>JAQQZR010000035.1:10474848-10500144 GCA_030068235.1 Notoglanidium macrostoma | reverse complement strand
TTACTACATAATTCAGTATATGTGTTGCTTCATAGTTTGAGGTATTCAGTATTGTTTTACAATGTAGAAAACAAACAGGAAAGAGACCTATGAAACCTATGGAGTGTGTCCAAACTTTTGACTGGTAGTGTATATTATGATCAAAGCACAAACTTTTTATATTAATAGGTTTTTTCCTGAACTGAGCCATTATTCTGTAATCAGATCTGTGTGATCCTCATCAGTATTTGATTTATATGCTGACAATATTTTTCTTCATTCTCCTCCACCTTTTTGTAGATGTGGGCTCTGTGGAGGGTCTGGCGTACCACCATGCATGGGACACAGTGTACTGGACCAGCTCCACTACGTCCAGCATCAGCAGACACACAGTGGACCAGAGCAGACATGGAGCCTTCAGAAGGCAGCCTGTAGTCACCATGTCTCAAGATGATCATCCACATGTGCTAGCGCTGGATGAGTGCCAAAGGTCAGATATTCTGTTGGCACTTTAATACACCAAGCATTATGGCCTATTACTTTAATAATAGGACAGCAACCAATAATTTTAAATTAGGGATTAGAAACTTTACAGGGAAGGAAACCAAAAATGAGCACAATTTTTAACTGAACGTAATCAAAAAATAGAATTAAACTGCTTAGCTGGTTAAGAACATTATTTTTCCATTCTATTGTGATGTAAAGAAAGTATCTAAACCTAAACATTTTCTTAGTAGGCCTAAATTCCTGTGCAGAATTTATCGCTGCCTGCATGGGAGAAGGTTTGATGGTAGATAGCTATCTATGGCAGGTTTTTGAAGATTGGGTGACAGCAGGAAGAGTCATGAAAGTGCTATTGAATTCTGCACACTCGAAAAATCACACTCCAAAATAGAAGGATGCTAAAAATAAAAACATGTGTTTCTTATTAAATGCATTGTGTGTTTTATTTATACCGAAAGCTTCAGAGTAGGCTATCATATGTACAGATTGTTATTAGTCTTTCTTTTTTTTTTTTCACCTGATAGGTTTACAATTAACAGGGCATGGAACACTGGAGCAGAAACGTAAAAATCCGTTCTGTTCAGAATGAAACAAAATGAATAATAAACAGTTTCTAATCCCTGAAACTATTAGTACTAAACATATAGTACTGCAGTACACTGATCAGCCATAATGTTGACACAACACAACTGACAGGTGAAGTGAATAACATTGAATGTCTAGTTACAATGTCTGTCAAGGGATGGTAAATATTAGGCAGCAAGTGAAAAGTCAGTTCTCAAAGTTGACGTGTTGGAAGCAGGAAAAATGGGCAAGTATAAGCGACTTTGACAAGGGCCAAATTGTGATGGCTAGATCACTAAGTCAGAGCATCGTCAAACAGCAGGTCTTGTGGGGTGTTCCCAGTATGCAGTGGTAAGTACCTACCAAAAGTTGCCCAATAAAAGACATCCAGTGACAGGATCATGGGTTCCCAAGGCTCATTAATGTTCATGGGGAGTGAAGGCTAGCCTGTCTGGTCTGATCCCACCGAAGAACTACTGTAGCACAAATTGCTGAAAAGTTCATTCTGACCATAGTAGAAACACTGTGTATGGGCCTTTGTAGCTGCTGAGTGGTCAGAGTGCCCATGCTGACCCCTGTCCACCACCAAAAGCACTTATAATGAACACTTGGAGCTGGACCATGGTGCAATGGAAGAAGGTAGCCTGGAATCTAGTCATGAATCATGTTTTCTTTTACCTGAGGAAGAGATCCTGGGCACCAAAATGCACTATGGGAATAAGGCAAGCCGACAGAGGCAATGTGATGAACTGAGCAATGTTCTGCTGAAAAACTTTGGGTCCTGGATTTCATGTGGATATTATTATGACACGTACCACCTACCTAAACACTGTTGCAGATCAAGTACACCCCTTCATGGCAACGGTATTCCCTAATATCAGTGGTCTCTTTAATCGTAATAACGTGCCTTGCCGCACTGCAAAAATTGTTCAGGAATGGTGTGAGGAACAATACAAAGAGTTCACGGTGTTGACTTGGCCTCTGAATTCTGCAGATCTCAATCTGATCGAGCATCTTTGGGATGTGCAGAACAAACAAGTCCGATCCATCTAGGCCCTACCTCACAACTAACAGGATCTGCTGTTACACAGAACACCATCACAGGAGTTGTGGAGTCCATGCCTCCTTGGGTCAGAGCTATTTTGGTGACACAAGGGGTCCTACACAACATTAGACAGGTGGTTATAATGTTATGGCTGATCAATGTATATACCATTTTCCCCAGATGATGATGGTGATGATGATGATGATGATGATGATGATGATGATGATTATTATTATTCAGTTCTTGCGCAAAGGACTTTGATCTAAACTAAAAAATGATTAAAGAACATTAAAATTCACTGATAATGTCTTGCATTAACTTTAGACTATAAAACATGACCTTTCTTGTCTGATTGCTCTTGAATTCTCTTAAGCACACTTCTATGCAGACCTCAAGGACCACACAATCAGGCAGTGTTCATGTAATTTGGCATTATGTATATGAAGTACAGGCAAAGGCTGTGGAAATAAAGGGATTAGTCATCAGCTGGTCAGCTGGGTGTCATGTTCTGTCTGCAGCAGTGGACTTCCTTCCAGAAAGCATTCAAAGCATATTAGCTGATACAGCTCTCGGCTTTACTCTCACTGAAATAAATAACTGCAAAGCAGTTGTAGAGGAGAAAAGTATATATACTTGATTTTTATACCCTCACTAATATATTTTATATTTATTTATAACCTCTGGATGTAAAGTATGTATATATACTCTGTATGTATTTTCATTACAGATTGAAGAATAATTTTTAAAAAACCATCAGACTGCAGACATATAGCCTCCAGCCAGCTGTACCGCTATTCATATTATCTTCTGACCTTGGGTTCAATGACTAAATTAAACTTCCAGCCTCTGAGAGAAAGTCCTTCGATAGTAATTTGGTACATTTTAAGATGGACTACAGACTGCTGTTAATTAGAATATAACCTAGAATGATTAATTGGCACACACTGCTGTGCATTTCACTAATATTCCATTAGTGTGTGAAAGCTGGACTTTTGTCAAAAGACTATTTGCGAAGACGGCTGTGGCGTTACTGTGAGTCTCTGTATCTGATATTTGAAGAGCGTTTCAGATCTGCTTATTGTACTGAATGTGCTTTGCTACTCTACAGAGTGAATGAGGCTGATTGATTTGTATTTTTTGATTTTTAAATTACTTATTTGTACCAGTGTTGTTTTCAGCTGTTGTCTGCTTAAAATTTTTCAGCCTTATGTTCTGGACTAACTGGAACGAGCAGCGGCCGAGCATCATGCGCTCCACACTGGCTGGGAACAATGTAAAAGTAGTCATTAGCGTGGATGTGTTCACCCCTAATGGACTCACTATTGACCACAAAGCAGAGAAGCTCTACTTTTCCGATGGGAGCCTGGGCAAAATTGAACGTTGCGAATATGATGGCTCCAATAGACATGTGAGTGCACCTGCTTTTCTGTTCTTCATTCTTTAGAAAACTGACATTTTGTTTTTTTTATTGAAATTGTGAATTTGTGCTGATTGTAGCAGCGCATACAATTACATTTTTTATGTTTTAAAAAAACAAGTTGCATGACATGAAACAAGCCCATAATGGTATTTTACTGGAAGCAGAAAACACATTAAGCATATTTTACAATTCAGTACCCTAAACAGATGATTCATTTTGAGCCGTGAGGTCTTACATGTATAGAGTATTTTTCATTTGTCTCCTTTAGAGGGCTGACATAGGAACACAATAACATCACAGGGGTCTGAAAGTGTTTTAAAGGACCCTGATTAGTAATTAGCATTCACTGACACACTGTGTTTTTCACTGTGCACAATATTCATTTAATTGGGAAGAATGATCCCTTAAAAGAATTTCCTTTTCTTGATGGATGGAATAAATGCAGTCCTTTAGCCTTCAAGCTGTAGAGTAAATCTCTCTACAGTGATTTTACTGCATTTCAGTTTTCAATTTGTGCTTGGCACAACTTCTTCTCAGCCTACCTCAATTAGTCATACATGAGCTGGCATGGCCAGGTCAGACTCCATAAGTATCTCACACTTCGGCCTCCCCGAGGCTCAATTCCAAAAACTTGGAGCTGCTAATGAAAGCTCACATTAAGACCCCTACAGAACTAACCCGTCAGCCAGCCAATTTAAAAGTGAAAAATTAAGCAGAAGCCATTGTCTTCACAGTTGTGGGTTCCTGGCACCACAGTAGGAGTCAGCCTCCCATCACTGGTGAAGGACACATAGAGTAAGTGTGAACCTTTAGGAGCAAGTTTACACTGCACTCAGTTTGTCTTCATCACTTGGTGCTAAGTTTATATCATAAGTGGTAGCTTATTCTGGATTCAGACAACAAACATGACCAAAAACTGATGATTTTTTATGTTCACATAGTAGGTTGTGTGAAAATGCACGTGTCTGTGCATCGCAGCTAACTGAAAAGTGTGTTTGACAACTCTGATATTACATAAACAGAGATAATTGGTGTTGGAGTCGAAAGCTTGCACCGCAAATTTAATTTCTAGCCAATATGCTGCATCAAAAACCATCTGGCACACCCCCCATCTTCCCTCCTCCGATCGCCAGTTGTTGTTTGCTCAAGCTGGGTTCTCTTAATCAACACCTGTCCTATTAATCCCGCTATGGTGGCGGGGCTAATGTGATCACGGCTACAAGCGTGTTTCTGTTAATGGCTGAGGCTCTAGAGCCGCGAGATATCCTACCCCGTCGCCAGCTCAGAAAGTCCCACAAGGAGTCGTGTGATGTATATCTGTGTCCGCCGCCATGACACCTGCATTAACACTAGCAGGATCTGGGCTAAACTGGCTGCTGGGGGATTATACACAGACCGTGTCCTGTACACACACATTAGTTTGAGCTTTCTAAAACACACTTTCTGCCAGGCTTCAGATTTTTTTTTTTCCAGTGGTGCTCATTTCAAATAGTGCGCTTCTGTATTCCCTCTACATGTAACATGGGCTGTAGTAGTTTGGATTTCTTTGATTGCAGGTTATTATAAGGTCAGGGTCTGGGATGTTTTTTGGTCTGGCTATACATGGCCACTACATCTTCTGGTCTGATTGGGCACGGCGGGCCGTGCTCCGAGCCAACAAGTTTACTGGAGGAGACACAAAAGTGCTGCGAGCTGACATCCCTCACCAGCCTATGGGAATCATCGCAGTGGCCAAGGACACCAATAACTGTAAGTGCTCACAAAATGCAATTGTGGCATGCTTAACCCGGAAATTAAATACCCTTTAAATGTACGTTATGTCATTGACATTTCAGAAGGTGTCATTTGACTCATTTTGTGTCATCTTCCATTTCTTTGGTAAGCACAGTGTTGTGTAAACTAGCAGCTGGGTATCTACTGCTTATAGCTGTTCAGATCTTGAAGGAAGAATTGGAATGATAAATGATCATGGTCTTAATTTGCTGGGAAGAAACCTTAAGTGGGAGATGTAATTAATAAAAAAGTAGCCTTGAGTCGCAAAGGGCGTCTGTGAAGTGTTGCAAATGTGAAAAGTAGGACATTGGGAAATGGGTTTAAGAGGCTCCCGGCAGCCTGTGTGCGCGAGCCTGCTGTGAGGGATTTTCGCTTCTCATTTATTTCATCATAGCAAATGATTGTAGCTGACTGCCATCGACCGCTCTTGCCAAGGGAAAAGTAACAGTCATCAATGTTGAGGAGACAGGGCCATGAATCGACAGGTTACTGATGTGATGCTATTTTTAAAATCAGCATGTGTATCTTGATTTCAAGAATGACACTCCTCCATCCTGCGAATCATCACAGAGGGTTTTTTCTCCATTGCTGTAATAAGATGAGACGGCAACTGTGTTGTGAAGACTCATTTACATAATCATGTAGTCATTGTGCAGTGAATTATTGATGCTACAATCATAGATGGGGGGGTTTGCAGTCCACAGAGACTCAGCTGCCATAAATCCTTACTGTGATAATATGCGTTATTCCAATGAGAGAGAAATGAAACTTTTGCCAGCACTGCAGGCATTTATCAGCATTAGGCAGACTTTTATTGCTGAACACTCATGCATTTTTTTTTATTTAGTGTTGTTTTAGCCTTTAAGATACCGATTCCATTGGTTCATTTTCCATGCATTTCCCACGCCTTTTCCATGCATTACTTGTATAGAGATTATCTGACGGAAATGTCTTCCCCTGCTCTTGAAGTATTTAATACCAACACAAAATGAATGTAAAGACCTTCAATTATTAAAGCTTCCAGACAGCAGCTCAGGGTTAGTGTCGTTCTCTCATCACTAGAAATGTCATGGAACATGCATTGCCGTATGTGTGTGTGTGTGTGTGCGTGTGGGTGTGTGTGTGTGTGTGTGTGTGTGTGTGTGTGTGGGTGTGTGCGTGCTCCAGGCGAGTTGTCCCCATGCAGGGTGCTGAATGGTGGTTGTGGTGATCTGTGCCTCCTGACTCCAGACGGCACAGTAAACTGCAGCTGCCGAGGAGAACGAATCCTGCTAGATGACAACAGATGTGTGTGTAAGTCATCATAAACTTGTTTTCGTATAGTTCTCTTCAAAAACACTCGAGGAGCAGCTGCAGAGCACTTCCTGTCTTTCAGTCCATGTTATGTCTTGAATCTGTTTGTGTTGTTAAAGTTGTAGAACATTCACTTAGTTGCCAATTTAGTAATAATGCAGTAATTTCCTTCATAGTAGATTTTCCTGTGTAAACATTCCAGTGTAAAAAGTTTTTATGTGTATTAATCAGTTTAATTTTACATTAAAAAGATTTATACAGATATATACACCTGTATATATAGCTACCTGTGTATACACACATAGTGTGTGTGTATGTCTTCCTCAACCTCGAGTCCTCTACCAGAGGCCTGGGTTTTTTAGTGTTCTTCACAGTATCTTAGCTGTTTCTAGAACTACATATTTCTGGACAGAGACCTCGGTTATTGTACCTGGAATCTGTTGGAGCCGCTCTCCAGGTTTGGGAGTCACAACCCCTAATGCTCCTATTACCACTGGGACCACTTTGGGCTTCCACATCTGTTCCAGTTGTTCCTTCAGGTCTTGGTACATATCAATCTTCTCATGCTCCTTCTTCCTGATGTTACTGTCAGCTGGGATTGCCACATCTATCACTACTGCTGTTTTCTGCTCCTTATCAACGACTATGTCTGCTTGGTTGGCCAGCAGCTGCTTATCTGTCTGGGACTTGAAGTCCCACAGGATCTTAGCCCTGTTGTTCTCAACCACTTTCTCTGGTGTCTCCCATCGGGAATTGGGAGCTTCTAGCAAATACTTGGCACAGATGTTTCTGTACACTTTCACCGCCACTTGGTTATGCCTTTCAATATATGCTGTCCCAGCTTCTATTTTGCACCCAGCTATCCAGTGAGTGCTCATCTTTCTTCCCATTTAAACAGCGGGTGCACAAACACTTCATAGACACTAATAGACACATAGGCTTCAATGGCTGTCTATTAGCTGTGTCAGGGGTTTCAAAGGAGATTTTCCTGCATGCTGCGGGGAACAGTTTGAGTTTAATGATAGAACAGCATGATACAGCAGTGAGATACTTAATATAATAGAATAAAATATTGAATTGCATCAAGACTGATGACTAATATAGACACTTTGGTAAACGTTTCATTGCAGCCTTTTAATGAAATGTTAGGGGAAGACGAACTTCCGGGCAGGCAACCGCCGCTGATCAATTCTTTGTAATAAGCAGCACTATGGCATACAATGTAAAGAAAACAATAAGTCTATTAAGGCATACACAACATCTAAACACTACTCACTGACCTGCTATTTTATATGATGTTAACCTGTTGGCTAAAATTACTGTATGCAGGAGTTACAGTACACTTACTACATTTAAGTGTCAGAGCTCCACTGCAAAACTAAAGATGTGAATATGAAAACACCAAACATGTCTTGGCTGTTTAACTGTTCTGATTAACTTCTTTTTTCATAACCGGAATATTGTAAAAATGCCATTTCTGACCAAAATATATTTTCCATGGCATGTAATTTATAATGAGATTTAATTTCACATTCTCCTATTTATAGAGGAGAATTCTGCATTCTTTATGATCCTATTACCTTTATTTGAATATTTTATGACCCTGAGTTAATGAGAGCTAAGATGCAGATGCTTGACTGGAAAACATTTTCTTTCATGTTTCTGCAGCTGAGAACTCCACTTGCAGCATCCACAGGGAGTTTGAGTGTGGAAACGGGCAGTGCATCGATTACCAGCTTACCTGCGATGGAATCGCTCACTGCAAAGACAAGTCGGATGAGAAAATGCAATACTGTGGTGAGTGATTTTGTCTCTTCGGTGTCGGTGAGCTTTCACATCACAACAGAGTAAACTTCAACCTCCACAGCATTTAATAAAGTGAGCATGAGATTTCAAAGCCTGCAGCCAGGGCAGCAAATGAACGTTAAAAAAAGGAAGAAGCTAATATAGGACTGTATGTGAAGGTCAGGTTTTCACAGTGTAAAAGATTCTTTTGCTGTTTCTCATCACACTGCTAGATAACAGGAGCTGCAGAAAGGGCCACAGACCTTGCTACAACCGGCGCTGTGTGGCAAATAATCGCTTTTGTGATGGAATTGATGACTGTGGAGACAACTCAGATGAAGCTTTTTGTAATAGTAAGTATAGGATTCAATACAGCTACAACATCCCCAATCATTTTATGTTAATAGTCACATTATTTTAGTTACTCTAGGGTTCTGGTCATAGTCTGCCACCATTATATTTCAGCTCTATCATACAGAAATAAATTGGAAACTTAACAACTTTTGATCACGATATTATAAGAGTATATCGTGAGTCATACAACATAAATGTCTCTTTTCACAGAAGGAAAAGAAATCTCTTGGCAATGATACTGTTTCTTAAAGCCATCTAAAAGCTTCATGAACGTTTCTTTCCACTCCAATATATACAAAATCTTCAATATTTGGAGGATTTCTTTTACTGACAGCAGATTTCAGTTCTTTCCAAAGGGTTTAAATTGGATTGAGAGCAGGAATCAATTTAACACTGTCCCTTTTCCTTTCCCCTTTTCCCTCTTCCTTTTGTGCTTTTGGATGTGTGTTTGGGTCATTGTCCTGCTAGAAGACCCATGATATTTGACATGGGGCACATTTTGCTCTAAAATGTCCTGGTAATCTTCTGATTGTATGATTCATTAAAAACTTTCAGGCCTCTAATACCAGAGACAGCAATGCATCCTTTCAATATTATGGAAGCTCGGGTCTGCACTTCTGAAGAGCTCTATTTCGGTTCCATCGATCTGCAGAACATTTTGTCTAGAAATATTGCGCTTTCTCTAGGTATGTTTGGGTGCCTAGTGTGTTCCTCTTTGGTCCACATCGATAAAGCCCTTCTCAGTTTAGTGTGTGGTATATGGTACAGGTTGATACCATTGTTCTAGATCACTCCAGGTCAGCTTTAATCTTTTTGGATGTTACAGTGTATGTAATGTTTTTCCAATAGTTTGCACCAGCCTTTGTAGATTTGTTTGGTCGACTTTCCTCTTCCCATCACATCCTGGGTGGTTCTTGAAAGTTTCATCAGCTCAGAATTATTTTTAATATTTTTTTTTACTTGCCCCAGGCAGGTTTGTTCTCATCTATTGCCTCTAGTGTATGTTCAATATATTACCTGAAAAATATTCAGGTAATAAGTTCAGGGTTTTTTAAACATTAAAGCCATCCTTGATTGGTCAGTACATGCAGTGTAAATACCTGCAGTTTACTGCAAATGAGTCAAATAACAAATGACAGTCTAGTTTCTCTAATCAAACTAATTTGAATTTGTAGTATTATTTGCCAAAAATGTGCCAGTAATGCTGACAGGATTGTTCATGCATACTTTGTACATTGTTTGCATATAAATATAACAATAATAGTATCTGACGTTGCCATGCTGTACAAATATGCTAGGTTCATGTGGTACCTATGGTGGAAAACTTGATTTCATTGCATATTAAAGCAGTAAACCAAACACATGCTCCACTGTAATCACAGGTCCCAGCATTTAGTTTGCTTCGAGAAATAAAGAGTTTTCTCTGTACAGTATATGTAAAATATTTCTATTCCAGATTTCACATGCTCTGCCTCTGAGTCATCATGCCAAGATGGAACTTGCATACCAATATCGTCTTGGTGCAACCAGGTCATCGACTGTGCTGATGCGTCTGATGAAAAGAACTGCAGTAAGAAAATAGTGCTCAAAGAACTGTGTGTCTGCATATCACTTTCACTCCAAAACACAGAATATCCATTTTTGGTTACTGTGGTAATCATTTTTTTTTTATGTTTGTTTGTTTGTTTGTATAGATGAAACACAGTACATCCATCAGAAACAACAAAATGGGATTAAATTATGTATTAAGATGGATATTTTAACATATAAAAAATAATGAATAGTAATGATAGGATTACAGATAAAGCATAATACATAGATATATAATAAATAATACATACATAATACATTAAATAATACAATGGAAAAATAACATTAATTAAAATAAGCACAATATGTACAGTTGTGGTCAGAAAGTTACAGACATGATCTGAATATTTAGCTTTCAGTGACTTCTTTGAACTTCTTTGTTCTTTTTCTGTTGCAGAATGACTGTACAGCATACATTTTTAATAGAAAAAAACAAGAAGGTTTAAATTTATTTTGGGCTTACTGAAATTAACACAAGGTCCAAATTTAACATGCAGGATCAAAAAAAAATAATAATTAAAAAAAAATAATAAATAAATAAATAAAAAATAAAAAAAAATATATATATATATACACACGCACACACACACGTAGATTATTAATTCGGTTGTGCTGAAAGTTCCCGAGTTTCCAAGTCCTCTTAACCTTCTGTTAGAGCTCATGACTAACTACAGCTGCTAGCTTCTCTGTGCCAACATAAAATGGGTTTGTTTGACAACACTCAGTGGATTGACCAACACACAGTATAATGGGATAGTCCAGAAGCTCAGTGAAGACCTGAGAAAGGATCATTTACACAACTCAGGAATGTTTCTTAGAGCCATATATTAACAAATGCAGATTCTAAGATAATCAGTTTAAGTTATTAGGAGGTGTAACCTCTTTGCCAAACCACTTTGCTGGTACAAGACCCAAACTGTCACCCTCAGCTGAGAGGAAATTGGTTAATAGGGTCAAGAACAACCCACGAACCATCAATGCACAGGCCTGCTATGAGCTAGAAGCTGCTGGAACACTGTCTACAGTTAAGCAAGCTTTACATTGCCATAGACTGAGAGGCTAGTGTCCAAGAAAGAAGCCCTTGCTCTAAAAGCAGCACCTTCAAGCTCAACTGAAGCTTTCAGCTGACCAAATGGTCAAAGAAAAAGTCTTCTAAAAGAAAGTTTTATGGTCAGATGGGACAAAGATTGACTTGCTTGGCCACAATGACCAGAAGTTCAGAGGAACACTGTACCAGCTGTTAAGCATGGTGGTGGTAGCATCATGCTCTGGGGCTGTTTTGCCACCAGTAGAACTGGTGCATTGCACAAAGTGGATGGAATAATGAAGACCCTTCAGAATTCTTCAGCATAACCTCAAACCATCAGCTAGACAGTTGAAACTTGGGCACAATTAAGTGTTCCAACAGGACAATGACACCAAACACACATCAAAGTTGGTTGTAGAATAGATGAAGCGGGCTAACATTAAGCTTAAAACAAGTCCTAAGCTCAGCCCTAAAATATGTAGATTGTGCTTAAAACATGTCTGGCCAAAGGTGAAACCTTTACTATAGATTAACCAAATATTAGGTGTGCTACGTGTATATTTTTCATCCTGCATGTTTAATTTTGACCTAAATCTTCTACAAACCCAATAACTATTTGGCCTACATAAGTGGCACTGTAAAATTATTTTATGCTAAAACAATGTGAGCTGATGTGCAGCATGTTAGTTGGATAAAGCTCTCAGGCACTGAGATTGAACACTACTGAGATATATTACACTTTGTTAAAAAACCCATCATGATGGTTAATGAAACAAACAGGTAGACTTGCATTGCATTTTCACAAAAAAAAAAAAAGTTTGCCTTGTGTGTTTAGAGACCTTAGAGACATGTAGCCATTTGTTGGTAGGAGAAATCCTTAACAAATTGCACTTTTTTCTCAGGCAGCACCGTTTGCTCGGAGTTCTACAAAATGGGGGTCGCAGAAAAGGGTTTCATCAGTTGCAATTCCACATCCTTGTGTATTCATCCTTCCTGGGTGTGCGATGGAGCCAATGACTGCGGGGATTATGCAGATGAGATGAACTGTCAGGGTAATTCTTTCCTCTCTGTGCTCTACAGCTTGAGTAAGTCAGGTTCTATTAAAACCAAATTAATTTTGTCAAAACACTGTTTATGAGGAGTGTAATGAAGCAGAGACAAGCCCCTGTCTTTCTCGTCACGCTTCAGCAATCACCAAAGGTGCTTAAAGGGGTGAATAATGTCTGGTAATTGTCACTGCTCATCAAGGGCAGGAGGATTCGAAACACTTTCATAGTGCCTTCTTCAGATTCACTGAGACACAGATGACGTGACACTGAGTTCAGTGTTTATTATGTGTCAGTCACGTTGGAAAGAAGAGAGAACTAGAAAAAAGTTTATCGGTTTCCATAGAGATACAGTGAAATTCTTTTAATATGGATAAGATATACCTGCGGACAGGATTGTGTAGTGGTAAGTTATTTTCATTTATCTAGCTACAAATGGAAAACAGCTGGTGTTTCATTAAGTTTTTGCAATGAGACATCTACCAAGGGAGAGATAATGACCAGAACATCCACTGAACATCCCATATGGCAAAGTAAACAAATGTTCATGGCTCACTCTCATAACCAATTCTAAATTTTCTCCTCTGTGTTGGGATATCCCAGTGTCCCATGGGCCCAGGTGTGAGGAGGGCCACTTCGCCTGCCCCAGTGGGAACTGCATCTCCAGCGTCTGGCTCTGTGATGGCCAGAAGGACTGTGAGGATGGAGCTGATGAGTTCCAGTGTGGTAAGCATGGCAAATTTCTTCACTGGAATCTTGTCAGGGTTCGATTTCTCATGTGAGGAGAGAGATTAGTGTCCATCTATTGAGACCAGCTTTGATTACAAAACATGATTAAGCTGCAAATACTGAAAACTGTATGTAAACTACTGAATCCTCGGAGTTTTCCCAGAACAAAGACTGAAGACTACTGAGTTCTATTTTGCCTGACTACCAATTTCACATAAATTAATGAGCAAACACAATTTTGCACTTAGAAAGCTTTCACATCGGAGCAGTTCGTTTGTGCAGGTGACAGCGCAGCAGATGCATTTGGGGTGGACCAAAAGAAACAAGGTTGTCTTAGTCCAGTTCCAGGGTGGTGGAGAAATCTAAGATGCATTGGCCATTATCTCATTAAGCCAATAATCAATTACTCAGGGCGCAGGGCATCTCCTCTAATTTGTGAATAGTTTTTTTTTTTTGGCATGAGCTGGCGCTTCTGTTCACATCACAATGACAAATTAGGCAATTGATCTAAGGCAGTGTAACTTTGAGGAAATAACTGTACTCTTTTCTTGTGGTCCAACATCCTCTCCAGACACAGAGAAAGGTCAGCTATGGAGCATAACCCCAGTTCAAGTATTTTGCTCAAGGGCAAAATAGTGGAAAGTTGAATTAGAATTTTGACAGCAGTAATCCTCCAACTGCCAGCTCTCAGCTACTTCTCTCAGATGCTGGGCTTCAAACCCTAACCCTTCACTTACTGAGCCATATCACCACTTCAAGAAATGGCAGAATAATGCTTTATCTTGCTGTATTCCCAAGATGGCTTTACTCTTATAATGGAGCTCATTGTTACATAGAAATAGTTTGTTGTGGACAATTATCCCACCCACAGACAAGTGTAAAGCTCTTAGTAAAAATATGGAGAGCACTTGTACTCTCTTGTAATATGCTTGCTGCTAGTAGAATTAGTTGTGTTCTCAAAGGACAAGAACATGCAATCCCCCTTCCTATTGTCATATTTAAGCTTAAAAACACTAGAAGGTTAAAGGTTTAAGTTCTCAGAGGGTAACCACTCATAGCCACTCAGATTTACACAAGCTATCACATAATTAAACCAAATAGTTGTTCACTGGAAATTTTGGTCATTGTAGTGAAATGAAACACCCTGACTTGTCTTATGCATAATGCATGTTAGGAATTAAATCCTTTTCTAGAATTATAATCACTATATGGCCAAAGGTACGTGGACACCTGACCGTCACACCCATATGTAGGTCTTCACCAAACAGGTTTCACACAGTTGAAGGCACGAAATTGTATAGGGCGTCTTTTTATGCAGTAAAGTTACGATTTCACAGTAATTCTCTTTAAGATGCCCAAACCTGTTTTAGTATGACAATGCCCCTGTGCACAAAACATGCTCCATAAAGACATGGTTTGCCAATGTTGGAGTAGAAGAAGTTGAGTGGCCTACACACAGCCCTGACCTCAGATCCACTGAACACCTTATATTATACATTTGCAGTTGACATTTCGATGCACCTACACATAAAAAGGCTTTCTTTCTTTCTTTTTTTTTTACATAGAATAATGGTGTAGGCATCAGTCTTATAAAATAAGACATTTACAAGTTGCCTTGACAGCTTTACATATTCTTGGCATTTTCTCAACCTGCTCCATGACAAGCCCCCTGGAATGCCTTACCAGCAGACTTAAAGGTTCTCACATGCTGAGCACCTCTTTATTTACTACATACACCTACTGCATTTAAATCCTTTAGATTTTTTTATTAGACAAATTAATTACTATTTAATTTTACAAATTAATTAATCAAATGAACTCTTAAATCAAAGTCTTGGAACCTAATTGCATCCATTATATGTACAAATGAGACAAAAGTCTCACTCCTACATTATGATCCTTGCCAGAACATAGGAAATCTATCCTATCTTAGAGAATTTTGAGTGAGCACATCAGAAACAGTCAGGTACATGGGAATATGAGACCAATTTCTCCTGCTGTGACCCATAATTCTCCAGGAGAGTATCTGGCAGGTCTGCTTCTGTTAGCATATTCTCACTGCTCAGACAAGCTTTGCCGATGACAGAATCAGCTATATATTTAAGTTTTTTGAGGCACTTGGCCATTCAGGGTTTTTTTTTTTTTGTATTGTCTACTTCTCCATTCACTGTCATTTTAAAGGGGCTTATATTCAAGGAGATCGCTTAATCATGGTTTTAAAGTGCAGCAGGTGGTTGAGCTGCACAAAAAGATTAAGATTGAATTTTCAGGATTAAAGAAAAGTGTATTTACTGTGCATATTGTTATAACCAACAAAATACCATCTGATGTTTATCCTTGTTACTAACTCTGTAAATATAGAAAAGCTGCACTTCTTTGCACTTCTTGGTTCTTTCTTGTATTTCAAATTTAAACGTTTTAGAAAAGCCGGACACAACTGAACCAGGTTTGAGAAAGAAAATCTCTCAAAAATCACTAGAATGACAGTTAACTGTGTGAGTTGTCTCTCTCATCTCTTGTCCACCACTTCTGAACTTTTGTCGTTGATAGATTCCTCCTGTCTGTGGAACCAATTTGCCTGCTCCAAGAACAAGTGTATAGCCAAGCAGTGGCTGTGTGATGGAGAGGATGACTGCGGGGATGGAGTGGATGAAAGTGATGATCTCTGTGGTACGCACTATAACACATATATATGTCCCAGATGAATGTTTTCAAATCCCAACTATAGGAGCAAACCTATAAGTATAGTATAAATGAGTTTAGCCATTTGATCAACCTGGTAATAAAAATCTCGTGATGTTGAACATATTAATAAATTAGAGTAATAAACATTATTTTAATTGGTTTGTAATGAAATATTAACAGAATTGCCTAAAGCTTATTAACAGGCAAATGCAATTAAAGGAAAAACTATTTTCAGATTAGTTGCATAAACATTACTTAATTTTTTATTCATTTCAAGGATTTTGTTCAAGCATAATGATATGCATGTGAACTTTCTTAGCATGTTAAATGAGTCTGAATAGCAAGGAGCGACAGCTTTACTAACATGATTCATTGGTGCACAGGCTCTGTGACGTGTGGCCCCGGATTGTTCAGTTGCTCAGGGTCTTACGCTTGTGTGCCCAAGCGCTGGCTTTGTGACGGAGAAAGGGATTGCCCTGATGGGAGTGATGAACTGGCAGCTGCTGGCTGTGGTAGGTGTTTATTTTTTTGTTTGTTTATTTGTTTGTTTGTCTGTTCAGTCACTCATTCAGTTTTAGAGAATGCAAACTAATTGTATCACCTGGATTCTGCAGCACCTAATAACACATGTGATGAGAATGCCTTCAGATGCCTTAACAAGGCCTGCATCCCCAAACGATTTGTGTGCGATCATGACAATGATTGTGGAGATGGATCAGATGAGTCAGTCGAATGTGGTGAGTATTACCCTTTCATTTGTCTTTGTTACTACGTAATTTCCTGTTTGGTGACTTAACCATCAAATTCATTTCAGTGTTATGGATGAACCATCCTGAATATATAAAATACAAGTTTGGTTGACCTTATGGTGCTGTGATCTAAATTTTGAGATTATATAGCCAAAGCTGAGATGAATTTATGATGACAGAATTTGTAGGAGAAGAAAAAAAGGTAAAAATGCCAGGCTTCCTGTTAGGCAAATCATCAAGAACACTCGGCACCTTCCAGGCAATCAACAGAAAGAAGAATCCTGATTTGATGTTGAGTGGTTCAAAAGTTATGAGCAGTTTTACTCATTTCTAAATTACAGTGCAGCCTAGGAGGAATTTAGTCAAGACTTCAGGCTGTTTCTCAGGTGCTATTCCTTCACTGACATGTTAAGTTTGATCTGAATACATAACACTGTTACCGAGATATGCCATCTCTTCCTGTTTGGTGACTTCACTGTCAAATTCATTTGCACATAATGAACAGATCTAAATCCAGTCTTGTTCGAGTTGGTCTCACAGTGCTGTATTCCAATAAAAATCAGAATGGCAGAAAATCCATCCATCCATCATCTATATCCATTATCCGTCAGGTTCACGGGGAAGCTGGAGCCAATCCCAGCTGTCACAGGGCTAACACAGAGACAAACAACTATTCACACCTAAGGGCAATTTAGAGTAGCCAGTTGACCTAATCTACATATCTTTGGACTGTGGGAGGAAATCAATGCAGGCACGTGGAGAATATGCAAACTCTGCACAGAAAGGCCCCAGTCAGCCATCAGGTTCAAACTCAGGACCTTCTTTCTATGAGGCAACAGTGCTAACCATTGCACCACCAACATGGCAGAAATTAACATCTTGATGTGACTAAAGATTCTGAGGATTATTATTATTATTATTATTATTATTATTATTAAGGGTTGGGAGCGTTACTTTAAAAATATTCTGATACAATTACTAAATTTCCTGGTAAAAATGTAGTCAGTAACTTAATCTAATTACAACAAAATTAAAGTAATAAAACTGATTACTCTCCATTACTTTTGGATTACCTCAATAGGAAATATGTGGATGATGACAGCATTTTCACAGCTGAAAGGCAGAAATTACACTGTACTATGGTGATGTTCCCCTTTTCTGCTTTAAAGACAAAATAATGGTGCAATTTCCACCCAGCGAACACATTTTTTTCACTAGAGGCCATGACAATGAATTGATTGTAACTGTAAGATTAGCTATGATTCACTCCAGACAAGAGTAGTGATGTGAGAAGTTGTGAAGTGACATAACTTTCATTCGATTGTGGGAATGTGAGCAGAAGCGTGATGTTACTGATTGAATTGTCCATAACAGCTTTGTTATGTTGGAAAAATGAAACATTTTAAAGAAATGTCTGTATGAAAAGCAAAAATAAATAAACTATTAGAAAATAGAGTAGTAAATGTTACTGAAAGTTTTTGTAGAGGTAAGAGAGTCCTGACTCAGAGCCACTGTAAATGGCAATGCACTGCAAAAACAGGCGCTTTCAGGATACAAAGTTGCCAGAGGCTTTCTTGTTAGTATATTTAGCATCTACAGTTAATCCATTTATACACATTTATAATCCGTTTCCTACTGTGTAAGACTCCCAGGCGCATCTCTATGTTTTTCAGAATTATTTCATCAGGTCAATCTCTAAATGTGTCTGGATGTTAAAATCAGATGTGATTGTCATCTTTTTTAATTAAACAAAATCTCCTAAATAATGCATAGCATGTTTTAATGAAACATTTCTCCTATACTGATATTTCTGTTCTATATGAAATAAGTGATATTTCATATCAGACTCAGTATCAGTAGATACAGCGTGTAGCGATTTAGACATGCCCACCATTATGCAGGATCTTAATAGAAACGAGTATGTCTGGTTAAGGAAATCACCATCATTTAGATTTTAATCTGAAGCTTTAGTTACTGTGTGTGCCATAATTTTTAACAGCAGAACGGATGTGTTTTTCTGAAGTATTCAAATAGTGGTGGGAATGAGAGGCAGCAGGCTAACAGTGAAATCTCTCCTGCAGCGTACCGCTCATGTGGGCCAGACGAGTTCCGCTGCGCTGATGGCCGTTGCTTACTCAGTGCGCAGTGGGAGTGTGATGGTTACCCAGACTGCCCAGACCACTCAGACGAGCTCCCCCACAATCTCAAATGCCTGGCAGCCGGTAAAGAGCCTGCAGAGTGCTGATGAAATGTGTTTGACTGATGGACATGGGGTCTACTGAATATCTAAGGGAATACAAATGGCAGTGGGAACAGTGTGCATTAAAGCAAGAGCTTGAAAAGAATAAGGCTGACCTGAGGGATGGCGCGTTTTTTCACTGAATGCACCTAGAGTCTGTAGAAAGCCTTTGAGCTTATTGGCACTTGCAATATGTGCAGAATAGCATGTGGCCTTCCGCTGTTTTTGCTTTTTATGGCGAAGTAGAAAACATCATTTAGTTGAATTCATGTTTTGTCAAAAAGCATTTGGACTTCAGAGTGGTCTGTTTCCATTTCTCGCCATTCTTTCAGAGAGCCTGTGCAATGGCTCCTTTTTTATGTGCTCCAATGGCCGATGCATATCTGAGACGAGCCTTTGTGACCAGAAAGATGACTGTGGAGACCGCTCAGATGAGAAAAATTGCAACGTTAATGAGTGCCTCAATCGACGTGTCAGTGGCTGTACTCAGGACTGCCAGGACTTACTAGTGGGATACAAGGTTTGTCAGCAGTCACATTAACAGTCAGCAGTTAACAGTCTTTCACGGTGACATCATTTCCATTCTTATACTAGTATAGTGTCATAATGCCTGATACCAAAACAATACTATGGCAGAAACATGAAATGCATTACACTGAATTGTTTCTGGGACCATAATTATATTAAAGCGTTTACTGTATGTAATATACATGCTGATGTTCTTAAAAAGCATTTTTTTTTCCCACACAGTTGCCTTAATTAAAATGTCTAAAAGTGTTGTCTTGCTTGTTTAAAAATCCGCTATAGACTATAAACAGTCCATCAGCCTTGCTAATTTGAGCAATTCGTGCAAAATTGACTAATTTACAGGCATAATACAATGTCATTGAAGCCAAAAAACAACGGCAGATTAGAGTGGTAAATTGTCACATTGTAGCATTATTGACATTTCAATAAGTCTTCTTATTTTAAATAATAATAATACATTAAATAAAAGTTCTCATTAGGCACTTTCGGACCAGAGGAACTTTTTCAGAGTTCTGCACTGCAGGAACTGAGGACAATTAGAGCGCTTAGAATGTTTTTTCATTTGTTTATTTGTTTGTTTCTTTGTTTAACTAGATAGGTGTTGAGACACATCAGCTGGGAGAGTAGCTATGGGACTGGTGTTCATTTGCATATCCAGTTTCTGAACTAGCTTTTTAACTTAAAATAACTGAAGTGTTTTCCAAACAACCACAATCATGTGGATAATCACTCCAAATAATTATTTTAAGCACAAGGTCTAGCACTGATGATTGAACATGTGAATGGAAATAGAAATTAAACAGAATGTAGGGATTTTGATTTTGTCTGAGTACAATTTTTCTCCATGTGTGGTGGATGATGCAGATCTACTCACCACATTTATAATGCTAATATTTTAATATTTACCCACTTTTCACGTGTCAGGTTCTCTTTTTCACCCCGGTCATAACATAATTTATATGTTTCATGCAGAATATATAGACCATTCTGCTTTTTTTGTGTTCATAAATATTTTGTGTGCTCTTGTGTTATTATTTCTATTAAATTTCTCGAGATCTTCTGCACCCAGGGTAAAGTCTATTGATTAAAAGCCTCAAGGTCTAGTCTGAAAATCATTTCCATTGTTGGTTCTCTACCTATAGTAATGCTTGAATAAAGATGTGTCTAGATGATTATATAAAGATAAGCCCAGGCTTGAAGGAGCTGTATGGTTCCATTAATAATGGCTACGATGACTCAGTCCAATGATTGACAGTTTCTAAAAGGTAGACAGGCTGCCTGTTTCATCCCAAAGTCACAAATGTCTTCCCCACATGACCTTTGGCAATCAGAGCTGTCAGTGTGGACCAGCTATTGGTCTAAGGCACAATTCTGTCCAATATCTCCTTCTCAGAATCAATAAAGGATTTATTGAAACACAACAAATGCCAGAGGACACATAGGTGACGACCTTTGTCTTCATCCAGGGAGGTATAAATATAAGGCTCTGCACAAATCTCTAGAAGCTGAGCACATAGTGGAGAATCAGGAGAAATACAGTAACTGACTCAGCCAAAAATCTGGAGAGATTTATTGCTCTGTTGCTCAAATAACTTTCCTTCCATGAAAATTGCAGTAATATCCAATGGATACCAAAAAAAAATATATCTAGTCTATATATGGGCTGCCATGAAAACACATTCATGGAAAAAAAAATTCATGCTTGGCTTGACGTTGAACTGATATGCTTCTTACGCAAATCCAAATTTTACAGCATTATTGTATTTTTTCCATAACTAAGCATTGCCTTATTATTTCTGAATTACCAGGAAGTGTCTCTAGGAACCCTGGCTTCTGCTTCACTAATACAATTTTATTTTTAGCTCATTTAAAAGCTTCTGGAAAGAAATAACTGTTAGTAATTTTCACTGGGTGTAGTGCAATAATGACAGTTTATGTGCTTTCAAGGAAGCGATTGTAATTTGTAGCAATTGGATAGCTTAAAGGTGCAAACATTTGAATTGCTTTCCATCAATTTGTTTTGTCCATTTGTGCAGTGTAAGTGCTGGCCAGGATTTCAACTGAAGAATGATGGGAAAAGCTGTGTTGACATTGATGAATGCTCCACCACTCTCCCCTGCAGTCAAACCTGCATCAACACTTACGGTTCTTACAAGTGTTTGTGCGTGGATGGTTACGAAGCCTCAAAACACAACCCTAACAGCTGCAGGTCTCTCTCCGGTAATTACATCTGTTACATACATTATGTGGCTGCTGCAAGAATTTGCTTGGCGTTTTAGTTTGTAGATTTTTGTTACTTTGTAATGGAATCACTGAGGCATAAAAAATAAAGAGGCTCCACATAAGAAAATAAGACATGACAGGGCATGCGCTTACAGGAAAATCATGAATACCACAGCAGTATGCTAGTGATGACAATTTATTATTGAACAACACATCATGCTTTTAACATTCATAGTTACATTTGTAGTTTATCGTTACAATACATTGTATTATAGCAGCTATAAACAGTCGTTCACTCACCAGCTTCTTTTTACTCTTCCTTAAGGTTAAGAAAAGAGTAAAAAAACAAACAAACACAGGTTATGTTACAGAAAAACTGCAAAGTCCTCTTTCCTGTTGCGAAAAATGGGCTGACCATTACAAAGAGGTGACAGCTTAACCTCCCTCAGAAATATTAAATAAATGTCTCTGTAAAGAAAGCTTCACTGTACCAATAATTATATGTTTTATATGTGATAAAGTGTTTTATAAAAACACTTTTTTCTTTGCTTTGGAATATGTGGAGCGTCCCCATGATACAAGTCCCTGTTGCTATAGAAACAATAAAGGGCACATTGCTATAAACCTGTGATTAGAATTACAGTGGGCATTACTGTCAGAGCTGTGCTGCTATAGAAAATTCATCAAATTAATCGACCAATCAAATTTAAGAATTCAACAGCACTGTGATATAATTGATAATATTAAATTTAATGAGAGACACTGTGTTCTCATCTAGTAAATGTCAAAGCCTTACAATAACGTGTAGGGTAATAGTAGGCTAATACTGTTTAAAATGTGTCCTCACATTTTTCTGTCTTTCTTTATTCAGTTGAAGAGCCCTTTCTTATACTTGCCGATCATCATGAAATCAGAAAACTAAGTGTTGATGGCTCAAATTACACTCTCCTGAAACAGGTAAACATTTCTGCCTTTTTCACTTTCCTTTCCGCTTTATTTACTTTACTGTTGCAATCCCTTCTTCACAACTGGTTGGAGAAAAATAAATGCGCAGCCAGGCGTAATCTGTCCCACAGAATGTGTTACTATAAATCTCAGTAGTGAGTCACACAGAGCAATCCATGAAAGTGAACTGTTAAAAGCTTAATAGAGTCCCAATTAAGAACCATGGTGATGTGATTGTGATAACAGCACACTAGCAGTTGTTGGCCCTCTCTTTGAAAAGACTAATTGGAGTCATTAAACAGTGCACTTTCTGTGGAGCTTCACATTTATAGAGTGAAAACAAACTGTGTGTCCATTGCCTGCCTGGAAAAGTTGTAATCCCTCCATGGCATGTAGCATGCTGTTGATTTTCCTGTAGAGTTAAATGAAGTCTCTGAGCAGACTCTTTCCATTTAATTTTCATTCATTATTACTTTTTTTTTTATGTTTAGCTTGAGTTAATTTTTTATTTACTCTGTGTTGTGACTGTGTTTTTCCCATTGTATTGTTTAATTATCTGCATTTAGGTCTGAAATAATTCAAAGTTAATTACACACTTAGTGCGTAATTCATTCCGGCTGAAATTCATGACAACATTTATAAGGCTTTTGATAAATGATCCCTTTCTATCCAAGGCTGTCATTATCAGTCACTTTAATCATTGGTTTGATTTATCGAATGTCTCGATGAGTGGATGTAACCTGGTTGACCCCATAGCTGACTATTATGCTACCAGACATTCACTGAACGTCAGTCATGGCAGTATTCTCAGGAATGGAAAAATCAGTAGCCTGGGTGACTGCGATAAGCAGAGTTGATATCTGGGCTATTGATTTTTTGTGTGTGCAGTTGCCTGGCACCAGGTTAAATAGCAGAATAAAAAAAAAATCTACCCATTAAACCAAAAATGTTAATTTGACATGAAGCTATGTTTAAACATAATGCAATGTATGCTGGTGTGATGCACCACAATGCTGTAACTATAGCACAAGCTACTTGTTCTGAATCCCGCCACATGCCGTGCTCCAGCGAGGCACGATCTGGATTACGGTAGAAGGATTCCCTAGGTGGATTAAATAAGGTGAACTGTTCCAGACAATCGGAATCAGGAACACAGGAAACGTGGAAACATTCATGAAAGTGAGCAAAATAATGTTAGACACTAAAGCTGTTATAACTCTCCCGCTTACTAAATGCAGTCACCTCACAGATAAGCATGTCAAGAGGCTCACTCTTAAGACCAGACATAAAACAAATTCTTGAAAATTAAACATGAGGAGAGAACACCACATCTCATAGTCAAGTGATTAGTCAACTTGACTTTGTTGTCAAGGACGCAAAATTGTTTAAAAAAAAAATTGCTACAAGCTTTTTTTTTTTTTTTTTTTTTTTTATTATTATTTTTTTTTTAAGACAGAAAAACATGATCATAAACTTGTTTGTTTCCTTTCTCTATTACTTTGTATTAATGTATGTAAAAGCTACCATATTTTAATTTGTTTTTCAGGCAAACAAAACATGGGACTGGGCAGAATATTAGATCTTTCACTTGCCCAGTGGACTTGATTTTGAATTTATTATTTGTTAACCCGTGCATAATTGAAAACAGCAGCATAATCTTGATTGGCCACTAAATTAATCATAAATTGAATGTTTTTGGAAGTACACTGTTTGTCCAAAGGTTTCTGGACACCTGACCATCACACCCATATGTTCTTCTTTCCCAAACTGTAGCCACAAAGTTGGAAGAACACAAATGTATAGGATGTCTTTGTATTCTGTATACAGTTTCACTTCACTGGAACTAAGGGGCTCAAACCTGTTCAAGCATGGCAATGCCCCTGTGCACAAAGTAATGTCCCTGAAGCCATGAGGCACATTTCGGACCAAACAGTTCTAGGGACTTACTGAAAAAAGCTACCCACTGGGGAGCTCCCCCAAGAACTGTAAAGACTTTTTTTCTGTTTGCATTCACACCACCAGTATGAACAAGTGATGTAAGCTGGTCGACAGTTGGCATAGCAACGTCACTTCTGTGCAACATACAACAGCAGCGTGTTTTTTTTTTTTTTAATGCTTACATTTAGAGCGGATTTTTAAAAATGATGGTTGCTGGTGCTGCGGTGGCTCATGTGTGTAATCAATGTACACTTACATCTGGACACTTATGTCACTCATGTTTCCTCTTATGCTGAGAGAGTACATACCCTTAAGTAGAAGCTAAAAAAGTCCCTCAAAAATGGTGTTATAAGCACAATGATCGTCCTCAGTTCCCGCAATGGGAACTCAAAAAAGGAGATACTTCCTCCAACAGTTCGAACGACTAAAAGGTTCCTCCAGTCAAAAAGGGCCTATGGTTTGCCAAATCTGTAGTGTTAGAACTCGAGTGGCCTGAACAGAGCCCTGACCTCAACCCCAACGAACACTTTTGAGGTAAACTGAAATGCAAACTGCACACCAGGCCTCCTCATCTAACATCAGTGTCTAACTTCATTAATGCTCTCATGGCTGAATGAGCAAAGCCATGCTCCAAAATCTAGAGGAAAGCTTTATTTTTATATTTATATTAAAATTAATAAGGCGCCACGGTGATGCGGTGGTTAGCACTGTCGCCTCACAGCAAGAAGGTCCTGGGTTCGATCTCCAGATCACTCAGGGTGCCTTTCTGTGCGGAGTTTGCATGTTCTCCCCGTGCATGCCTGGGTTTTCCTCCGGGTGCTCCGGTTTCCTCCCACAGTCCAAAGACATGCAGATTAGGTCAACTGGCTACTCTAAATTG
>JAQQZR010000035.1:10455378-10474748 GCA_030068235.1 Notoglanidium macrostoma | reverse complement strand
CTGTGGTGGACTGGCGACCTGCCCAGGGTGTACCCCGCCTCTCGCCCGAAGATGCTGGGATTGGCTCCAGCTTCCCTCCGACCCAGACGGATAAACCGGTATAGACAATGGATGGATGAATGAATTAAAATTAATAAATAGTTTTAATAAACTTTTTATAACAGTAAAAGAGGTTCTAAACCTGGAATAGGATGTGATTGGTCAGGTGTCCACCAACGTTTGGCCATGTAGTGCATAATTTTGCCATGGAACATTGAATATAAAAGGGCTTTATGACTCTGTAGAGCTCATTCCTTAGCGCAGTTTTAAGTTTTCTCTACTTCCAGCACTCTGATCCAGTTTATAAAAGGCTTTGAAAATGAACTGATTAAGCGTTGAGAATAAGAAAAACCTCAAACTGTTCTGTTACCATAGTTCATATCTTGCCCTTTTAAAATATTTTCCTTCTTGCAGTTGAATTATTAATCACCCAGTCCCTGAACAGCAGAGCTTTTGTTTGAGTCCCTGTGTTTGGGAATGTTGGTGAGCTAATGAAGTGCCATGTCTGCTTAACCTCATCACCTGATCTTAGCACCTGTGCTGAAGTGACCAGGGCTGTGCTGGTGAACAACAAACCACCTTTTCTGACTGACAACACCGCAATGCCAACTTGACAGTAACGGATGTAGCCCAGTATCCTGTTGGAAGGCTCTCTGAACCCTGCTTCAACACATTCGTCAAGCATCAATTGCACAGCCTGCTGTTCAAAAAATCAATGCACTGATTAGATATCAAAGGGATGTATACATGCTGTGTTTCTCATCTACATTCCTGCCAGATTCACTCTGTGAGAGAAAAGTAAAAGTGCATATGGAGTGGCTAATTAAGCTCTCCAGCTAATTGAGTAACGGAACACTGCTGCACGTCTTGCTCTTTTGTGTGTTAGAGAAGCTGTGCTGCTTCATTTCAATCATCTGTTGGCTGAACAGCAGAGATTTCTTTACTCTGGCTATGAGAAATAACACTTTTGCTTCTTCTGTTCTCTCAAAAGGGTCTCAACAATATTATCAGCTTGGATTTTGACTACAGGAAAGAGTTCATCTACTGGGTTGACTCAAGCAGACCCAGTGGTCGAAGGATCAACAGAATCCGGCTGAATGGTAGTGATCTTAAGGTACGCTTAATATGCTTATATTTTTCTTAAAGAAGTAGTTTACTGAAAGATCTACATAATCGGATCGTTCATTCATTCATTCATAATGAATTTCTGTTGATATTCTAGAGAGGCATTTTGCTGTTTTTCCAGGCTAGTGTCAACATAATTACAATTTCCCTTTTTAGAAATTATCATCAGCTTTTAGCAGTGCCATTGTCTCTAAAACCATTTGCCTCTCAGGCTTTTGTCTATGCGATACCATCAGCTACCTAATTATTGGTACCAATGAAGAAAAATGATTGCATTAAAGAAAAATTACCCACAGTTACAAACCTGTAAGTCTGGCAATGCATGTAAAACGCATACACAAATAATACCACCGTTATGCACAAAGCTACTGTATAATAAAAAACATTTGCCAGGAAGTTGATACATGAGCATACCTCACCCCCTACAGTCAGGAGGATGTTGAGGGAGAGGAAGTAGAAGCCAAAGAAAACATCTGTCTAACAGTCGTGTTAAGTTCAGGCTCCAAATCTATTAGACTGTCAGACTCCACGTCCATAACAACAAGCTTTCAGCGTGACCTTCACTGGCAGTGGAGCTACATTTAGAACAAAGCTTTAGTTGAGGTCCATGTGGAAGAAGTGTGACCCAGTTCATATTTAATATACCACAAATGCAGAATGGGGGCTGTATTGATTACTTATTTCTAATGTCCGTCATGCTATACTTTCATTCTTAAATAAACTGTTTTGACTGTAATTGAGTTAGAGTGTCATTTTATTGAATTAAATAGTAGGGTTTCATCAAAATCAGTCAAAATGTTTGACCTGAACACCATGAGCGTGTTGAAGAACATCACCTGTTATCCAAAAAAACTAACAAAAAAACAACCCACAGTGGATGTTTAGATCTGTGAAGGGCAGATAGGGGTCTTGTGATGGTTGCTGACATTATAAATGTCTTATTTTTTTGTCTAAAACACAGCTGCCCCAACATCAAAATCAAAATTAACATAGACATGGCTGTAAGAAAACATAGAGTTTTTTTTATTTATTTTTTTATAGAAACCATCTCAGTCTTCAGATATGAACCAGTGGCCTACTTTAAAAATTTTTTACATAAAATTATTATTTTTATTTTTATTTTATTTTACATAAAAACATGAAGCAACCTTTCTTTTCTACGCACCAGAGGTCTGGAACACAGTACCATTAAACATTCTCCATCTCTCAGTGATCAGGGTTTTTTATTTTATTTTATCTAATTTTATTATTTGTCTTATTTTGATGGTAGTACTTATATTTTATTCATGCTTACATAAGTTTTACATTATTTGATGTATCAAACTTTTATTCTATTTGCATCCTATCTTTTTATTCATTTTAAATGATGATTTTCATCTTTTTGTCACTGCTATTATTTATTTCAGTTTTATTTGCTTGTTTTGTTTTTTGACTACTTTTTATTCTTCTCTATTTTGAATTCACGTTGTGAAGCACTTTGATCTGAATTTTATATGTATGAAGGTTTCAAGAGAAGCTTCAAGAGATATTTATTTCCTTCATCATATTTTTTATTATTAATAATTTCTTTGCAGAAGGTTATTCTATTATTTAATAAATCACTGATTTAGTGCATTATTCATTTTAAATGTAACTTTTTGCTCTTTCTGCTCACCGTCATTTCCGTGAAGAGTGTCAGTGATTATAAAGCTGACTATAGCTATAGATAAATTCTCACACTAGGCTTGTGTATGTGTGTAGTAAAATGACCACATGCCTGGGTCTCAGATGTACACGTGGACGGGGCTCCTGCTGAGCCATGCTTCTCTCCATCTCATTAGCTTCAGTGTAAGGCCAAAAGCCTCATTTGGCTTCATTAGACCCAGAGCCCCTTGCCCTCCTTCTGATTTCTTTCTCTATCTCTCTCTCCAAACTAAAGCCATCTCTAGTCCATTAGTGTCTGGGGAAGCGATTATTAGATTATTATGTTTAGTCTGAAAGACCATATCATTAACATGCTGAAAGAAAATGGGGGAAAAATAATTCTACTCAAGAGTGGTCACACTGGACACAAATATCATCCACCCGGTGAAAACGTTATTCCACTTGAGTGGAAGAAGTCAGACAACACAAAAAAATGAGCTTCTAGTAGCAAACAAAAAAAAAAGATTATTATTTAATGTTTCAGTGCACCCAGTTTTATACAACAGTATTATGTACAGTACCAGTCAAAGGTTTGAACATAATAGTTTTTTCTTATTTTGACTGTTTTCTACTTTGTAGAACAATACTGAAGGCATCAGACCTATAAAATAACACATATGGAACATATATGGAATTATATGGTGATTTCATATTTTAGATTCTTCAAAGTAGCCAGTGTTTACCTTAATGACAGTTTTGCATACTATTAGCATTATATTAACCAGGTCCATGAGGTAGCCACCTGGAATGCTTCTCAATTAACAGGTGTGCCTTGTCACAAGTTAATTAGTGCAATTTCTTGCCTTCCTAATGCATTTGAGACCATCAAACAGTAAATAGTAAATAATAAAAATACAGTAAATAGCTCTATTCAACAACAATAGTAATCCATATTATGTCAAGAATTGCTCAACTAAGTAAAGAGAAACGACAGTGCATCATTACTTTAAGACGAAATGTCTTTTAAGTAATAAAAGTAAAGAAAAGTGGTGATTGATACTGTACACACACATTTTACACACACAGCTGGTTAGCAGGAGCTAGCAATGTATCAGTTATAACTTAATGAACCTGCTAATAATAATAAGCTAATAAGATTGTTCAAATATGTTTAAAATAAAAAATGTACTTCATATATATATAGTTGTTAAATTCAGATTAATGTCACATTTAATGCAGAGTAAATCCCATATTTTAAAAAAGGTTTTAAGGTTATTGTTTTTTGTTGTTGTTTTTTTTTATTCAAAACAAAAGTGCTAGGGAAAACCAATCACGATTTAAAATGTATTCTCAAAATGCTGAAAGATAACACCTCCACACTTATTTTTTTCCCTTTGCTTTTAGCTTTTGCAAAGTCTCTAGTAATAATGGCATGATAGATGCTTTGGGAGTCATTTCAACTTTAAATGTTAAGGTTTCATCTCCTATAATGTATTACACCAGGTGATCATAGAAAAAAAAAAAAAAGCAAAGTAAACCAAAGGGCACATTCACAGGTTCATCAAATTAACCATTATACAGGCAGTATCTCCTCATATTTTGTGTATTTGGATATCCCATGATGTTATGATTAATTTCTTGTAAATACATTTATAATTTCATATAAATAAATTCTTAATAGAATAATGTAATAATATTGCTGTGTGTAAACCTGAGAAATAGGAAAATAATACAGAAATGCTCTGTTAATTAGTAGCCATGCATTCATGTGATTCTGACATTTGTCAAAGCATATTATAATAAATTTTTTCAGTAACTACAGTCCCTACCATCTCAAGTGTAAGTTATGCCTGTGTATACAATAAGTATAATATGAATATGTGTAAAAAAAAAAAAAAAAAAATTTCAATTGCCAGCAATTGTGGTAAAATGTTTAGTTTTTGTCTGACTTGTGGAATTCTGCTGGCAAATTAAATAGAACCATATGGACATTAGGAATAGTACTGTGACTAATTATTGTTAGAGAAAGACAGATGGAAAGCTATTGTCTGAATTCAACCTGGTTTGAAATGTTTTATGGGTGGAATAATTCATTATTATAAAGTTTGACCTTTATAACCTGGGAAAATAAATTATGAATATCTATTGCTGAGTCGGTCGGTCTACAATGAGCCACAATTTTTCACAAAAAGTACTTTTGTCTTTTTCCTATATATCACGCAATAGCTTGAAGCATAGAGATACAGTAGCCTACGGCAAGACTCTCACTTCATTACCTGTTCTGTTGTGATCTCTGCGCTGCTGTAATATAAAGATTTATTAATGTTTGCGGCTGTAGGAACTTTGCCTTTGTGTTACTCATGTCATTTGCATTGCTGTAGGTGATGCCTTTGGTACAATCTAATAAGGAAACCAGAAAAGATATTTAGTAATGAAGGAGGGTGTAATAGGAACTAGTTTTACGTCTTGTGTGGACATTTTGAAATTCAGTTGCTTTTTAGATTTGAATGTTATTCACGAACTGTATATTGTATGCTTTATCATTTGGGCCAGATAGTGAAGTAGAAAGCAGTAAAGAAACCATTATTCAACACAGATTCCATGTGCATATGAAATGTTAAACAATTTTAGTTTCTTTTTTATGCTGATATATTCAAATGTTGACATTTTAATTACATTAACCTTCTATTTCCATGGAAGTCAGAGCTTCAAATCAATACGGCATGATCTCTCCAGAATATCATAGGCTTTGCTTTTCCACTCTGAATAGTAATGTGATCTCTCCTCTTATAAAAGTCACTTTAATTTCAGAAAATGTTTAGAGCTGAACTCAGATGAAATCTGCTTTAGTTGCAGGGTTGTTGATTAGTTTAGCCTATTATATACCTGAGAATGTAACGGAGCTTGAAATGTTGTTCATGAAGGGGGAACTTCAGTACTGTTTTTAGCATGCCCTCATGAGCATGCCCTCGCCATTTACCCATTGTTGTCCCTTCCTCTACTGTGCAGCAAGTGGCCACTTGTGTGACTGGTTTTACACACTTCTGAGTCAAGAGAGGAAGTCAGTGGCAAACAAGTACTGAAACAGGGAGTCAGTGTTGTTAATCTATGCAAAGAACTTCTCACCAAGTATTAAATGAACGACTGCTGTAATTTTCGAACCCGTTTTGCAGAGTAAGATTGCGCAACTTAAGAAAATATATTGTGTTCCGAAAAAAATTGTGTTTACATAAAATCATACAATATGTATGAGCTCAGAATATCACCAATGCGTTATTCCTTTTATATATAAATATTTGTTCATCTTCAGTGATAGAGGAGACCCCAAATATTGTCATTATGACAGGATGGGTTGCAATTTCCAGGTTTTTAAACATAGCACATAAAAATGCCAGCTTTATTTGCCAACTGACATATTTGCTTAGCCCACGGCTAAGGAAGTGTTATCTTTGCACACAGGGAAGAGACAGCTCATTTAAGCATTTGCTTGTTTAAATTAGCAGAGTATCTGAGCTCTGACACTTTGTTCATTGCTTATCACATCAACTTTCTTACCTGTTATTTGAAAATATAAGCTCTGCATTAGCATTTTGGCTTTGCCCTTATTTTCAAAAACATATTTTAGTGGATGTCAGATCTGGTATTGGATATAACTAGTGTTTATGTCATGTTATAGACCTAATCTTTGCTGTAATGTGAGAGGTGGATGTATGCAAAAAAAGGTCATGAATATTTATGTTTCTGTCTGATAGGTTGTTCACAGAGCAGCTGTACCGAGTGCGCTGGCTGTTGACTGGATTGGGAAGAATTTGTACTGGTGTGATATAGAAAGGAAGACCTTAGAAGTGTCCAAATCTAATGGCCTCTATCCCACGGTCTTACTGAGCTCTGGCCTTCAGAACCCCACAGATCTGGCGCTTGATGCCCAGTTAGGGTATGGAGCCAATAGTGTTTGTTTGTATCTGAGATATTCCATATAGCAGCATGCCTGTTGTGAGTTTGTGTGTAATGCTTTTATTTAGGTATGTGTTTTGGATTGACTGCTGTGAACACCCACATGTGGGTCGTTCTGGCATGGATGGTCAGGGCCAGATTGTGATTGTGGACAAGGAAATCTACAGTCCCTCTGCCCTAACTATTGACTACACGACTAAAAGGATCTACTGGTCTGATGACAGCCACATCCTCTTCGCTAACATGGATGGCTCTCAAAGGCACAAGGGTACAGAGACAACCATTATACATGTGCTGTTTTAGACTAGGAGCTTTTCATACCCAAGTGCACAGTCTACTCATTTATGGGAGTGTTAGATCACAGTGCCTTTGAATTCTCGAGTCTGATTGGTCAAAAGGTGTTGATTTATTTGATGTAACAGCAGCACTGGCAGTATTAAGGGCTGCAATTCAAATCCAAGGTTTATATTAACGCACTTATTTCTAATACCTAAAACTTCCTAAAACTTTCTATAGTACTAGCTCGTTCACAGGTTCGACTTGTATGGTGGACATTCCAGAGAATCTAAACAACAAAGTCTAATAGATTCCACTTAATTGGTAACATGACACACTACGTTTTGTTTTTTGACATATTAGAAAAAAGAGAGACTGGGGAGGGGACAACACTTTATAGCTATTATACTGTAAATGATAACAGGAACTAACTTGTCTTGCAGACATTCCACAGCATTACATATAGCCATAAATGGTTAAAAAGCAAAATGTGTCATTCATCAATAAATTACAAATTGTGATCAATTAACAAACAGCTGTGGTATAAGAGAAAAAACACATTGGTAATATGCCATTTTTGGCAAATAATACAGTAAGGTGTGGCAACATTAACTCCATCATTTTCCTATAAGAGCATGCGCTGTTGTGTTTTATTCCTTACATATTAAATAGAAATACAAAAATAGCAAAGTGTGTTTAATATGAGATCAGCTATAGAGGCGAACCGGCTGAATAGTGTAATGTTTAGTTTTACAATTGCGAAAGGTCTGTAGAGCGAAAAGAGTGCTGTTTTATTTGCAATGATGATTGTCAGGAAAATAGTTTTTGACTGATATTTTCCACCTTAGTTCCTCATAACCACATCCAGGGTGTGATGGGGCTGACCTTGTTTGAAGACTTCATCTATTGGACAGATGGCAAATCGAAGTCTCTCCGCCGTGCTCACAAAACCTCTGGTTCTCATGCTGTTGAGCTTCTCAATTCCTGGCAGGCCATTAAATCTGTAACAGTTTATCACCCTCTGCGCCAGCCCGAGGGTGAGAATCCCCTTTACTGCTTTTTTCTGGCTTTTTCAAGGTAAAGAGTTCTGTCTTCTAACATGTTATTTCTTCCTCTAGTACCCAAACATCAGTGTCAGGTGGCTAATGGAGGCTGCAGTCACCTGTGCCTTTTGTCCCCTGGTGGAGGACACAAGTGTGCATGCCCCACTAATTTCTACCTGGCTTCCGATGGCAAGACCTGTCTGTCCAACTGTACAGCTAGCCAGGTCAGTAAGCCCTCACGTTCTTATTCAGTCTCGTGTGACAAAGTGTGAGCAGAAATTTATTCATAATCTACCTAAGTGGTTTGCATGATCTTGGCTTTGTCCTGCAGTTTCGCTGTGGCACGGATGAGTGTATACCATTCTGGTGGAAGTGTGACACAGTGGATGACTGCGGAGATGGTTCAGATGAGCCTGCAGACTGCCGTGAGTGTCGGAGCAAGAGCATTAGCAAGCCTGGCCATATGGACTAAACAGATCATTAGTGCTAATTATCAGTAATTGTTATTCTAGCCTCTAAATACTTCTACCCCCACTGGGGAATCATGTTGCCTGACAGTTACTGCATTGACACAAATGAAAATAAAATGCTATGTTATTTTATAATAATTACCAGGTTTGAAGGAAATAAATCTTTTTTTTTTATTTATTCTTTCTAATTGAAAGACTTGACTTGATTGAAAACTCCAATTATAAGTGTCTGAATGTCACGTTTTACTTCATCAATAGTCAAGCTGTCAGTCAGTTATTAAGGGAACTGCTGCTATTCTGAAAAGGGCAGGTAACCTTGATTCTCACTAAGCTAGATTTCGAGGTATCTCATCCATTTACGCCTTAATAAAACACATACAAATTTCTGGGTCGCAGCCCAAGTTCACTGTAAATCATCATTTTTCAGCTGAATTCAAATGCCAGCCTGGGCGTTTCCAGTGTGGCACTGGTCTGTGCGCGCTTCCTCCATTCATCTGTGATGGAGAGAATGACTGCGGAGACAACTCGGATGAGGCCAACTGCGGTGAGAACAACGTTGTCACTTTAATTCGGTTTTCGGTTGCTAAAGCCAATGTGTGATTTCTTTTCTTTACTATGCAGCTCATATCCTTCTCTTCTTATAATGCGGAACACATATACAATATGCACCACAACCCAGCAATAATGTCTAAATGGAATTTTTTCATCACTAACAAGTCATCTTTATTGCTGTTTTTCTTCAAAGGTTCAATAGCACATAACTCTATCATCAAGTGATCGATAACCACTTTAGGAGTATCTGGAAAGATTACAGGGCATTTTGATGTCCAACACCAGTAATGTGGATGTATTACAGGGAGCACAGATTTTCAGCCACAATGATTAATGATGTGCATTGTTCTTCATATTAAATATAGCCAAGCAGCTTTGTACATTATCTATGCAGTATTAGTACCTTGGCATTTCTTTAAGGCTTGTGATTTATGTAAATGAATCCTTTCTTTTCTTCCTTGAGCCTCTTTTTTCCTGGCAGCTCTTCTATGACTATTGGTGATGACACCCTGCAGCAGTAGTGAAATCTCTTTCGCCTGCTTTGAAATGCTGTCTCTTTCTGCAGATACATATATCTGTCTGTCGGGTCAGTTCAAGTGCACCAGGAAGCAAAAGTGCATTCCATTAAACCTGCGCTGCAACGGACAGGACGACTGCGGAGACGGCGAGGATGAGACAGACTGTCGTAAGAAACTTTATGATGCGTTGTACCACAGCGCTCTTGAATTACTCGATTCTGATTGGTCAACAGGCATTGGTTAATTTTCTGAAACAACATGACCCTGGCTGAAGTTCTGGCTGTAATACAAATGATTTAGATTTATATATTTTATATTTTTATAGACTTATAAAAATATAAATAGATTTTATATTTAGATTATAGATTTATATGTTTATAGACAATGCCGATATATTGTCATTTCTATAATAAAAGGTCATTTACAGGGACCTGTAAGGCAGACGATCTACATAAAATAAGCCTAATAATAAAAAAAAAAAAAAAAAAAAACGTATAATAGTTGATGGGCTGAAGTTTTCTGTAAGGAGACATTTCTTGTAATGCTCTGTAGTTTTTCTGAATCGTGAGAGTCTTCAGGATTGAGGATTTTTTTGCCTTCGGGCTTCTTGGAAACGCACCAAACATTTTTTATTTATTTTTTTATTTTTTGTTTAAGAGAAAAAGAGAGGCTGGTAAGGAAACGACTGTTTATAGCTGATATAAGTGATCACAGGAACTGACTTGTCTTGCTCACGTTCCATAACATTAAATGTAACTATAAGCTGTTAAAAGCACAACATTCATTTATTAATAAATTAAAAGAAATTAAATTGATGGCAAACTGCTGTGGTCTATAAGGAATAAAACACTTCATGATGTGCTGTTACTGGAAAATAATCCACTTCAGGATGGTAAAAAACATCACATTACCCTACCCTTGATTAGTTTCCTGTAAAAGCTCTTCAGTTGTGAGGTATTGTGATAGAATGACACAGATTGTCCCAAATTTACCTCTCCTGAGGAATATTAATGATCCCAACTGACAGATCTGGAAATAGCTTCTAAGCCACTGAATGAGTCTCAGTTGAGCTGGAACTAGCAGACACTGATTAGGCATTCAGAGGATTGAGTAGTGGAAACCAAAGGCCTTTCCTACCAGAGGTAGAATTAGATGTCATGGGAGAATAGAGTGGCTGGTTGTTAGGAGGTGCGTTTTGTATCCCTCGATGTACCTCTTACTCCCTGTGCATTAAACCCATGACAAACATTCCACAGCTGTCAAAGCAGCTGACAATGATATTTATAATAGACCATGTGAAGAATGTGAGGATTCAAAACCGCTGACAAGATTTCCCATGCCTTTTTTGTTTATTTCTGTCTAATTTCCTCTCTGTTTATATTTAAATGTGTTATGATGGTTTGACCCATTGTCATTCCCTCTTTTTAAACCATTAGCAATAGTTATAATTGTCACACACAAGCTATTTTCTGTTATTATGTTTTAGATGACTGGTTGAAGTCATTTGTGTTTACATGCCCCTGTTATCCCTGTCTATGTTTAAATGTGTCAGCTGAGAGCACATGTTCACCAGAGCAGTTCCAGTGTAAGGCCACCATGCACTGCATCTCCAAGCTGTGGGTGTGTGACGAGGACCCAGATTGCGCTGACGGCTCTGACGAAGCCAACTGTGGTGAGTGAAGTGACCTTATTATTCACAAATCAGAGCTCCGTACAAACTCTTAGGACTTGCAGGAGACTGTGATTGGGGTTAATGTGAATTCTGCATGCTTGCACAGTCTCCTGTCTCACTGATGGAGGGTCAGCCTTAATCAAGAACCACTCAGAGCTCTTATTAGCTGCGAGATGTAACAGTTCATCAGGGCCTGTTTTGTTGCCTAAATGTCTGATTTAGTTTGACAGTATTACATCAGAAATTGCCTTGCATACTGCAGTCTATCCTCTCCACGTGGCCAGTCATTGAACGAGCTGATTCACTAATGATGCAGTTTCAAGAAGTTGTAACTGTAAAGATAATTGCAGTGCAGAATAAAGTGCACAATGTCTATATGCATTTTTATTCCGTGAAATCTATAAAAACAAACACATTTTTCTAATAATTCCCTAATTTCAGGGGATGCAGAGAATTGCTAGCTCGCTATTTTCCTAGTCCTTTATCAGATAAATCAATAATCACTTGCAATTAGTACAAGAGTCATGCACAAGAGGGGTAGCAAGAGAGTTTTTCCTGGAAATGGCTTGTTGATTTTGTTTTCTCTCAACCTGAGGACCCAAGATCTGCCAGTGCGAGAAAAGTAGACCATTATATGTTGGAAATCAGAAACATACTGTAGTTAAACATTGGTGTATCAAAATCAACTGTTTACTACATTGATAAGAAGCACAGTAATGCTGGTGAGCTTAGCTAGACGTCACACTATGATAAAGTAGAGTGGCGGCAATTGAAAGAATACTTCCTTCAAGGAAAAAAAAAACTATTGAGTAGATCAATATCTCTCTCCAGGATGTAACCATAAATGGGTCAAAGACTACCAAAAAATAAATCAATAAAACAGCTTGAGTGTTTACTAATAGATGCAAACCACAGGTAAACCTCAATCCAGAGGTTCCCGTAAAATTATGGTACTACATCTTATGTTTGAGAGAAAGAATCTTATAGCGCGAACGTGTACCTGCATGGAAAGTAAAAAAAAAAAAAAGTAAACTGTCCTATATGGTAATGGATCACTTTAATAAATGTTCCTTATTTATAGACCATTATGGTAGACAACAGGAGGTTGAATTCAGATAAATGTGATAGAACTTGTAAAGGAAAATGTCCGCCTAATTTACAGTTTAGTTACAAATAAAACGTTTTTAAAAAGTGGTGGCACAGTGGTGCAGTGGTTAGCACTGTCACACCACAGCAAGGTTCTGGATTCGAAGCTTGTGGACAACTGGGTTTCCTCTAGGCTCTCTGATTTCCTCCCACAGTCCAAAGACATGCTGATAAGTCAACTGACTACATAGGTGTGTGTGTGTGTGTGTGTGTGTGTGTGTGTGTATGTGTGTGTGTATGTGTGAATGGCTGTACTTCTCTTTATTAGCCCTGAGATAGATTGGCGACCTGCCCAGGCTGTACCCTGCCTATCACCCAAAGTCAACTGGGATTGGCTTCAGTTTCCCTGCGACCCTGACGCATAAGTAGTGTAGATGATGGATGGATGGCAAAAGTTAAAAATAAAATGCAGGCGTTTCCTACAAACAGACAACAATCCAAAAAAGACAACATCAACAGAAAAATATAAAAGCATTATCTTCTCAGTCTCAACCAGACTTAAAGAAGGACACGAAGAACGATCAGCTAGAGTAATAACAGAGAAGTCAGACAGATCGGTATTTACATTTACATTTAAATAGGATTTAGCAGATACTCGTAACCAGCACACCTTACAGAAGTGCTTTCTAGTCTCTATCAGATCTCCACACTAAGCTGAGAGGAGTTAGTACAAGGAGTTAGTATAGCAGCAAAGCTCTTTGTGAAGAGGTGGGGCTTCAGTGTTTGTTTGAGAATTCATCCTTTCTCTGTGAAACTACTGAATAGCCTTGCTCTCATTTGAGGAAAAAAAAAAAGTTTTCCTTTATTTGTGGCTTTGCATGCAATGAGGGTAATCTTTGTTTTGTCATTCAGGTTCATCCCCTTATTGTTTATATAAAAATCACCTCCATTATGCGCTGTTGTCTTTTAAATGCACACTGGTTAATTAGAAAGTACTGTGAATTTCCCCAGTCTCTAAGAAGGAAAGCTTTTTTCTGCTGTTGATTGAGAAAACAGAATCAAAATCTAGGCCAATATGCTGAGCATATGGGTTTCATGGATTATCACTAACGCACTGATACAGTGAGTTTAATTACATACGCCTTGCCGGCGAGTAACTTGAGCTGGTTTTCTCTCTCTTTCTCTCTCCCACTCTATCTCACTCACTAATTGTTTTGCTTTCTCTTTATGTCCCTCCTTCTGTCTTTCTTTCTCTCTGATTCTGTTATCTGATGTCTGACATGTATGATAACCTGCATGTAACTGTAGAATTTTTTTCCCATCTCAGCCAGTGTTGGGTTGCATTTTAGTAAGCAGGGTTTCACAGGGGTTTTGTAATAAATCAAATATTATAAGTAATTGCAATGACAGGAGGCAATATGTACACTGTCAGCATATAATATAGCTCTCTTTTGCTGGATATGACACCACATCTAGCAAATGACTCTAGGTATTAGTGAAGACATCGTGGCATTATAGCAGCGCACGCAGCATCAGCAGTTCATACATTTTGCTTCATTGAAGTCCATCAAGTTTAATAAGAGGTATTCTTATAGACTGTGAAAGATGGAACATTCCGTCATTCATAGCATTATAATAAAAAAAAAAAACATGACTGTTATGCTTAATTTGTTGGACTGTTATTTTCTTAAATCATATCTCTTTTTGGGTGTTTCTTTTCAGTCGAGCTGTATAAGGAGTTGAAGCCTAATTAGTCGACATTAGTCATCAAATAGCACATTTAAAGGTTATTCAGTAAAGATGAAAAGGGAGAAGAAAGAAAAAGGAGCTTCTTGTTTTCTTCTTAATGCACAACCAGACCACTGAGCCTGTGGTGCTGATAAGATTTTTTATTTTTATTTTTTGCCTCAAACACTTTCCTTGGCTCTGGTTCAAACTATGCAACTCAAACATGGGATGATGAACAGAAGATATTTCCATATTTCTTGGAAGAAGTTGAGCTCAGATGAGAGAGCATGTAACAGCACGTTGCAGGTAATGGGCTCTGTTGGGGGGTGGGGGGTCTGGGGGAGCAGTGAGGAGTAACACACTCAGGTATTTCATGGTGTATGCTGTGTTCATCTCCCAAGTTTGGGGATGTTTTGAACTCTGTGTCAAACATGCGTTTGGGACACCCTGAGGAAATGATGATTACACGTCGGTGTGCTGTAGTGGTGCATTAATATTCATGCACTTTTGAAGTCATTTTCATCTTTGTGTTTGTTTGTGGCTGATGAAAAAGATGAAAAGACCTGTGGACCTCATGAATTTCGCTGTGAGAATAACAACTGCATCCCGGACCACTGGAGGTGTGACAGCCAGAACGACTGCGGAGACAATTCAGACGAGGAGAACTGCAGTGAGTTGTCCTCTTTCTTTGTTCACAGTACAAGCATTAGGGGGCTTCTGTCTGCTTCTGACTGTTAGCTGTTGCAGAAGATTTATTTGAAGTTCCATTGCTTTCTGTATCTGAGACTGCTCTGTTTGTTTGCATCAGTTTGTTGTTAATTGCTGCCAAAGACAGTCCTCTAGAGTATTTATCTTTAAAGAGTACTGCTTGCTTAAATGTGTTTTTGGAGCTGTAAACTAAATGATATGACTGTACTGTGACAAAAAAACATCAATGCTTATGTTAATATTGAATTTTTTTTATAAGAATCTGCATTTTATGGTTTGAAAATGGCTCAAAATGCCATCTACTGGTTAAAATCATCCTGATCCTTGCAAAGCCAGTGCTGACGTAGAGTTGACCGTTCGGGACTTATCTACATCATGAAATTTGTATAATAATAAAAAAAAAAAATTATGTTAATACCCTCTAGCCTTCACCTTTGAGTGGGAGTCTGTAAAACCACACTCATTTTCAAAGGCTACATTCACATTACAAGCCTCATTGCTGATTGGATTTGCCTATATTGATGGTTCACATTCATAATTACAAGTGACCTGTATCTAACTGTAATGTGAACACATCTGTCCTCTGAAATGGCATTTAGGCATTTTAGATGTTTTTGCACGAGTCATCTCCATCACCAACCACAAAAAGCATATTTTCAGAAGACTCATGCTATTGAACCTGACAAAATGGACTAGCAGCTAATGTATGCACCACATTTTGCTCTGAATGACGGCGAACAGTTCATCAGCTTTAGCTTTCCTGCATTGTAGTTTTGAAGAGCTGCCAAGTGTTCTGACGATTTCTACTACCTTGTTGAAAAATGCTACCATAACAAGAATTGATGAAAGAGAATAAACTCAATCTTAGCCATAGCCCTTAACCTAACCCTAACCTTAAAGCTTAAATAACCCTAAAATCTTAACCTTAAGCCTAACACCCAACCGCTAAGTAGCATATCTCGATAGGTAGCACAAATCACTGCTCTGGGGTGAAGTTGCACTTTCTTTCTTGTTCTTCAAACAACAGTTTGAGGTTGATACTTTCAATGTGCAGTCAACTTTGTTTCTTTATTTATGTCTTTCATACAGTCTCTCAGCATCACTGTATACACTCTTCCTCATAATGTAAACCTTAAATAAGCTGCAAAAATAAAATCGGCCCTTAGTGGCATGGCAGGCAGGCAGCTGTCTTCAAATTCAGATACTGAATGTTCTCCTTCACACGCGTAGACACTCTTAATGCTAATTAGCTTGCAACAGCTCCGCTTGTAAAACCATCAAGCAAGGTGGAAACAGATAGTCAGTACAGTGGCACTTCATGTCCAAATGATGACAGAACTCTCAATTTCCCACCCGTTTATTCCTCTTTCACCCCCTCTCCATGTCCTTTGCTTGAGCTCACTTGACAGTTCAACTACAGTATCTTCTTTGCCCTTAGTTGCATTATTTGAGGTTTTCTATATGCTCCCTGCTCAATGCAGAACCAGTGACCTGTAATCATAAGGATTTTGCCTGTGCCAACGGGGACTGCATCTCTGCCCGTTTCCGCTGTGATGGGGACTATGACTGTGCCGATAATTCGGATGAGGTAAGCAATCGCCAGACTTAATCTTAATCTCTCAGCCAGACTAAATGAGTTCATATAGCACATTTTAGAGATAGTGTGATCTTCCCTCTTCTTCTTTACTGCTTAACAAGTCACAGGGTCCCCAGCAGTGTATGTATATTTTTTTGATATTAGGAGAACACTGCTGCCTATTTTTATATAATTGTCCTTTAAGAAAGTCAGAGCTGAAGGCCATCTGTATGCTTATAAGTCTGGAACTCAGAATCAAAATAATCACTCAAAGCTCGAGAGTACTACTCAAAACTGATATGTATTCTACACTGGTAGTACTGGTGACACTGAAATATATAATCTTATAAATGATTTATAGTTATAATGTATTTTTTATGCACTATTAAAATGTGTTATAACAAAATATAGATTTATAACAGTTCTGATTTTGGTATAAAATAAAAGGATAAGATAAAGGAAAGAAACATGATTTTAACTGGAGTTTTGTAATGAGGCTGTACTCAAATCTATAACTAGATTCAGGATGCGCAGTAATCAGACCCATCTGAGAGATGCATAACCAGAGCTAATAACCTAAACAGATTTGACAGGTCAGATACACCATCTGGTGCGATCCAACATTGCAGAAACCAGGATGGTTTTATAACCTTTTTTTTTAAATCTCTGGAGATCAGCTACATCACCCCACTTTGTGTTGTATTCTACGAATATTTCTATAATAAGGGCTTGCGTCCACCAGATGTGTTTTTTGCGCTGGCAGTGCCCATGACCTTATTTTCAGAGTGCTTCCAGAGGGCTTCTCTAAAGCGCTTATTGTTGCTAAGTTACAAAAAACATCTTGTAGCACTTCCGCGTTCCTTTGTCATGAACGTCAAGTCTCTATTTATTTTAGAAAGGGTAGCTTAAAAGGATGAAAAAAATCATGTTGGTTTCAAATATTGATACTGGTAACCCTTCAGTGTTGGATTGTAAATAACTGGGTTGTCATTGACAGTCAGGATCAGTTTCTCCTCTGCCATTGGCAACAGAGTTGCTATTGTAAGCCCCATCCCTTCTTGATTTTGACTGGTCTGTGAGAGAGAAGTGACTCTGACGAACATGGTAATGTTGCAAATGTTGAACTATGTTCAACTGAAAGCACCCTGAGTACAGCTGAAAAAAAGCTGAACGCTGAGGCCATTTTTGCACCGCCGACACTGAGTGCTGTCAACACTGAACTTTGCAGGATGTGTATAGAAAATAGATGCTGCCAATGTAAAAAAGCGCATTTGGTGGACACCGGCCCTTATTCCACTATTATTAGAAACCCTTCAAGAGCATGGGCAAATCTTTTTTGGTTTCAAATATGCAGGTGGTTATTAAGTGAACCTGACAAAAAAAAAAACAACTGTTCATTTCATTCCTTACAGAGAACTAGGTACCAGAAAAGCACCTGAAATTTATTGTAAAATTTGGTGGTAGACCAGACCACATGCTTTGAGCCTGGTTTGTGGATGGTGGTTTAGGGCCTCCTGTGAAAATTAATAGCATCATGAATTTTGCTAAGTACCATAATATTTCTGCCTCATACCTGGTTGTCTCTTCCAGAAGGTTGGAATTGGCCCTCAGCACAGCTTATTTGGAGTTTGCGGTGTACTAGACAGTGTTCCTGTATATTTAAACTGAAAAAATGACTGATTGCATGTGTTATTCATGACATATATCTAGTCCTGTGGGCAGTATGGTGGTGCAGCAGGTAGCATTACGACTAGGTTAAGTCCAAATGTCTTTATTTTCAAGTTTGGGAGGGAAAAGTGTGGGGTTCCACTAGAGCATTAGAAGTTCTCCTTTGCAGGTGATCTGGTGGTTCCTTAGTCTCACAAAGTCCTCTGTAAAGTAGAAGGAGAGCATGACTGAGAAAAGCCTAGTGTTGTTCACTCTACTCTCACTCTTCCTTGCTTGGGAATGTAAGACCTTTTTGTTCTTCACCACTGTGGGTCAGCCATGTGTGATTATCCTACCCTAACTTGCTGCTGGTTCTATTAGCGTAGTCTAAAATAGAGAGGCTGCACCCTGGACAGCACCCTGTCTGCATCATTCAAGGTGGGTGGGTAGGCCCTCCACCACAATCAACAGTATAGACAGTACAGTATTGACAGTAGACAGTTTACTATCATGTGGAGACTGGCCTGACTGCTGACCTGATTAATGTTCATTTTTAAAAATGAAGAAAGTAAGCTTAGAGACTCAGCTAGCTTGCTTATAATTCCAAACATTTCTAGAGGTAAATATCAGTACCATGGACATGTTTTGGTGACTAGCATGGAGCTGTCCCATCAACTGACATACACTAGCATTCCTGTGGTAAAATTCTATTCTTTGACTCTGCCTGCTAGGATTTTCTTGTTAGTAAGGGTGGCACCTCTAATTTCTGTGCCATTCATTGTGTTATTTTTCTTTCTTACTGCATTCAACGCTATACAGCTTCCAGTCCTGTACGAAAGGAAAAGCAGTACAGAAAACCAATTATCACTGTGATGTTGAGTTTTCTACTTGGGAGGTCTCAGTTTGTCAGACTCCCCAGTGTGTGTGAAGGGCTGCTGTGTTGCACCATTCTCACTGGCTTCCCCTTCATACTCTACACTGCAGACTCCAGCTGGAAATTTACTCGATGCCACCTGCAAAACACGCGAGAGGAATTGTTTACTACACAGAATCAGCAAAGAATTGATAGTGGATTGTAGATTCCAGATGAAGCAGGAGCTTGGAATGGCAGTTATTATGTACACGATGAATGTGAAGGTTGTGCAGTTGTGCAGTTCTACAAATAGCTGTGGGTTGGTGTTGACAAATATAATGGAGTGGGCAAAACGCATTCTCACCCTGTGAGCTTGTAAAATGGTTGTTCTTCTTTCATTCAGACACTGTGTGCATAAACAATTTATACAGGGAGTGCAGAATTATTAGGCAAGTTGTATTTTTGAGGAATAATTTTATTATTGAACAACAACCATGGTC
>JAQQZR010000035.1:10419646-10448004 GCA_030068235.1 Notoglanidium macrostoma | reverse complement strand
ATATATTTACACACACACACACACACACACACACACACACACACACACACACACACACACATTATTATATATATATATACATATATATATATATGTGTGTGTGTGTGTATATATATATTCCTTTTTTTTCAGACATTCATGCATTTTCTTCTCACATAAATGTATTATTTATAAAAGAAAATATATACATTGAATGCATTTACATGAGCACAAAATGCATGATTGTGTCCTAATATATATGAATATGAGAGCAAAATGAATGAATGTTAGTTAAAAATATATGAGTAAATTGCGTGAAGGAGTAAGTGAAAAATGTATAAAAATTGCTGTAAAATGTGTGGGTGTAAGAATAAAAATATATTAATGTGTGAGTGAAAATATATGTATGTGAAAGAAGAATGCAAGTATGTGATAGGGTCAGAATGATTTATGGCTTGTACGGCCCCTCATACAGAATCAAACCCCGTCCACTATAGAACTTTGCTGTGAAAATGCTATTAGTTTCCTCAAAGTAGAGCAAATTCACTGTGGTGAAATTGAAAGGGACTAATGAAGAGCAACAAAAATATATATCCGATTATAATTTCTTATTCTTCTTTTTCAGAAATCAACGAGTGTCTTTATTTTGGCACTTGCTCACACTATTGTACTAATACTAAAGGATCATACAAATGTACATGTGACAAAAATTATAAGGATATCAGTGGCAACTGTGTAGCTAAAGGTAAGGACCTACACTTTCCACTAATTTAATTACATCATTTTTATTCTTCATATTTCACCAACCAAAATACTTTTATTAGAATCAAATAATAGCATCTGACAGATTATTTTTAAGTGCATCAGTTTAATTCACAGGACAATCATTTAGGCCATTCATTTAGGCCCATTTTAATTTTAAATGTATATATTCAATAATTGTAACCAAACTTTCTTTATAATAGTATTTGGCACAGTGTTTTTCTTCCTCAGCAATTATTTGATGGACAAGAGCTATATTAAATAATTTACTACAGTAGTTAATTTTCTTGCAGGTTCATGACATTCTTATTCATTACAAGTAGAATAGTAGGCCAGTTTTAGTGGCCTATTCATGTTAAAGAAGAGGTGACATAAATTGTTTACATTCCCAAAAGCAGCTCATAAAAATGGAACTTGACTTTGGGATTGTGTTTGTGCTAAGAGGGACTTAACATGCATTAGCACAAGCCATATTTTGCACCAAAATGTGTTCAAAAACATAATGGTACTGGCTAATTTTGCACTTAATGTTGCACCGTGCCATTCATGTCAATAGAGGCACATTCATTTCTGACAACAAAAACAGCAACTGAGAGAACTGGGGAAAGATTGACACTCAACCAGCTACTGTAGATGCCAACATTATATCAGAAAATTAGATGCACTTACACTAAATTACATCCAGTATTCTTTAAAATTGGCTCATCCTTAAGTTAGTTATGGAAACTTCTGCATTTACCATTCACTGTTAATTATAGCTTTTGAAATTTAAAACCATTTCCATTGCATTTTTACAGTTGTAATTCTTTGAATAAATTCTTCTTAAAATAAAAAAAGAAATGTGTAATTTATTATTGTTTTCTGTACTGCTTAACCAAGTTAGTTCATTTCTTGCAGTTTACTGTTAATTTAAGTAATGTTTTATAGAATGTCTTATACAATTCTCTTTCACATAATGTGCTGTTTTAGCTTGTTCACCTATGCATTGATGTATTAAATTTAATTGATGTGCATCTGTAATTTTCAAACTGTTGTCTTAAACCCTAAATGGAATTTAGCCACTTCTCATTTTTTTTGCATATTAATAACTCAACGGGCAGGACCAGAAGATCGAGTGCTCTACATAGCTAATGACACTGAAATCCGAAGTTTTGTGTATCCATTTAACCAGAGCCATGGACACAAAGTGCTCGCTCGCATCGAGGAAAATGCCCGCATCATTGGGATGGATGCTCTGTTGCACCAACAAAAGTTTATCTGGGCTACCCAGTTTAATCCGGGTGGACTTTTTTACAAAGAAATCATAGACAGGAGTCAAACTAAAACAAATGATGGAATAATAGTAAGTATTGCTAACTATGGAAAGCATGTTATCAAGAGTGCTCAGGAATATTCTTTGTATTGCAAGTTTATTTTCATTTTCTAAGTGTTTCCTGTTTAAAATATTTTTGCAAGACTGTTGTTTTAGGCCTACATGTAGTTATATACTATATATTTGTGTAAGATCAGCGTTTGAGACTTTCTCATACACTCTCTTAAATGATGACTATAAGATGCTGAATACATGATCTTTTTTCCCTTTATTTAGGAAATTGCTTGAAACCTTTCTTTTATCTTCCTGCCTTTTGCAGTGCCCAGACTTTCGGCGGCCCAGAGATGTGGCAGCTGATTGGGTAACTGGGAACATCTACTGGACAGACCACTCGAGAATGCACTGGTTCAGCTATTACACAGCCCACTGGACCAAGCTGAGATACTCCATTAATGTGGGCCAGCTCAAGGGACCCAACTGCACACGACTGATAACTGATATTGCTGGAGAGCCTTACGCTATTGCCATCAATCCAGTCAAAGGGTAAACTTTTTATTTTTTTTTTTTTGTTTTTTGCTATTCTAGTGTGGCTTAAAAAAAAATAACCTTAGAAATCTGAAACTTTAATGCTTATATATATATTTTACTATATATGTATATATATATATATAGTTTATATATTATTGTATATATAGTTTCCCCCATATTTTTCTTCTGTTGTTTAGTGAGGGGTCAGCATGCTTTTGTATGTGCGCAGGGACTTTATTTACAGGAAGATGATGCTGATTATTGTATCTAAATAGAGAACATGAATCTGAATAGCCTACCGTTTTTCAAAAACACAATCAAAAGTTAATGGCCTCTCACCATGCTGTACTGTAATCATGACATTAAGCAGAGGTGCTATTATTGTTAAAATTTAACAATGCTATGGTTCGACAATATTATAAAGCATTGTGCCAGGCCAGTGATATGATGAAAGCTTCCCCAGTTTTTGATCTGATTCTCCACAAAAGCCTCCTACAGCTGCTTTGTTATTGGTTTATGGTATGCACTGTCATATTAGACATTGCTGCTATTGCTCATATGAATGAACTGAAATGAGGATTTCCACTGAAATGAATGTAATTTCTTATGTGAAATGTTGATACGTAGCTTGAAAAGGGAATGCTTGCTGTTTCTGTGGTGGGCCAGGTCATATTATTACGCAAGATACAATATCGCACTGCCATCACAGAAATATCCATGTCTGTTACAGGATGATATATTGGTCAGTCATTGGCGACCACTCACATATTGAGGAATCGGCAATGGATGGCTCTATGCGCAGAGTGCTGCTGGATAAAAAACTAAGGAGGCCTACAGGTATTATTCTTTACTTTTAGATATTAAAATAAATGTACTGTACTTGTTCTTGTTGTATTCTCTATCTTCTACCGTCTTCCACTGGCCCCAACTGGATGTATTGTATATATAGTACAATAGAGACTAAAATATGGAGGCTGGAAATGGACTTTTGTAGATCACTGGTTAGGTCAGAGTAACTTTTGTGTTTCGTTTTAGTACTTCCTAAAGTACTACTTATTACTTAAAAGAAAAGATAATCTATTCTCCAAGGGGGGAAGAAATTTTACTGTTATTCCACTTGAAGTAGTCTGGGATGAAACTTTCTTTGGCTTAATAAATATCTCTTACGAAATTAATGCTTAGCTTCCATTCCTTACCCTTTTTTCAACTCAGTAAATTATTTCTTCATAGTATTTATGTCTTTTAGATCTAAAGCAACTCAAGATATATTCATTTGTATACTGCATGGTTGTGCATTGATGTCATAAATAGTCTCCTACTTGCAAAATACTGAAAACCTTGCTTAGAGAGAGCAAAAGTCAAGCTCTCTATATATTATACATGCTTCAAGCTATACCATGCTTCAAGTGGAAATCTCTACAGTAATTTTGAGCTTTGTATTCATTTAAAAGTTAAAAATGGTGCAACAATGGAGAAAGTATTCACTAACATGCATTGCTTTTATTAAGCCTGTACGAATTTCCTTCAGGAGACAGTAACACATGTTATACTTGAATTCGGTCTCATTTGGCCTCCTGTTCTTTAATGTGTGTTTTTAACATAGTTGACTCCATGATGAATTGGAAAACCTGTTGATTGATTTATAAGTAAAATAAATTTGTTCCTAATTCTCCCATAGGATTAGCACTTGATTATTTCAGCCAGCGTTTGTATTGGGCTGATGCAGAGCTCTCAGTCATTGGGAGTGTGTGCTTGGATGGCTCAGATCCACAGGTGGTCATCAGTGGAAAACAGGGTAAGTTAAACAATTTAAAACTAAAGTTTGTCACATAATCTTACTTAGCATCATATTCCATGATGGGAATTGGGATATGGGATGCAGCAACACAGCATGCACATTGTATATCACTTTATCACTAGATAGTGATATTTGGCTATGCATGATTAAAAAAATTGGGTACATTGGGTAAATTGGGTTTTAAACTTCTATTCTATGTAATCTCCTGTACAGGGATGTCACAGCCATACAGAATTGACATTTTTGAGGACCTTATTTATGGAACTGACTTAAAGCATGAAGTATTCCGAGTTCACAAGTATGGCAAACAGCCTGTTGAGCTTCTGGATCCAGCCATAGAAAAAGCTACACATGTCATGATTGCACATCGTTTCAAGCAGCAAGATGGTAAGATTTTTTTTCTAGTCAAATTGATTTCCCCCCTTAGCTATATCTTTTACAGAGGCTTGTGGATGGTCGATTTTTCAGGAATAATTTTTATGGGTTGTGGAAGGTGGCGGTTAAAAAATGAGCCTAGCATATATTAAGAGGCTAGAATGTTCTTTTTTAAAATGCTGCTATTTGACAGGTTTCAATATAACATGATATAATATAATATAAAATAATATAATATAATATAATATAATATGCTTACTTGTTTATTTGTTTGTTTGTTTGTTTAAATCATACAGTGCTTGGCTAAATTTAGGTTACATATACAGTAGACTCTAGTCATCTCTTTTGATTTATGTTCTGAGGTCTATTTTTTTTTTTTAACTACAGTTTAGTCACATGCAAGAGACATGTATTTGGTCTGTACTAGTATGGAGCTGATATATCCTTTTTACTTTTTAACATGTGATTATTTGATTCAGTAGAAGGAAAAGGCTGTTGCGCAGTCTCATTAGTTCTTGATCAGAAAGCACACTTCATGGTCAAAGACGCTTGCTGTTTGTTCTCTGAGTATGTTTAATTAGCTGTGATAGACCTTTTCTAGTCAGGATGTTGCATTGCGAGCCAGCTGTGCCTTTCCCCACTGACTCATTAACTCTAGAGCTTTACTCTGAGTAAGGAACTTGCACTGCTAGCAAAACCTAGATGTGTGATGTCTTCAGCAAAACATGGATTAAACCATTTTGCTTTTCTCTGCTGTTTTTTTTTTTTTTTCAACTTTCCACAGGATCCCTAGCCAGCTATAAACCACAGAGTTGAGCATGCCTCTGTTGGGATTGTACACATCTTTGAAAGCATCATGTTTCACATGCATTACTGGTGTGCACACATGGCACAGCTGGTGAACTGTTGTATCTTTGGATGGCCATGCCTTTAGACAGGAAAAACTGAGCTCCAGCCCTTTCTGAATGTATTGGAACAGCAATGCCAATACTTTTGTTTTTTCCATAAAGTGAAAACATTTGGGTTAGAGATCAACAGATGAATATGAGATGATAGATCAGATTTTTAGATTTCATTTCTTGATATTTGCATTTAGATGTGATAAACAACTTAGGACATGACACCTTTTGTTTGAACCAACCAATTTTTCAAGTGATTAAAAATTATTGGAGCATGAGTTTAATAAACTGATGAGACCCAGATTAACTGCTACCAAAGTGATGGACAGGCCAAAGTGTGGAGAAAGTATACAAGCTTACAAGCTCTTCGGTAAAACACAATGGAGGTTGTGTTTTTTTGGGCTTGCATGGCAGTTTCTGGAACGAGCTCACTAATCTTTATTGATGATGTAACTCATGATGGTATCAGCAGAATGAATTCAGAAGTCTACAGTAACATTCTGTCTACAAAGAAATACATTTGTTGATAATTGATAGGAAGTTCATCATCCATCAAGACAATGACCAAAGCCACTCTGCCAACACAGCAAAGGACTTCATCAGGGGAAAAGTGGAAAGGCTTTAGACCAGCCAAGTCACAGTAACTTAACCAATTGAGCATGCATTTAACTGCTGAAGACGAGGCTGAAAGGAGAAATCCAACAGATCAAACAACTGAAAGAATCTGTGGTACAAGCCAGCACACAAAGCATCACAAAAAGAAGATTGTGTCAGTTTTTTATTGTCAGTGGATCTCTTGCTTAATACAGTTATTGCAAGCAAGAAATATGCAACCAAATTTAAAGTGTTATTTACTTTCATTGATTTTAAGACTATCTGTTCCAATAATTTTGCTAACCTAAAATTGGGTGGTCTGCCACTGAAGGTGCCATGTTCTAAGCTGCTTAATGCATCTAAATGTAAATATCAGGAAATGAAAGTTCAAATTCTGAGGTATCACATCATACTTATTTTTTAATCTCAAGCCCAAAAGTTGTCTTTTTCAGTGTCCAGCAAAAACAAAAGAACTGGCGTTGCTGTTCCAATAATTTTGGAGGCGACTATATCTGAAAGTTATATAAAATTTATTGTAATGAACATGTTTTTCATAGCAGAAGTTTCTTTTCATACTGGCATTTGTGTTGATCTGTTTAAATGAATCATGGAGGAAGAAATAATGTCACAAGCAAAATTTCAGTATTACTACAATAAATTTCAAAATGTTTCAGTAGATAGTTGCAAGATGTTTGTCTGCCATGACAAATGAAATGTTCGATAGGTTATCCCATTACACTGCTAATATTATTCTTATATACTTTTTTAATTTAATTAATTAATTAATTAATTTTTTATAAAATGCCAGGCTTTATTGCATTTGCAAGCTAAATAACCTTTTACAAATATGCCTCATGGCCCTCCTATGGTCGACATGGCATTTTTACTTCTGCTCACCCAAGCTTAGTTGTTAAATTTAAATACATCATAGATGTTTCATAGAACCTCTTAGAAATATGTAGGAAATCTAGCCTTAATATTTAACAGTTTTTTTTTTTTTAATGTTTTGCACTTATGCAATCTTTTTCAGCTCCACAAGCAACTTTTCTATAATTTGAATTCTGAACACTGTGGACAAGACTCACATATAGATTTTTCTTAAACTCTTTTGAAGACAAGGTTTTATATCTATTCTGAGAATAAATACTGCATATCTGTATAGACTGCATGTGTGCACTGCTTATCTGTAGTACTATGATTGAAGGCATCTTTTTTATTTCATTTTCAGTGACTAACCCATGTCTAAAGATAACCTGTGACTTCATGTGCCTGCTCAATCCAACTGGAGCCAGTTGTGCCTGTCCTGAAGGGAAGTCCCTGGTTAATGGCTCTTGTATTGATCCCAATGTTTCAGGTCAGCTATTTGTCCTATAAACATATTGCAAGAGAATATATGCGTTTACATATATAAATATATGAATACATATGTATGATAGAAATAGGATGAACACTACTGTTTTTAGTTTGGGGGGGCTTTTTTTTTTGTTGTTTTGCATTTTGTTTTTTGTTGAAAACTTGCCAGAAAGGTTCACAGGGCATCAGGTTGAGACTAGAGATGTGCATCAGCACTGGTGTCTCAGAGGTCACAACAAAAAAATAGAAGGGTTTTATTTTCATGCGTGCCCCATTGAGCAGTCAGACATGAAGCTTGTGAGACAAACAAAACCCACATTCATTAACAAGAACATACAGCATTAACTCATTCAGCCTCAGAAACTGTTTGGTCAGAGTAGGAGTGGTTAAATTAGGCTACTAATTTTTCATATTTTGCGAACGAAAACCAACTCAATTTGATTTCAAAAGAAATTTCCTAGTCCTTTTTTAGAATTTTGAACAGCAGTTTTTATGAGCCTGTGTCCACTCTAACCTCAGATTCTATTTTTGGCTGACAGATCTGGTACCCAATGTGGTCTTCTGCTGTTATAACTGTGTTGTGCAATCTGAGATGCTTTTCTGTTTACAATGGTTGTAAAGAGTGGTTATTCTATTTACTTCACACTTCCTGTGAGCTTGAACCTGTCTAGCCAGTCTCCTCTGCCTTCTCTCATAAGGTTGTGCGCATAAGGTTGTGCACTCGTCATCGTCCAGTGACATTCTGCCCATAAAAACACTCAAAATGCCACTCACAAACAACAAACTGCCACTCAAAACATCTCATGCGTTTTATTGCTTCATTGCCGTAGGTCCATAGTCAAATGTTCATGTGCACATTTGATGAAAACGCGCGTAACACAGGTACAGATGTTGACAGCGTGAATGGACAAATCCCCACAGCCACTCTCCAAACTCTGAAGTTTGGAAGTGGAGGTTATTGCAACAGCAAATGGAGGACTAAATCTGGAATGTTCAAATAGCACATATGGTTATGGTCAGGTATCCACAGACTTTTGGTCATATGCAGTAAGGTCTATAAGTATATGGCAGTGACACAATTTTTATATTTTTGCCTCTGTACTCCAACACAACGAATTTGAAATGAACAGGTTTTGTTTGAAGTGTAGCCTTTCAGATTTAATTCAAGGGGTTAATGTTTTAGGAATTACAGCCATTTCTTTACATAGTCCCCCCATTTTTACAGGCTAAGAAGTAATCAGAAATACTAACAATTATAAGTATAAGGATTATGTTTAATACTCGGATGCAAATCCTATGCAGTCAGTGACTGTCTGAAGTCTGAAACCAACAGATATCAACAAATGCTGTTTCCACCCTTGAGATGCTTTTCTTTAGTGTGGCTACCTTCAGTTGCTGCTTGTTTGTGGGGCTTTCTGCCTTCAGTTTTGTCTTTAGTAAGTGAAAAGCTTGTTCAGTTGGTGTGAGGTCAGGTGACTGACTCAGCTCTTTAAGAGCTTTCCATTTCTTTGCCGTAAAAAGCTCTTGGGTGGCTTTTGTGGTATGTTTGGGTCATTATCCATCTGTACTGTAAAGTGCTGTTTTGCAGTTTTGCAGCATTCTAAGCAGAAAGTATAACTCTACACACTCTACACTTCAGAATTCATCCTCTACTTCTATCAGCAGTCATATCAATAAACATTAGTGATCCAGTTCCACTGGCAGCCATACATCCCATTCCATAACACTGCCTCCACCATGTTTGATATATAATCTTGTATACTTTTGATCATGAGCCCTTCCTTTTCTTCTATATCCTCTTCTCTGCCCATTATACTAGTAGGAGTTAATCTTGGTTTCATTTGTCCAATGAATCCTGTTCTAGAACTGGACAGGCTTTATAGCAAAGTCTAAAGTGGCTTTTCTGTTCTTGGGTGTTACCAGTGGTTTGCATCTTGAGGTAAACATTCATGAAGGTGTCTATTAATTGTAGACTGAGAATCATACGCCTACCTCCTCAAGAGTGTCCTTGACTTGGCAGGATGTTGTGAATTGGTCTTGCTTCACCATGGAAAGAGTTCTGCGATCATCTAATTTAGTCATCTTCTGTGGTCTTCCAGGCCTTTTTGTATTGCTGATATCACCAGTGCATTTCTTCTTTTTACCAATGTATCAAATTGATGATTTGGCTGCTCTTAATATTTCTGCAAACTCTGAAGAGGTCTGTTTTTTTTAGCCTATTGATGGCCTCCTTCACTGAGAGTTCCTATGAACAGCTACCAAATGCAAATTTAGCACTTGGAATCAACTCCAGACCATTTATCCCCTTACTATGTCATAAAATAATTACATAGTGTGAAAATCGAGGCACTGTGTAAAAACGATTGTAACTTCTAAACAGTTCATGAAATATTTTTGTTAAACCTCTTGAATTAAAGCTAAGTGACTAGACTTCAACCCCAACTGCTTCATTTCAAATCCAATTTCAAATTATGAAAATTGGGTCACTGTCCATATACTTATGGACCTAACTGTATGGTATCGGTAGTCACTTTTCCACAATTTTTAGTGATACAGCCTTTAATGGAATGGACTTAATAAGAACTATATATATTATATATAGTTATATTGTATTGTATTGTATTGTAATATATATATTGTGAAACCAGCTGCTATCAGAAGTCACATAATTAGTTGATTGGAGTCCTTCTCTATTCAGTGTAAAATGATCTCAATATAAATACGCCTGTTTTTTTAAATCCTCAACTTTGAACATCCCGCAGAGCACTGTTCAATCTGTTATTAAAAAGAAATGAAAGCAGTCGGAAATGGCCTCTAATTTCACTTATAAGCTTCTCTGTGTGTTGGTAACCTTGACAATATAACAAAAAATAATCATGTTATATTGTAGTTCCCAAATAATCCCATGGCACATTCTGAAAGGACAAATCTATTGGTTTTGGATGTGTAGTGTGTGGTGCTCTGTTTCAGTGTGTGTTTTTTGTTCTGCCATTGCTAAAGGCGAGCTGTGTCGGCCTGCCTGTGAGAATGGAGGCCGTTGTGTGGCCAATGAGAAAGGAGACTGGCGCTGTTATTGCTGGCCTGATTTCTCTGGAGAGCGCTGTGAAATTAACCACTGCACAGACTACTGCTTAAATGGAGGCACATGTACAGGGTCTCCTTTAGGTAAGAAAAACCTTTACCTCTGTGTCATCTTATCAAGATATGACTTTGACTTCTTTCAGGAAAAAGCTTTCTCCTTTGACCTGTGTCCTCTGAACCTCTTCTTCGATACCTACACTCAATTAAATGCAGCCATTCTGTTAATGAGAGGATGCTTTGCTTGAACAGCAGGTCAGATTTGCTTCCACATAGTCAAGAAGCATCCCAAGCTTATTCCTATATCTTTAACTATCATTGTCATTGATGGTAAAAGTATAAAACACCAAACATGCATAATTGTGAGCTCTTAGAGTTAGATGGTCCAGGCATAAGTTTGACCTGTTCAAATAAATAAGAAATGACTGAACATTCAATGAATCACACACTTTTGGTTTTGAAAGTGCAGTACTACACAGTCAAACAAGCTTTCATGGGATCTCAGAAGAAATACCTTATCAGTACACAAGCAGGTGGTTTACATAATTTACAACTTAAAAATATTTTAGCACTGTTGCTGTTTCCCTAAAGACTTCTGCTATAGAATTCCTAAACCTGGGTCAAAGAACCGTAGGCAAGTTCTTCATCTGATCACATGTGGTCTGTGGTGTTTAGTATATGAGTCTCCACTCATGCACTAAATACTTGGAGGTTACCATATAGAATGTAACTGCTTTATAACAAATCTGAGGTACTTTTAATTTATTAATAGCATTCACTAAGTCTGGTCCTAGGTCTGGGTCTGGGTATGTGTTTGGTTTTATGTTAGTGTTACAGCAGCTGTTATGTAGATTAATTTTATTTGGCATGTGAAGCAGCCTGTTTTGAATATACAATTCCTGGAGTATGCTCCATGAATTATTTTAATTTCGAAAGAGATGTGTTTTTCATCATTGCCACCTGTTAGAATACTGCTAATGATAAAATCAGTCAAGTATGTTTTATAAAGGCCTGAATTCAAATCAGGAAAGTGCCATCTTCTATCTGCAATCAGTCTTATAGTAAGAGAAGCACGCACGAAGGAAATTCATACAGCATCTTTTTGATATAAAAACACATCCATTTTGTAATTTGCTTGTGTAAAATCAGGCTGCTTTTGAATTTTAAAATAAAGTCATGATGTTTGCCTGAATGTTTGAAAGTGCAAAATTGGTAGCAAAATTGCTTCAGTAGCAACAAATAATAAATATCCTGTCTTATATCTTATGTCTAATATATGTATTTTATATTAGTGTTCATTACTGTTAAATGTTATTAAAGAACTACCTGACTGTACATGTATTTACTGACAGCAAAATAACCTAACACAATATGTATTTATCCTATTCAAATATTATTGTTGGCTTAAAAATAGAGTTTCCCAATGAATGTGGATTAATTGTTTACATTTATTTAAACAGGTAAAGCAAATTCAAGGACACATTTTAAATGTCAATCAGTTTAGTTCCTGTGCTCCTTGACAAAAAGGTTGAATGGCAAAATGGAAGGCTCTCTCTGCCATTATATGAAAGACAAAAAGTCATCCTTTTCACTGACTCTGAGAAATAATGTGTGTGTGTCCCCCTGTAGGGAAGCCAACATGTCGCTGTGCTGTAGGCTTCACAGGGCCTAACTGTGAGCGGCGGGTTTGTGATAATTATTGTCTGAATGGAGGAACATGTGATGTCAGCCAGGGAAACCAGCCTGTGTGCCGTTGTTTAGCAGAGTACACAGGTGACCGCTGCCTTTACCGTAAGTGCCCTCAGACCAATAGCTCAGCTCATACAATTGCATTTATAATTACAAACTGTGTTATTTCTGACTAGTCCCAGTTCTGTGAAAAATTCTTATTGAAAGAGTCAACCTTTTAACAGTCAAGTGCAGGTGGTACACGAAATTAAAAACAAACCAGATAAAAAGATCCTGAAAGAAAATACTGATCTTCAGAGACCTTAGTTAAATGTCTACTATTTATTTAATTCATTTAATATTCAAAGCCAGTTTGTATTTTTTAGACTGTTTGATTAAGTACAATTACTTTCCATTAAGCTGCCAGCAGCAATATTGTAAACAAAAAGAAAAGAAAATCATTTGTCCACTAATGAAAGCATTTGTGTGACTTGTGCCCACAGAGGGTTCAAAATGCCACAGTGATGACCTCAAGGAGTTTAAGTTCTTTGTTGATTAAAAAAATATAGTAATGTAGTTTTTGTTGTTATGCTTCATAGCAGGGGAATTTTTTCTCCATATCATTAATGTATTTTCACAGTAGCACACCCAAGGGGTGATATGCCTTCATTTATATACTAGATACTTGATGCAGATAATTAACTCTCATTAAAGCTCTGTAAAAGTCCAATTAAAGCAGCAGATAATACAGAGGGTAATTTCCCCCCAAATTCTAATTAGGCACTCACAAATGATTTTTCTGTGTATTTTTCCCATGACAGACATCTGTCACCATTACTGTGTAAACTCTAAAGCCTGCACACTGTCTAGCTCTGGCCATGTGGAGTGTGTGTGTCCAGCTCGATATGAGGGGATCAAATGTGACACGGACAAGTGCCTACGGTGCCATGGTGCCCCATGTATTATTGATGCCGAGACTGGAGATGTCACCTGCAAGTATGTTTCATAATGAAGTAATATGACCAGTCCTTAAAAGAAAATCTGTTTTCCACTTGATGCTGTATGGCACTAGTTTTATAAACTCTAGAACAATATCTGCAAGCCAAGAAGAGCCTATAATCTTGTTCCATTCATATCTGACATTAGGAAGATCAGATATTTTCCATTCAAATTGCTCAGACTGTCTGGATGACTGTCCCATGCCACATACCTTTTCCCACCGCTTGCATTACATTTTGACTATTGAGCATACATCCAGACAGTCTGATCAATTTGAATCAGATCTACCCATCTGCACTTTCTTTCCATCTTGCAGCTGCACCAGCGGAAGAATTGCGTCCAGCTGCCAGCTGTGTGATGGCTACTGCTACAACGGAGGCACCTGTCATCTGGACCCTGACACCAACCTGCCCTTCTGCCAGTGAGTAATGACTTAATACCTTCTTTTGTCTGGTTACCAATCCCAGCAATTAGACATGCACAGCTCAATGCCTCCCAGCTTCGCTATTCATTTGCAAAACGTTGCAAAAATGCTAGAAACCACACTGATGTATTTCTCACCACCTGGACCCAGAATGGCTCTGCATGGGATAGAAGATGTTACCCAGTTTCAGTTTAAACCCAATTTTAATACGGTAAAAGCACCTCGATTTTAAATCTTAGGAAGTAGGCATTTCGACTTGTAAGCACGCAGAAGTACATTATTTTTTGACCAGTCAAATCTGCTTTTTTTCTTCTTCAACTTTATAAATTTTGGTTTCTAGAGTCTGTTCTGAAATAGCAAGTGATATAACAGGTCTCCTGTTTATTGTCTGGTTATGCACCATAACACACATCACTAGAAAAGTCCAGTTGTTCAGTTCATCAGATAGTATAAGCAGAAAAAAAAATGACCTCAGACAATCAGCTGAAAGTATCTCTCTAGGGAATTAACTAGAATTAAATCATAGTCACTTTTCTTTGGACACCAAGCTGAACCAAAGCATGCCATTTTTGTAGTTTAAATGACATTTTCGGCAATGCGTGATACAACTGAGATAAAATCAATTTCTATGCAAATTATCTCATTGGGATTTCTGGGAAGTTAAAAGATCCGGGAAATGTGGTTTATTGACTCTATCTCATGGCCAGAAAATTTGTGCATTGATCTAAGTCTTTTCTGTCTTAAAATAATGAATCTTCTTAGCATGACTTCCTGCTGCTCCTACATCTTAATTTATGTAATTTATCTTGCTTTTGTGCCAAATTGTGTTAAGTTTAAGAATGTTACAAACGGTTTGGATATCTTCTAGCTATTATTGTCACTATGCTTTTTAACTGCAGACTGCTCCAGAGCCATCAAAACTAAATAAATCGCATTTATTTACACTACCATACTGAATATGTTTTTTTTTTCACCTGCATACATGACTGTTTCAGGGATGTTTATTATCTCAAATTATTTTCAGTATTATCAAAATGAGCAAAAGCATATTAAACTTATTCAGCTGTGCTGTGTAAGGATTAGGCATAATGGACTGTCATTGTGGTATAATTAAGGATAAGTGGGATGGTGTTAAATGTCAGGCCTTTTTACTACAACGCTGTGTGTGATGCACTAAAAGAAACCCAAGCATGTTATCAATCAAATGGACAGCTCATTGTTTTTGTTTTTTTTGGTTTTTGTAAGGTTTTTCTTTGTTGTTTTTTAGGATGAAACTATCTGTACTTAATATACACACATAATGAATATATACTCTACGTAATGAATATATATTCACCCAGTTTAATGAGGAGTGAAGGTTCCTGCCAGTGGGATCTGACTCACAGCTTTTTGATATTCCTCACACCACTGCAATTTCTTGCAGCTGCACAGCTGGTTTCAAGAACCAGCGCTGTGATGAGCTGGCCAACCCCTGTGATTACTACTGTCAGAATGATGGGATATGCACAATAACATCCCTTAACAAACCCCGCTGCAAGTAGGTCCCCTATCAGTACCTTTACCACCCAGAGCTTTCATCTCCAGTCTGCTTCATCATCCAGCAGTGGCCCTTTCTCATACACCCAGCACACACATGTCTCAAACCCACAGTCCTCATGTCCAAACCATAAGGGAGCAAATTATCTATGTAATCACTAGAGAATCATGCAGTGCTGCTAGCAGTGGCTAACACTATGTGAAGGTCATAGTGAAATGTGGGTATATGATTATCACTGTTGCCATAAAACTAAAATGTTTTTTTTTAAATACAGTTCTTAAAATAAACACATTCGTATTGTGTCTGGATATGGAACTCAACATTGTTATTGAAAATTGCAGTCTAAAATAATTATGCTGCTGATAAAGACCTCTGTGCAGTGTAAATCTGCAGTAAGGAAAAAACAGTTTATTTATATATATATATATATATATATGTATGCGTGTGGTATGTATATATATATATATATAATCCAGTGCAGAAAATTTTCTCCTTAAGTGCAGGTTCGTTATGAATATAACTCCAACTCCATAATAACTCTGGGGATTATAAATGTAGAAGTAATTACATACTGTGTATTTTGCTCAATCTTTTAATATTAGACTTGAAATTTTTTTTTGCATAATAAATGGGCAAATTTAGAGAATACTAAATACTAATTTAAAGAATACACAGTTGATGGATTACATGAAACAGCTTCCTTTCTTTTTAATGTGATCCCATACAGTTACCATTCTCACCTAGAGAACCTTAATCATCAAACATCTGCTTAGTCACACGTGCCACACATTCGGCATCTTCATCTGAAAGTGAGATAACTCGATCTTTTGTACTCTGTACCCCGAATCTTCATGTGTTGATTTACTTTATGTCCACCGCCTGTCTTAATTGTGTCTAGACTTCACTCTCTGTTTGCTCGAACTTTCCACATTTCATCTGAAGTGATTAGCATGCATAAGCATCATCTGATCTTTCCTGTGGATGATTTTAATCAGGTGTTCAGCCAATTGGTCGGGGACGCAGTGTGAGCGGCCCGCCCCGAAGAGCAGCCGCTCCGACAACACGCCCGGAGGTGAGTGAACACAAACATGGCTTCCTCTTTCATTATTGCACACTCATGGCTCTGATTAAAATCATCTGCTTGCTTTCAGGGAACATGTAGCAAAGGCATCAGAGCATGGACAAATGTGATTTATGATGTAGGAGATTTACCGTAATCCCCAGGAAGGATTAAAGCTGCTCAGAACCAATCTATCAGGACTTCTTCATCTGTATTTCATTTGCACCATGTAGACACATGTGAACACATGTATTGAAATTTGAAAGATGCCAGAGAGATAGGAAGGCTGTCTTTGTGAATATTTAAGTCTGATAAGAAACATCATGCTGAGAATTTTTCATAGCTATTTTGTTTTTAACAACGTAGTTGCTTAGCATTGAACTGTAACAGTTTTATATGGAGTAAAAACAGCCATGCGGTACTGCAAACAAGACTCGACCCCTGCCTCGGAGGTTTGCGATGCCTGTAGTTTAATTCCTGTTTTTTGTTCTTGTTCACTGCAGGGAGCATAGCCATTATTGTGCCTCTGGTCCTGCTGGTTATTTTGATAACAACAGTCGTGGCTGGGGTCTTCATCTGCAGAAGACAGCAGAGGTATTTCAGGACCACAGCATGTGGCTGAGAGGATGGCTGCTCTGTACACTTTAAGGGTTAAAATGTGCACTTGTTGCCATGGTGCAAAGCTTCATCCTGAGAAATATATTGTATGCTATTATTGTAACTATTACGATTGGTCCTTTTGCTCCGAGTGACCACTTCACAGGTTTACTAAGTGTGGACTTGGGAAAACTTTTACTTACTCACTCAAAACATGTACAAATACTGTTACTGAAAAATGACTTTGCTACAAACTCTTGACATCAGTGTAACATTTTAATATGCAAATAAATATAGTTCAGAATATTTTTCAGACTCCTTACATTAAATGTCTTCGATACAAGTTGAAAATACGTCTGTGACCTGACCTAGGGGCAAACGAGTGCAGAGGCAACCCATAACTAATGGAGGCATTAATGTGGAGATTGGCAATCCATCCTACAACATGTACGAGGTGGAGCATGATAACCATGCAGACGCAGGGAGCTTCCTTAAACCAAACTTCACACTGGACCCACATAAGGTTTGTGTTTATGACTTGTTCACTGATCCATATTATTGTGCATGTAGAAAATCTGAACTCAGCAGCTGTAGGTTCAGATCTTTAAATAACAGAATAGCTTTGCTGCTCAGAAATGTACAAAAATGAATAGTCAACTTTAACCCCTAAGTCTTTCTAAGACATATGCCAAGTGCATTTTACAGCCTAAATAATCTTTTTACAATAGCTTGAATGTTTACAGTTTGAGGTTACCATCAGTACCTGTCAACTTTGCACTTGTAGAAACTTGCAGTGGTTTATTAGTACTCCTTTTAAGGCAATAACAGCTTGTTTATTCTCTCACCACTCCCAGTAGTGTTGCTTTCACGCTGACAAGTGTTTGGAATGTCAATTCTGTATGAAATTAACTTTTATGCGCTGAATAGAACAAGAAACTTGGTGTTGGTCTTGCAGATTTCAAGCTAGAGTGTGTGTATTGCAGGGGTGGTGTGTAAAATCAAGTGACCCTCGCATTCTGAACATACACTCTATCCCTAAAGAAGTTATACCTGGACAGGTGAAGCCCTTTGTCCTAACTGGTGGCTTTGACCATTTGCATGAGAGACACTCATGATCATCTGTGTTTGTGCGTGTTGCGTTTGCTTGCTTGATATTTCATATGCATTTTTCTTAACCTTAGCAAGAAAGCCTAAAATTTTTTTCACACTTTAGTGAAATAATTCAAATATTTCAGTATTATATACAATGCATTCAGAATATAGATGTTTCATTTTCTCAGCATCACGAACTTCAGCAATCTGATTTAAATGATTATTTCCCCAACCTGTTCAAATTCACATTTCTCTGAATTCTCTTCATATAGCCTATGAACTACTCCAACCCAGTGTATGCCAAGATATACATTGATGGACAGAACTGTCGGAAGCCAGTCATCAGCATTGATGAAAGGAGAGAGCTGCTCCCAAAGAAATTAGAGGGGACAATTCGGGAAACCGCCGCATAGCCTGACTTTACACTTTGTACTCTTTTTTTACGTGAGTGTACAAAATGTATAAAATGTGGAGAAAAAAGAATTTTCTATTTCCTATCAGGTCCTGCTAATGTACTTAGGTTTGCTTCTTTGTTTGGCAGCAGCAGCGTTACCTCTCCATGTGCGATAATCTTTGGACTTCATAAATGTCCTCTCCGTTAGTTTTTGTTGTTGTTTGTTTAATTGTTGTTTTTTTTTTCTTTTTTAGGGTATATTACATACTGCACAGTATATTTGCAAATTACCCAGCCTTTAACAAAGTAATGACAGCAGCAAAAATATTTCACTCCTAAAATCATGTATTTTGCCTTACGGTGTTAACTCAGTGATGATTTGATTTACTTTGCACCATTCACCACAGTTTTCTTACTGTCTTTCAGTATTCATTTGTTTTAAACTTAACTTATGCTCTGTTAATGTGAAACTTAGTTTCACATCTAAATATATGTCTATAGGGTCTGGGGTTTTTTTGTTCTTTGTCCATGTTAATCTTTACAGAGGGCTACTGATATCCATTGTATTAAGACTTAATTCATCTCATCTTCTCTATGGTTACATGTTGTGTGCTCGTAACAAAAACTGCCCAGTCATATTTGTCACTTTTCATTCAAGTGATTTTTGCCTTCTATCACTGAAAATAATGCTGCATATAGAGATACTATGAGATACTGTCTTTTCATCCAGCTAAACCACATAACATGTTGGAGGTGATCAATACTTAATGGACAATTTGTGAGATTACATCATTATCTATCATTGACATTTAGCTTTTTTACGAACTAATTTCAGCCCAGTGGAACAGCAATCCATCTGCTGAACTAAATATAATCTATTCAGACATATGTCTGATCCATAAAAGACACAAATAAATCATTTTATTTAAAGTCTTACTTGCAAAAACAAAAACTGAAAGGTACCCAAACTTGCTGACTGATTATTATTGATCAACTTCAGTGACAGTAGAATTAGGTACCCGATGGCTGGCTCGTCATACAGGTTGTGATAGAGGAATTAATCTTAATTTACTGCTATGTGGAGAGTGGTATGAATGAAATCCCTATGTCTGTTACTTTAAAAGAGAGACATTACTAAGATACAGTACAACAGATTTTATAATTTTGTATTTGATTTATATGTTGTTTGGCTGCTTGTATTTTGGAAAAAAATGTATTAAATGTAAGTATCTTTTATATAAAATGCATCAGTATGAAATAAAATCATTTTATTTCCATTTCAGCAGTAATTTGTGTTTGGTTTGTAATGAATGTTTATCTGTTTAATTTGTATGATCAGCAGCCATACACAAGGTCTGGTTAAAGACATGCCTGCTGTAAACAGATAAAAATGTTTTGATACTGGATATAGGGGTGATTACATTAATGACTGCTTTCGGAGAAGATTGACAGGAACAAAGGCAAACTAGGGAATTTCAACATTTACACTGCACTTTGATCCATTTTGCTCTATAAAAATACCTCACTCCTGTTCGTCATGAGTCTACAGTGTTTACAACACTTTGGAAATTCATCTCAATACTTCAAATCCTGGGATTACCCTCCACATCATTGTTATGCATGTAATACTTTATCAATCATAACTTCATTATCAATTATTTTTACATCTGCTGCATGCACAGAAGGAAACTCTATAACATATATTTCCAGCATCCATTTCCCTCTCCAAGGTTTGGCCTACAATTCTTAGAGTTAGGTTGCTCTCAGAATGATGAAGAATGGTATGCTACAGATAGAAACAGAAGGCAAGACAGTAAGAGAAAGTACTGCAGAAGAAGTAAATAAATGTTGTTAGTATGCCTCTTCTGTGCACTGGGTCTGTTTAATAAAGAAATCTCATCTGCTCTAGGGTTGAGATTTGTAGCTATAAAAAAGCCATAAAACAGGGAGGATTTCATCCTGCTTTATGGTTAGCAGCCTGTGTGCAAAAATGAAACTGTGGAGTTGCTTGCTTGAATGAATCAGAGCCCTGTAATGCTGTTTTTCACCTGGCCCAAAGATGGGAAAAAAGCCAGTGTAGGAAAGTTTGTAGGAAAGTCGTTGAGTTCATACTGAAAGTCTGCGATTGAAGTGCCTTCATCACCCAGGCTGGAACCAAGGGAGTGAGATGTGCCAATGCCAAGGTTTCCTGATCAAATTTCCAGCCCAACTAAAGTCTTAAAAATAAAAGACCTGAAATTAGCTCAAAAAGATTTAGCACTGGAAAATGGATACACAATTTTCTCCTTTTCACAGTCTTTGCTTGTGAACCAGTTCACCATGGGGCACAGACTGTTTTCTGATATGCAGTATCTCTTTTTTTTATTTTCCACTCCATAACCCCCCTTTATGCCATATATGTATGTGTGTGTGTGTATATATATACCATCCACTTTATTAGGAACACATCTGCACTTGCATATTTAATTCGTTATCTAATCAGCCAGTCATGTGTCAGCTGCATGCCGATCCAAGAGTTCCAGATAATGTTCAAAGTCTTTGTGCTAACTAGTAGGTGATATAAATTAGCAGCAGAAACAGTTATTCTTGTGAAATATTACAAAATATTATCTAATCTATAATATAAAATATAATTAGTTCTGTTAAGAACTCAGGCAAAATGAAGCGGTGTTAATGAGTAGCTGGAAACAAAGGAAATAGTTACAGGAGGAATTATCTACTTTCAAAACCTGAGCTTAAACTTTCTTTATTGAACAAAGAAGTAAATAATATATTAGGAATAAACGATGTCATGGAGTACTGTTAAAAGAAATAATCAATTACAGGATGCTGTGATGCAGCCCAATTCAAAGCATTACCATCTTGAAGTTGATTATTTTCCAATAACAGCCCCTGAAGTGTTTATTCCCCTTATACCACAACAGTTTGCCAACAATAACAATGTTTTATTTATTAAAGAATGACACAGCATACTTTTTATCACTTTATAGTGTTTTATATGTTTATAGTTATAACAACTAAAAACAGTTATTTTCTCATCAGTCAGTCTTTTATTTCTCACCTAGGCAGTTAATAACACAAGACTGCATGTCATGTTACAGAGAAATTGCAGATATTGTTTAATATTGTAAACAAAATATACTATAGGTTCAATATACTATGTAAATAAATAAATACATTTATAACTTCTCCCAAAAAATTTTTATTGAGTGAACAAAGTGTCTGACCTGAGAACTGGAATAAATAGAGCTCCAAAGTCAGATAAAATGTCCACAACCTCTTTCTTGGGCACAGTTCAAAGAGGCATGGTGGTGATGCTGTTTGAAAGCTAGTGTAATTATAGCCATTATAAGTTCAAGTGGCTTTTATTGTCATTTCAACCATATGCAGATGATACAGTACAGAGTGAAACGAGATGACGTTCCTCCAGGACCAAGGTGCTACATATAGGACAACACAGAAGAACAAAAATGCCCCTGTGCAACAGAAGATGACATAAGACAACACAAAGTGAATGTGTGCAAATGTGCAAACACTGCAGACAGTGTAGACAGTGCAGACATCACGAGACAGTGCAGCGCTAATCCAAGTCAAATGTGCAAAAATTGCAGAGGTAGTTGAATGTATACATTTGTTTGTGTGTGTGTGTGTGTGTGTGTGTGTGTGTGTGTGTGTGTGTGTGTGTGTGTGTGTGTGTGTGTGTGTGTGTCAGTCTAGACCCTGAGTGTTCAGGAGTGTGATGGCTTGGGGGAAGAAACTATTACACAAATACCAAAAGCTTCGGTACCTTTTTCCAGAAGGCAGGAGGGTAAAGGGTTTGTGTGAGGGGTGTGTGGGGTCGTCCACAATGGTGGCTTGGTGGATGCAACGTGTGTTGTAAATGTCTGTGATGCAGGGAAGAGAGACTCCGATGATCTTCTCAGCTGTTCTCACTATCCACTGTAGGGTCTTGCGATCCCAGTCTTGAGGGACACTGATGCTCTCGCGAATGCTCTCGATAGTCCCTCTGTAGAAGGTGGTGAGGAAGGGTGGTGGGAGATGGGCTTTCCTCAGCCTTCGCAGTAAGTAGGAAAGCCAGGGACCAGGAGAGGTTCTCCGCCAGGTGAACACCAAGGAATTTGGTGCTCTTGATCTCCACAGAGGATCCTTCAATGTTCAGTGGAGAGTGGTCACTCCGTACTCTTCTGAAGTCAACAATCATCTCTTTGGTTTTGTTCATGTTCAGGCAGGTTGATGTAACCATATAATGTATATAATGCTTGTTGGTTACCACAATCCAGAGATATCAAACTATCAATCACTTTGCAAGTGCAGAGGATCTTGCAGGCTGTCTACAAAAGGATGTGAACATATGCTCTTGATATGTTTCAACTTTATATATTTTATCTAATGGATTGGGACTAATGCAGATTTGGGACCTCTGATGTTCAAACAGTGTTATGAGATACATAGTTATGATTATATTCATGAGTAAAAGAAAGCTGATATCACACTCTTCCACAATGTACATTGTCTCATTTGTGCATCAAAATGCATAGTGTCATGCACCCATAGACCCGTACATATTAGAACAAGTGCATTAATATAAACTTTGCAGCATAACAACTTTAGCACTGTTTGGCAGAACTTTGGGAGAACAATTGCCAAAGCTGTGCTGGAAATTAATCAATACCTTCTAGCTAATCAGAATCAAACTTTCAGCATCACTGTGGTATTCAATTATAGTATAATAAATTGTAATAAATATTTCACCTCTTCATGTCATTTCCTTTACAGAATGGATTAATGATTTGAAAATTAAACAGAATCCCAGTTCAGGTATCTTATCCAGTTTGATTATGGAAAGTGGTGACTGTGCATAATTGTTCATTAGTCTTAGGCAGGATTGTGCATAATACATTAAGTCCTCATTCGAGGTGACATTATCTGGATGTAAAATCCATGCATGTATGATTATAATCCTGTTAATGAGGGAGCAAAACCAATTCTAAGCAAGGCACGATTCCACACTCAATGCAAAGCTGCCTCATATTCCTTTTTTCATTTTTTTAAAAACAAAACACATGAAAGAATTTCAATTTCTTTACAGTGTATAATATGCATTTCATAAAATAATTAACGTTACACACATTTATTCTGAATACAAGAGTATTTTTTCATTATCAGACTAATTGAAATATGAAATTCTCAAACAAACATCTGAGAGGTATTTGTTAAAGCTAGGTTTTCTCTGGCACACAGAAACAGACACACAGCTGTCTACAGGTTTGTGATATGCACATTATGGGCTTCTTTTCCATTATCATATATTACATCATGGCTTTTTATGTATGGCAATCTCACAAACCACCCTTGGTTTTGTTCAGGATAATTGCAATCCAACACACCAGTAACTCTCCAAATTGAAAATCAGTCATCTCACTATCCTTTGAAAATCAGTTCATATAGTAGTGAATGTGCTGAAAAAGAAATATGATGGCAATTTTCTATGGTCCCTCTTTTTTATGATAAAGACTCAGTAATCATGACATCAAAAGAAGCCTGTCATTGGTTTATTAATAGAGTTGGCTGATGTTATTCATGCTATGAAAGGTGGAAATTCAAATGTTCATTATGACAATCAATCTTGTCTGTGTGTGTGTTTGTGTGTGTGTGTGTGTGTGTGTGTAATTAAGAAAAAAGGGAGACAGTCTGTATGATTCTGTATCCAACAAAGTAAGATTTATGGTTGGAAAATGATATGAAAAATGATAGTTAATATTAAAATTCATATTTTGATAAAGTGTTAAATCAAAAAGTAAAAAAAATTATTTGCAGAAAGGTAGTTTTCCAAATATGCACTAACACAAACGTTTCAATGAATGACTATGTGCTTACACAAGTGTGTGCATTAGGGGCATTAGGCAAGTTTCAAGCACCTATGATGACAAGAAAATGCAAACATTCATGCAAAAATGTTTCAGTTTTTTCACATTAATAGATTCCCCAATAATAATAATAATAATAATAATAATAATAATAATAATAATAATAATAATAATAATAATAATAATAATAATAATAAATGCCCTTTCGAAGTCATTTCTAATTGAAAGGACAATTACTATTATTATTATTATTATTATTATTATTATTATTAGTATTATTATGATGATGATGATGATGATGATGATTATTATTATTATTATTATTATAGTATAACCCCTTTATTTGTTGTGAACATAATTGTGTTGTGGATTTGATTTCAAATACATATAATTACCATTTCTACCCAATACTAAAGTAAAATCATGTTTTTAAAGTTTTTCTTTTTTAAGTAATTAAAAGTAAAAAACTGAAAATTCTTATTCATAAAAGTCTTCAGACCCTTGCATGTGGCACTCCAAATTGTGGTCAGGTGCATCCTGTATGCTTTAATTATCTTTGAGATAGAAGAGAACTCAATTGGAGTCCACCTGTTGCAATTTGAATTGATTGGAAAAAATTTGGAAAGGCACACACCAGGAATTATAATGGCCCACAATTTACACTGCATTGTCAGGACAAAAACCAAGCCATGAAGTCCAGGAAACTGCCAATGAATCTCCATGATCATTGTAGCAAGGCATAGATCAAGGCCCTTGATACGTAACAGTGTGCAGCAAGTGTGCAACAAGTGAATATCGTGGAAAATACAGTGATCAAAATGAGATAACAGCAACCACTGTAGCAGAAAAGAAGCATAGAAATGGAATTTTTGATGGTTACAGCTTTCAAAAATTTGTAGGAAGTGTAGAGGCCCTTGCTTTGAATGACTTCAGCACAAAACCAATTTCTCACAGTGCTCTGGTTTGATCTTGTTCTATTGTTTTTCTAGTCCCTTCCAGAGTTTGGTAACAGTAGTATGTTTCTTAGCCATAACATTGTCTCCAATGATCTTTCACAGATTCTCGACTTAATTCAGATCAGGACTCTAGGCTGGACATTTCATTATTTCAATGTTCTCAGCTTCAAGGGAGTTCTTTACCACATCTGCAATGTGACAAGGGGCATTGTCTTGCACCGAAATTGCAGGCTAATCAGGAAATGTGTGCAGTGAAGGAACCGTGAGTTGCTGAAGGAGGTTCTGATTACATTAGCATTCACCTTGCCGTGTAGGTGTATAAGAGGCCTGAACTCCTGCTGCAGAAAACTTATCCAAACTCTGGGTCTTTCCCCAAATTGGTGCTGACCCAACTAAATTAAACTTCCCCTCATCACTAAAGTGAACTTTGGACCAGTTCTCCTCCATCCACCCAACATGCTCCTCAGCAAAGGTTAATCTAGCCTTTTGATGAGAGGATTGGTCAATATGTAGTAGGCTTTCAGTCCAAATTTTCTCAGACAATGAGACACTGCTGAGACAGAACCTTGCCCCTTTCAGAGCTGAATGGCGAGTAATTCCAGCTGCAGTGTTGAATTAATTCCCCTTCGAGAGTCTCTGTATCATCCTGTTCTCTTAAATATTTCTTAAGTGGACGACTCGCATTTTGGGTGGACATGAATGTATTAGTGTCATTGTAAAGTTTAAATATTCCAGAATTCAAACTCGTGGAACAACCAACTTCACTTGCAATGGCTGAAAGAATCATCCCTTTGGCCTTCATCTAAACAATCTGCTTTCGCAGGGTATCAGTCATCTTGGAGCAGCTTGGAGTCTTGCAAAATGAATAAGTGCTGCCAGATAAATAGTGTTTGTTAGATAATAAAGGAAATTAGCACCAGGTGTAAGATTAGCAACAATAACTGTGGAGTAAAGTGTAAAGTGTTCTCTACTTTTTATCACAGTTCTTTTTCAAATTTCAAGTTTTTGTAAAAATTTTTTACATGAAAAACGCAATCTGTAAAATAGATAGTGAAGAGAAAACAAACAGCTCTGCCTTTGGAACAACAGATCAGGGAGCAAGGTAGATTTCCTGGTCAAGGAAAAAACTTCCAGTAAGTGTCCCCAGGCTTAGACTCCTCAGCTAGAGACATAAACATACAGCCGTACTGGCTCAGATGTAGCCCAGGTTAACAAGAGTCAGTTGTTGAGGGACCAGGTCATACTGATGAAAAGTGGGTTACAAGGCACAGCTCGACTAGGACTGAAAACTTGGAATTGAAATAACAGCAAGCCCAAGGAGAGAGGCTGCATGCAATGAATGTGGGAACTGTGTATGAACAGAAGACCAACATCCACACTGACCAAGAAAAATCACTTACCAATGACCAAAAACCAATAAGCTTGTTTATGCCACTGCCACTGTAAACCTAGGGATGCTTGGGTTCAAGATCAAGACCAGGAATGTAGAGTGCCCACTATGGAGAGAGAGATAGAGAAAGAGATGCCCACCAGCGAGTAGAAGGTTGGAAGCCAAAATCAGGTAAGCCTAGAGGGACATCAGCATGCAGAAGTGCAGAAATTAAGTCCCCAAGTGAGGATCTTGAGATTACCAAACAAAGTCTCACAGCTAACAGCACTCCATGACTGCCTAGAGTGCAAACAGGCACTCACCCTGATTGACTAACACAGGGTAGGACAATCCTGATCATGCAAAATTCCCAGATGGCACACTGCCATCCAACTACAGGCCAATAACCTGCCTCTCCAAAATATCAAAGATCCTCTCAGGCATCATAGCAGAGAAGCTAGGCAGACACATGAGCCAGTGCATGAGCAAAGCTCAGAAAGGAACTGGAACCAACACCAGAGGGTAAATGCACCAGCTACTGGTCAATAGAGCAATCATCCAAGACTCTAAGACTAGTCAGACCAACCTGAGATTGACTACAATAAAGCCTACGATTTAATGCTCCTCACATGGATACTGGAATACTAGGCACTATACAAGGCTGATAAAGCACTGATAAGCTTCATCAAGAACTCAATGCGACTGTGGAAGACAACACTGGAGGCCAATTCCAAGGCCACTGTAGACAGAGGAAGTAGCTGATATCAGGCAATCCTCCTATTGGTTAGAAAAAGCAGACCTGAAGGACAGCACAGAGGCTTTGATCTGTGGACAGCACAAGAACAGGCCCTAAGCACCAGATCTGTAGAGGCAGGATCTGCCACAGTAGGCAGGACCCAAGGTGCAGGCTGCGCAAAGATGCCCCTGAGACTGTCCAGCACATAGTAGCTTAATGCAAGATGCAAGCTGGGACAGCATACACTGAAGGCATAACCAAGTGGTGGTGACAGTGTACAGAAACATCTGTGCTAAATATGGTCTAGAAGCTCCCAAGTTCTGAAGGGAGACATCGCCAACAGTGGTTGAGAACAACAGAGCTAAGCTCCTGTGGGACCTTAAGTTCCAACAAGACATAGTGGTGGTTGATAAGGAGCAGAAAACAGCAGTAGTGATAATTGTGGCAATACCAGCTGACAGCAACTTCAGGAAGAATGAGCATAAGAAGATGGAGAAGTACCAAGGCCTGAAGGAACAACTGTGGTCAAAGTGGTTCCAGTGGTAATAGAAGCATTAGGGACTGTGACTCCCAAACATGGAGAGTGGCTCCAACAGATTCCAGGCACAGCAACCGAGGTCTGATACTGTTATGACCTGTTTCTTCATTATTTCATGGCAAATCTAGGAGATAAAAAATTCTGAAAATTTAGGAGTGGCCAAATCAACAATTTGATACAATATTAAAAAGAAAGAATGCACTGGTGAGATCAGCAACACCAAAAGGCCTGGAGAACAACAGAAGACAATTATGTAGATGATTGCATTATTCTTTCCTTGATGAAGAAACCCCCTTCACAACTTCTAGTCAAGTCAAGAACATTCCCAAGGAGGTACAGTTGTGCTTGAAAATTTGTGAACCCGGGAGAATTTTCTATATTTCTGCATAAATATGACCTAAAACATCATCAGCTTTTCACACAAGTCCTAAAAGTAGATAAAG
>JAQQZR010000035.1:10392001-10411335 GCA_030068235.1 Notoglanidium macrostoma | reverse complement strand
ACGTGATGCACCAGACATTGAATACAAAAGAAAATCAGGAGCAAAACACTTTTAATTCTGTTGTATTTAATAGCTTAAAAACATAAACGTGACTAAATACATTATTGTCAGTAAACATATAAATGTTTATTTCTCAGAGTTCCTACGTGATGCAGTAAAACCATAACTATATTTGTGCATACACAAATACCTGTCACAATCAGCAAAAACTTTTCAGAATTGTTGTGCAATGTTATTAAAGTTCTCTCAGGAACACATAGGTAGTATTTTCTCTGTTTAGATATTTTGTTCTCAATGTTGTTGTTTAGTAATGCTTGGCCTAAAGTGGTGGTTTTCAAAGTGGGATCCAGGGACTGTGAGGGGCCTGTGAAGCATAGCCCGAAGGTTCATGATTTTTATTTTAATTAGTCCACAGGGGTGAAAATTATTATTATTATTATTTTTATTTATTTTTTACTTGTAACTGACCAGTCACTTTGTTAATTCAAATTCCAAACATCTCTAATCACAGAAACAACTTTCAGCATTGCAAATAAAAGAAATCACAGAATGTTCCTGAGATGTCTGGTAATTTTGGTGTGTGTTATTGATTACAATTTTAATTATGCAATCAATCAAACATTTTAAAAGGAATGTTTTTTTTTTTTTATAGTAACCTTGCCTACCCTTGCCTACCCTGAGACTACAACACCAATCAAAACTTAGATGTGAGTGTGAGTGTAACAGGATGAAGGGAATCTTACCCTGTCTCTCACTCCAGGCAATCGGATAAAACAGTGGGGAAGATGATGGACCAAGGCATAGTCTAACATCTCGATTCTGATCATCAACACTTCAAAGACGGAATCACAAACTCCTGCTGATGTCATTTTCGCATTCTAGAACCATCCCCCAATCTATGCAGCACTTCTGCATAGTATTTATTTTCTGTCAAGATTCAGTTACCTAAATCCAAAAAGAGAAAATGTAAAATCTAGATCAGTTAATTATATATGATTTATACCACGTCATATATGATGTATATATTATATATGTGTGATTTACATCATTTTCATGCTTATCACACATATTTCATCATATGTGTTACATCATATTTATCAAATGTGTTTCATCATAGTATTATGGTAATCAGTCAGAATAATGTTTGTATTAATTTGCAGTGATCCTTCTCAGATATATTTTATAACATTTCCCCCGATGAGCCCCACTTCCCAGTTTTCTTAATCACTGCCCAATTATAAACACCAGTACAATTATTTTTTAAATTGTTAGATTTGAGACTTTGTTATAGGCCTATTTAATCTTTTTTCCCCTTTATTTTCATAATTTTTTTTTTGGAATGATCCCTTTTTTATTTCCATTTCCCCCTCTATATTCTTTTTCTTCTCTTTTTTTCTAAAGCCCAATGGAATATTAATTCTTACAGTCAAATTTTATTGCTTGTATTCCTTATTAGTAGAAGAAAGTATGAGCATGTCCTGGTGTTCTAGATAAAATCCAAACTGACAGACCAAATGAAACTTTCAAATGTAAGAAGCACATCCCAAATAATTCATTTGGCTCTCTTTCAAATGGTCTCCAGACACCAACAGTTAATTAAAAATTAACCTTAGCTGATTTATCGCCACCCCAGAGCATAGGGCTTGAGTGGATTTCTGTTAGGTCTTGTGCAAGTACATTTGCAATTATACAGCCATAAATAAAGGCAGATTTACAGGTCATCTTTAGTGTTTTCTGCTTCTTTTTTCAGTTTCTTATTGAACAGTGGCAGATTAACACTGCAGTTGCTATTAATAGTAGAAATGTCATAGAGAATCCTGGGACCACAATATTATACATTGACTGGATTTCAGAGACACATCACTGATCTCAAGTCTAAATAAAATGGACCTAAATATATCTTGTCTTTGTGATGTTGAGAAGTGTTGAAGAAGCCTATTTCTCCAAGACCTAAATATCTATTCTAGAAAAGTGAGTTTATATCAGGTTTATGTGAATTAAGAAGTATTCAATAAATTAGAAAAAAAATTGATTGATTATTATTTTCATTGTCTGAAAAAGGTAAATTCCATCCATTTTCTATACCATTTATCCATTGCAGGTCATGTGGGAGCTAGAGACGTCACCAGTCTATTGCAGGGGTAACACAGAGACGAACAACCATTCACACCTATGGGAATTCTGCATGTCTTTGGGCTGTGGTAGGAAACTGAATCACCCAGAAGAAACCCACGTAAGCATGGGGAGAACATGCAAACTCCACACAGAAAGGTCTCAGTCAGCCACCAGGTTCAAACCCAGAACCTTCTTGCTGTGTGTGAATTCAGATAATGCTAATGTTTCATTCCCTATTTAGGGGAAATGTCTAATACATATCCTGAAAACAAGCATAGTTAACCTCCTACAAATATTGCTCCAAATATTTTGGTATATATGTAAAAACAGCCTTTCTAGAAGACAATGTCTTTTAACACGATATGTCAGAGAGTGGAAATAAAGAAAGTATTTGTGATGATACATTACCAATGGTATAAAATGTAAAAGTTGCCTGGTTGTTTTCCTCAAACGTAGAGCCTGTTCATACCTGATATTATTAAATGTGGAGGACTAGCAAGAAAGGTAATCCTAAGAGTAAGCTTCTTAAAAAACTCAAATTTGTCAGGTAGCCACAATATTTTTAAATCTATATTGGGAGCTGTTTTAAATGTAGAAGCTTATACACTACCAGCTATGCATGTCAGAATCCTGTCACAGTTGTACAATTCAGCCATTCATACATTGTTTATTGCAATGTCATTGTGATTATAGAAGCATATACTGAGATAATTACAGTATGAAGCAGCCAGTCTTGCACAACATTAATATTGTATACCACATTTATTTTTATTTGTATATTTGCACAATTGTCATATGCTGTCATATTTCTGTACATTTGCACAAATGTCATATTTTTATATATCTGCACAATTACCATTGTTTTCTTTTTAAATCTTTCATCTTTATTTCTCTTGTTGCACTGAACATGCCAATGACATAAGAATTTCCCTCGGGATGAATAAAGTTCTTATCTTATCTTATCTTATTTATTTCACATGTGCTGTCGAAGTATCAATTCTGATTGGTCAGTAGATGTTTATTAAGCTTCATATTCAGCTTCAGGATCATAATATTTCAAATGTTCTAATATGTTATCAAAGCAACAGGCATACTTATACAGGCACGTATGGTTCTTATGGAAGCTAATAAATAGATAAAAAGTGTGTTTTAGTGTGGGTTTCTTGAGTTTCCACCTGAGTGGCTGGCTAAGGAACAACTGTATATAGCTGTTATAATGCAAATGATGCCAGAAAATTTCACAACATTAAACTTAACCATAAATTAATATTTGCATGACATATCAGACTTCAATAAAAAAATAATAAAAAGTTTTCTCTTTGGCAAATGCTGTGGTATAAGAGAAATAATACACTTTGGGATATACTGTTATTGGAAAATAACTACCAACATTGATCATTTTCCTATAACTTTTTTTTTTATTTCCTGACTAACTGCCTGTCCAGTATGCCACTCTGTTTTGAATTTGTATTAATCTGAGGGCTATAAAACAGATAAAGATAAAAAAAAAACACCAGTAATACTGAACTTGGAAGTGTATGGATTGTAATAATTGCTAAGATAAAAGAACCAAACAACAAGGGTTCAAACTTCATAGGTGAAACTTAAATAGACAAATATGTCAATAGTAGCCAGCAGCTCTCAAACACCACAGTGTTCAGCCTACATTAAAATTACAGACAAAGAATTGTTTAAAATGCGGTTCCATGAAATGAGAAAAGGACATTGTCATTTGTATTAATAATCAGCAGGTTTGCTAATATTTGCAGGTATTATAATATTTATAAAATATTTCTGAAAATAGATTTAATGTTAAAAGTCTTTATTAATAATATTATAATAATGGTCAGCTGTAATTACAGCACAGAGAACTTAAAATGTGACAAGAGAAAGTGGGGTTTACAGCATATACTACATATGGTTTGATGTGACCAGTCTTCTAGGAGATTTATGCCTTATGGGTGAAAAAGAAATAGACAAAATATATGAAAACATTTTTCTAGGAATTTTTCCTGGTGTTTGGTTACAACATGAAGCATTCAGCACACACACACACACACACATGCACGCATCACAGACACAGCACAATTACCATCCTAATATACTAGAACATCTTAATATAATATAAATATTACCCTGAATATACAAATATTACACCTTAAGCAAAAGTGGTAGTCTCAGGTGTAATTTACATTACAGTGGAGGTAGAAATAACAGCTGGATGAAGATAAATGGAGAAAAAAAATCATGTCTAGAGGCAATTTATCTTGGCCAAATCCATCTATTGGCATGTTGTGGTAGTTCGGAAGGTAACGGAGAACCTGAAGTAAACCCATTCAGAGCCAGGGAGAGCACACTAAACTGAACAGAGACAATAATCTGAGCTTAGAACTGGCAGAAGTTGGGAGAGAGCAACTTTACCCATTTTGGTCCACCACACTGCCTCCTAAAATACACAGGAAGATGGATAATCATATGGTTAGAGGCGTACCTTGAACATTTTACCAAGCTGGAACTGATTGAAAGTTTAAGCATATTTGTTACTAGCTCAGTCCACTACTGTTCACTCTGCTGACTCACAACTGTGCAGCAATGCACAGCTCGAACCACATCATCAAGTTTACCGATGACACAACCGTGGTGGGGGTAACCGAAGTATTCGGGCCCTCACTGCCAGACTCTGTAATATTTTCTTCCCTCAAGACATCAGACTCCTGAACACTCAGGGACTGGACTGACACACACACACACACACACACACACACACACACACACACACAAATGTATATTCATCTACCAGTACAATCTTTGCACATTAGATTTGGATTAGCACTGCACTGTCTTGTCTTGTGATGTCTGCACTGTTTGCAGTGTTTGCACACTTGCACTTTATGTTGTCTTATGTTGCACACATGCACTTTTGTACTTCTGTGTTGTCTTATATGCATCACCTTGGTCCTGGAGAAACATTGTCTCGTTTCACTATGTACTGTATCACCTGTGTTTGGTTGAAATGACAATAAAGCCACTTGAACTTGAACTTGAGCAGGGAAATGTGACATCTAGTGTTATAGTACATAGCTAGGTTATATTAAATATACCTGTATATATATTTAGCAATATTTATATATCAAGCAATTTATATTCTACAATTATTATTTTTTATATTTATATTACAATTATTACAATTAATAATAAGAATTAAACTTGTTTAGTTATTTATTTTAATGTAATGGCATAGTACGTTTGTTTCAATTTCAAAACCCTGATCCTAGATGGTCAGATTAACAGTTTCCCCCACTCCACTGTCTATGTCTAGTTAAGCAAGTCTAACCATACAACTTTGACAGTCCTACTGTAATATTTGGATCTATAATACAGTATTATACAGTAGAAAAATTGAATATGGCTTTGATTAATCTTATATTATGTTTGATGCAAACAATTTGATTTCTTTATAGGGTTAAAATCCACTTTTGAACTGTGACCTGTTGTTAAGCGTAGTGAATACTGAACATATTTGCCTTTCTCATTCATTAGCCAACTTATCTGGCTTTACTCTGTCTGTGGCTTCACATCCTGCTGATTTTGATAAATCATTCTCACCCCAGCTGGTCCAGTGGAGCTGAGGATTCAGTAGAATTCTCTCTGTGTGAAGCACAGATGGATGAGGAGGTGGAGGCTGACACCCATCATTACATTTAAAGGGCATGAACATATGCTCAAGTTTGCATATGCTGTTCATAAAGAACACCAAACCAATTTTGATAGAAACTGCATCATTAATTGCACGATATGTAAGGTCTGAAAGCTAGTAAACAAATATAAATTCATAATAGTTTCCATTCAGTTAATAGCATCGAATTGTGTGCAAATTAGATACAATGTGCAGGACTTTCTCTGTACTTCCAGAAAACAGGAGGATTTGCATTAATGAACCTTCAGTTTTTATAACTACAAAAAGAGTATAAAAGGGAGGCAGATTCAAAGGAATTCTGCTGGTGGGTGAGTTCAGGATGAGCTTGAATGAATGATCATCTGTGCATCAGTGAAGACCTCTGAGAACCCAGGGAAAATGCTGACCATGTAGAACAGAGACTTTCTTTGCTAAGCTGACTCCACTCATTCTTGTCAAGGTAAAATGCCTTGTGTTTGTCTGTAACGGCAGAAAATGTAGGAGAGAACAGTAAAAAGCCTGGCAGAGGTTCAATCTCTCATTCTCCTGCCATTGTGAGCAAGCGTGCTCCATCAAGCTAATGGGACAGCAACACCGACATCAACAGCTGAGCAATTCATCCCCATTTAAATAAAAAAAGAAATAGGGGAACACTGAAGAGATATGCACACAATGACATTTTCACTGTGACTTTAGCAAAAGATAGGGTGTGAGATGAGAAACCTTGTGACTTCAATGTCAAATGTTTTATACTGGCTCCTGTAGAGCCACATTCTGGTACAGTGTAATGCTAATATGGCGTGATGTCATTAATAATGCAGGCTGAGACTATTTAGGGTTCTGAGATTTTCATGCATTTTGCATCGACAAGCCTCAGGGCATTTGTCAAATGAACTCCATATTGATTTGTTGATATTTATCACAAAGCTTCTCTTTTTTTATTGAATTGAAAGTTATTCAGAACTCTGGGGATACAACCACATGTTTAAATGAAAGCACAATGCATCATTTAATTCAGGTACTATTTGTTGTATGTCAAGTTGTATGTTAACTATATGCCAAAGAAAACTATATTTTTCTAATAATATTTTATTAATGATGTATTACTGCCTGCAATCATCCTGCAATTCTATTCAGCACTGTATATTCTGTATTATCTCTATAAATTTGAAGATTCATAGTATATATCTTAGGCCATCTTTATATATTTTTATATTATCTGTATATGTACACACTGTATATTATCCATTGATAATTTGGGTGCTGTTGTATATACCATTTACATATCTCTTAATACTTGATGATTTATATCTATTAGAGTTTTTCTAACATAGTGTAATCTACAAAATATACATTATCCATGACTACTTAGTTGTCAAATTTATGAGACACCTTTAAACTAAGATTCAGCTATAAATTCTTTTTTATGTGTGATAATTCTAATCATTATCATTTATATATCAAGTGTTCTGAAGCAATACAATATTTATTTACATCTTGTTAGTTAACACCCAGTAAAACAGATCTCCTCCTATTTACAGTCTTAAGGAAGAGAAGCTTCAACATTCATACTTCAGCACCTCGTTTCAAAACATACATATAATATGACTTTCTAAGCAGCAGTTCTTCATTTCTCCTCTCACATGTTACAAACAACAAACATATGCGTAACACACAGGAAAACTCTTGAACCATCTGTGAATGAGTGTAACCTTTGGAGATGTGTTTTGACTGACTGTTACTTATGCCCTAAACAGAGTAACTTGTTTTGACTGCAGCTTTGTATACAGGTGCATTTCCATCCATATGCAGAATAAGTGAATTTATGCATAGTAATGGCACTTGGAGCCACAGCATGTATACAACTATTCTCACATTTTTAGCTTTTCCTTCTTCTTTATTGGAAACTTGATTAAATATATAGTGATGGAAAATATAATGAAACTAACTAATCACTACTTGTAATGATTCTAGTGAATGAAATGTGAGCAATCATATTGTCTACATGATATAATGTACAGTTATGATATTATATGTAAATACTCTCAGTGCATGATTTTTGTTATTTAACACAAGGCCTTAATATTCAATGTATTGTGTAGCTGTTTCAGAGCATTCATATCAAACAAATTTTTAATTTGTAGTTTTATTGGAAAAAGTGAAAGTTGGCTAAAGTTTTTCAATCTCAGGTTTTTTTACAACCTCACACATTTACCATACATTACATACCATACATACATGTTACCTTACATTTATTATGGCAAATCAGTTAGAGCATCTACTTTGTTCACATCAGAGGTAAATATAAAGCAACTTATTAGAGACTTTAACTTAATATGTCAGAATTCTAATGGGCCAAAAAATTTCAAACACCAAATTGTTAAACAGTCTGGAAGATTCCACAATAATCATAATTCCATGTAATTGCTTTTAGAAGCTTCTGATTGGCCAGAAGCATAATTAGAAGTTAATTGTTAGTGCATGTGTGGCTGTCTTTAAGACTCTACTTTTGCAGCCAGTGCCTTTTTGCCCTTAATTGTTGTCCTTAAATCAAGGCAATTCAGCCAAAAAAAGTTTGATTTCGCCTTTGGAACAAATTCTAAACAATGGAAGGTAACACAAGTATCTGTATAAACAGGTGTATGCAAATTTTTTTTAAATCTTGGGACTACAGAGACACTGCATCGTTAAGGAAGGAGCCACAAATCAACAACCTTTGGCCCAAAAGGTTTAACTCATGTAGTTGAAAACATCAGGTACCAAAGTATGTGCATCTACCATTAAGAATGTCCTACATCACCATGCCCTAAAAGGCTGTCACACAAAGAAGAAGCCCCTACCACCATTCGCATTAAAAATGCCCGACACTTGCAGGTGATTGCTGGAAAGAAGACCTAGTCCTTTGTAGGAGTGTCTAGTGAGATGTTTGGCCATAATGATCAGCAATATGTATGAAGGAAAATGGGTGAGGGTTTTAAACTGATTCACAACTGTGAAGCATGCGGGTGGCAGCATCATGTTGTGGGGAAATTTTGCTGGAAAAGGGAAAGATGCACTTAAGAAAATTGATGGCATGATGTGAAAGGAGAATTGTCTTGAAATACTACAACAAGACATATCAACATATCAGCAAGAAAGTTAAAACTTGGTTCCCACCTGGGTTTTCCAGTAGGACAATGATCCTCAAAGTTGTAACAAAATGGCTTAAAGACAGCAAAATTAAAGTATTAGAGTGGCCTTCACAAAAACTTGACCTGTAGCCCAGAGAAAAATTGTGGACTAAGTGTGACTGAGCAAAGTTGCTGACAAACCTGACTGAGTTACACCAGCTCCCTGTCAGCAAGAAAGAGCAACATTTCTGGCAAAGTGTTCTGACAAGCTTGTTGAAGGGTACCATAAGAATTTGATTCAAGTTTAGCAATTAAATGGCAATGACACCAAATACTAATAAAGTAAAATTTTGCTCAACAGAATATCTAAAGTACTACACTGCTCAAAAAAAATTAAGGGCACACTTAAATCGCACATCAGATCTCAATGAATGAAATATTCAAATTGAGATTCTTAATTGAGATACATTGTGTAATTCATTGAGAACAAAATTGCATAAGGATTGTCAATGAAAACCAAAATCATTAACCCACTGAAGGCTGGATTTAAAAAATCACACCAAAAATCGAAGTAAAAACCTGAAATTACGGTCTGATCCAACTTTTGTGAATTTCATTACAACAACTCATAATGTGGCGCAGTAGTGTGTATGGCCCCCATGTGCCTGTATGCACTCCCAACAATGTCTGGGCATGCTCCTGATGACACAACAGATGGTGCCCTTGGGGATCTCCTTCCAGACCTGGATCAGGGGATCAGTGAGCCCCTGGACAGTCTGTAGTGTTGGCAGTGTCGGACGCATTGATACATAATGTCCCAGAGGTTCTCGATTGGATTCAGGTCAGGAGAACAATGTGGCCCAATCACTGGCATAAATGCCTTCATCATCCAAGAACATAAATGCCTTCATCATCCAAGCCACATGAGCCCAAACATTGTCCTGCACAAGGAGAAACCCAGTACCCAGTGCACCAGCATAAGGTCTAACAATGGGTATGAGGATTTTATCCTGGTACCTAACAACAGTCAGAGTACTGTTGGCTAGCACGTGGAGGTCTGTGTAACCCTCCAAGGATATGCCTTCCCAGAATGTCACTGATCCACTTGCAAAACAGGCATGCTGGATGATGTACAAGCAGCATAACGTTCGCCTTTGTGTCAGACTCTTTCACATCTGTCGCATAGTTCTCATATAGCTGTGCCATCCTGGGACATCTGGACTACCTATGCAACCTGAATGGACTACAGGTACCACCTCATTCTACCAGTAGTGGCAAGGGCAGTATCAAAATGCAAAACTAGAAAAAATCTGTTAGGAAGAATAAGGAAAGCCTAAAAAACATTCCCTTTTTGGGGGTTGTCTTGCTGTTGCCCCTCCTGTCCACTTGTTGCTTTCATTTGCACCAAAGCAGGAGAAATTGATTCACAATCACTTACGCTTCCGAACTGGACAGATCGATATCCCAGAAGTTTAACTGATTTGGTGTTAAACTGTAATAGTTAAGTGTTCCCTTAATTGTTTTGAGCAGCCAAAAGCTAAAATAAATTTGTCTCTTTATTATTTAATATGTCTCTTTATTATTATTTAAATTACCTCTTATGGAAAAAAAGAAGATACCGTAATTCTAACTGACACGCAGTGTATTTGTGAATTGAATTTGAATGTCTTTAGCCTAGGTGTATGTAGGTTTTTGGACTCAACTGTATACTGAGATAATAAAAGATGGCATATTGACCGAGTAGTGACTTTTTTGGTATCAGATATGTTATTCATAAAAATGTTTGTCTTGACTTTCAGTAACTTTTTAAACAAACTATGTGATCTTCCATCTCTTGTCAGAGAACAGATAGCTTTATTGACTCAGATGAATTAAGCTACAATGTATTAAAAAAAAAAAAAAAAAAAAAAAAAAAATATATATATATATATATAGATAGATAGATAGATAGATAGATAGATAGATAGATAGATAGATAGATAGATAGATCACTAATCACAATATATATTCACATCTGTGTAATTATGTATAATTAACTGAATTCCACAACTGGTACACTTGTAGTGAAATTAATAAAATACCACAAATGCTAACCTGAACAGCAGCACTGATTGAGTAGGACTTATACATTTTATTAAAAAATTACAGTTAAAATTAAAACATGTAGCAGTATTTTTATTTCTAAGTTAAATACATAACGCATTTCTTAACATCCCATGTACTTGTGTTTAACCCTCTATACCTGAGGCTATAAGAGACTTTTAACAAGATATATTACTGATTGATGAACAGAATTAAATAATGTCAATATGAAATGCCTTTGAAGGGATATGTGGAGATCTTACAAGTGAACCCTCAGTCAAATTAAAGCATATGACTCACATATCAATATACATAGTTAACAACCCATATTTCCATATTTAATATATTTTACCCTCATGGTAAACCCCATTTTAAATCATGGTATTAGAACACTAATATAGTACATTGCACGGTGTGTAATTTAAATCCAAGCACTTTAAATCTCAGCCAGACGGGAGGCATGTTCAGAAACATTTTATTTAATCAGTCTTTGTATAGGAGAAACCTTCATCAGTATAATTATCACTTATCCTTTAGATTTGACACATTAGAAGTAGCTTTCTCAACTTATATACCCAAAGACAGTGTTGATAATAAAATCAAGTGTGTATGACTAGGCTGCATATGTTTTTAAGATTTTTTTTGTTGTTAAATATATGTAAGTGTAATGCCAATGTCATTTGTAATAGCACTAAGGTAAATGAATTATATCTGCTACTTTTCTGAATGAGAACCACTTCTGTAGAGAAAATGAAGTAGGAATTTACATTCCAAATGAATTTAGCTTCTTTTCTTAAGTAAGTGTAAGCATGTAAATTTGTAAAAGTGTACTTAAAAATCACTCATTGACTTGGTTTTCTATCTCTCTCTTTAAAAGGGTACAGTGCGTAATTCTGAACCTCCATCTCTCTCAGCCCCTTAATATATCTTCAGGTCTTCCTCAGGGCTCAATAATTGGTCCCACTTTCTTTTCCATATTCATTAATGATATTCTGAATGTTGTCTTTAATTTTCATATTCCTTTGTATGCTGATGATACAATCCTGAATGCCACTGGTCTTTTTTTTATTTTTGTTTGTTTGTTTGTTTGTTTTTGTGTTTTTGGGACTTGCCAGGCTTCCATAGCTGGCTGCCAGGCCATGTATATGAGAAACTGTTATTGAAGCCTTGCTTTGTAAAATAAAGGTTAAATGTAAGAAAAATATGCAAAAAATATTTTTTTTTTCCTCAGAAAACGATAGAAGTCACGTCGTCGGGGTTTGGATGGACACATGCGCAGGTTAGGAGACGGCATAGTAAAACTCATTGTGTTTATTTAAAACACACATAGGAAGATGCAATATAACGGATAGTATATATAGTATAATATATATAGGAAGGTATAACGGCAGGCAGAAGAGTAATCCAGAACATAAACAAGGTCAGTCGAACGGCAAACAGAGTATCACAGGCTATACAAAAACAATGATCAAAAACGGAGAGCAGAGTCCAAAACACACAAAATCAAACAAAGGAACAACAAGGCTCGGAATAACAACGCGAGGCAAAACTAATGCTTCACGAAGTTCTGTGAAGCTGCGAGTCCTTTAAACGTGGCGTGATTGCTTGAAGATTGGATGCACCTGCAAGCAAATCATCGGCCACGTGACATGGCTGGGAGCGTTTGCTCACAGGAACTCTAGTCTTCTGTATTTCCAAGCTAAGCGCGACGGACATAATCAGAAGCACGCGCGCGGCCAAGTCCACAAGGCGTGCCGCATGTGCTGCGAGGAGCAGATCATGACAAGTGAAATGCGGTCAATTTAATTAATAAATGTATTTAATTTACTAATTTAATTTACCACTTTTCCATCTTCATCAATTGTTGAGGACAAAAGTTTATTTTTTTGTTTCATTTATATTTTATATTTATATTTTATTTTATTTAGAAAATTGTTAATTTTAATTTTAATTAATTAATTTAAATTTTATAATAATAATAATAATAATAATAATAATAATAATAATAATAATAATAATAATAATACTTTAGGTATTGTCATGCATTCACCAATACCTAATCTTAACTCCATTTCCCAAAACCCTCAGAAGCCTTCAAACATGGCAACCCCAGACTCAGTCTCCCAGCATGCACAATCACTCTTCTGCTCACAGTCCCCTGATTACTAATACACTGCATCTGTTTTGAATTACAGCCAAAGCACTTAAGGACAATCACTGCCACTTCACAGCTGTGAAATATCGCTCTGTGTCACTTGTTGGCCGAACATACCAAGCCTTTGTTTATTGGCATGCTTTTTTTGACTTGTTTTGCTACTTGCTACATGGTGCCTTGCAATGGCCTGTAGTCCCTTCCTGGGTGTTTTTCTCACCTAATGCCTAGTGCCTGGGTAGGCTCTGGATTCACTAGAACCCTGACCATGATAAATAAGTTACTGTAAATGAAAGAATGAATGAAATGAACAGAACTTTTCTGACAAATTCAGCTCAGCTCAGCTTGGTTCTGCACAAACCCCAGAATCAGCAGCATGCCCAGGGCAGTCATCTCAGCTGAGTATTAATACCTGCAGATAATTTTCCTAAACCATTACAGACTCTTTAATTAGCATCATTCAGTCTTCACAAAGCACTGCACCATCCATGTGCTCTTTCTCTCCATTTCACTAAAGCAGAGCCATGTGAATTCCTAGATTATATGTTGTAAGATTTATTACAAGTTATATTCTTAGTCTTACCTTTTGTAAATTTATTAATTGCCTTAGCATGTTTCTGTTACTTCTTGACCTTTCTATTTATAATTACAGTATATGGACAAAAGTATTGGGATACCTGACCATTACACCAACAGGGACTTTAATGACATTGCATTCAAATACATAGACGGAGTTGGACCAACTTTTGCAGCTACAACAGCTTCCACTTTTCTTGGAAGGTTTTCCACAAGATTTTGGAGTGATTCTCTAGGAATTTGTGCCCATTCATTCTGTAGAGCATTTATGAGGTCAGACACTGATGTTGGATGAGAAGGCCTGGCTTGCAATCTCTGTTCCAGTTAATCCCAAAGGTGTTTGATGAGGTTGAGGTCAGGGCTCTGTATGGGCCAGTCAAGTTCTTCCACACCGAACTCATCCAACCATGTCTTTATGGACCTTGCTTTGTGCACTGGGGCACAGTCATGCTGGAATAGAAAAGGGCCTTTCCCAAACTGTGTCTACAAAGTTCGAAGCATAGCATTGTCCAAAATGGCTTGGTATGCTGAAGCATTAAGATTGCCATTCACTGGAAGTAAGGGACCTAGCCCAAACCCTGAAAAACAGCCCCACATCATTATCCCTCCTCCACTAAACTTCACATTTGGCACAATGCAGTCAGGCAGGTAATGTTCTCCCAGCATCTGCCAAACCCAGATTCGCCCATCTGACTGCCAAACAGAGAAGCATGATTCGTCACTCCATTGAACATGTTTCCACTGTTCCACAGTCCAGTGGCGGTGTTCTTTACACCAATCCAGCTGTCGCTTGGCATTGGACTTGGTGATGTGAAGCTTGAATGCAGCAGCTAGGCCATGGAAACCCATTCCATGAAGCTCCACCACACAGTTTTTGTGCGTATATTAATGCCAGTAGAAGTTTGGAACTCTTCAGCTATGGAATCAGCAGAACGTTGGCGACCTTTACGAACCATGGAGCTTAGTAGTCGTTGACCCTGCTCTGTGACTTTACGTGATCTTCTGCTTTGTTGCAGAGTTGCTGTTATTCCTAAATGCTTCCAATAATACCACTTACTGTGGAATATCAAGCAGGGATGAAATTTCATGAACTGTCTTATTGCAAAGGTGGCATCCTATCACAGTACCACGATTGAAGTCAATGAGTTCACATTTTGCTTCACAAATGTTTGTAAATGGAGGCTGTGTGGCTAGGTGCTAGATTTTATACACCTGTGCCAATGGGTCTGATTGAAACACCTGAATTCAATAATTAAGCGGTGTGTCCCAATACATTTGTAAATGTATTTATTTATTCATTTATTTAGTGGGGCATTGGTGCAGAAAGCAGACACAGGAGACGAAAGTTTTCCTCTTTGGTGGAAAAGTTCAAAAGTTCAAAAGCCACAATATACATAAGTGTGTGTGGACCTTACCAACTTCTATAAGCAGACAGATAACACTGCACAACAAAGTTTTTGCTTCTTGTACACTGTTGGGTGTTTCTTATAGATTTTTGGGTGCTGATCATGAATATAGCCAGGCCTCAGCGTTGCCTGATGCCAGTGGCTGAGGAAGGGTCTGCAAGGAAGCAGAAGGGTGGCAAATGGTCTGGGGGGTCTGTGCTAGGCTAAGAGCTAACCGGCTGGCTCTTCCATCTATTCTGCTCTCCAACAGCTGCTCCCTGAACAATAAACTGGACTACATCCAACTTCAGCAAACTACCCAGTGTGAGTTTAGGGACTGCTGCATCTTTCTTTTCACAGAGACATTTCTCAGTGGCAGAGTTCCGGACACTGCAGTTCAACTAGACGGGCTCACTGCATTTTGTGCTGACAGAAATGCAGTTAGATTCATGGTGGTGGCTTGTGTGTTTACGTCAACATATAATGGTGCAAGAACTCTGCGCTCATTTCTAGTTAATGCTCATCGCTGGTGGAGTTTGTGACTGATCAATGCAGACCAATTTATTTACCACAGGAATTCACCACTGTACTCATTGTCTAAGTGTATATTCTTCCCAGCACTAATGCTAAGGAGGTGCTCTGTGAGCTGTACAGGGGTTTAGCAAACTGCAGAATGCACACCCTGATGGACTGTTTATTGTTGCCAGAGATTTCAATCATGCAAATCTCAAGTCAGTGATCTTGAAATTCCATTAGTATGGAATAATCCTCAATTAGGAACCACAGGGGCAAACATGCTGGATCTTGTTTACACTAACATTCCCAGTGTGTACTGGGTGGAGCCAGTATGTACTGGGTGGAGCCCCACCCCCACCTTGGCTACTCAGACCACATCTCTGTTATGCTAATCCCAGCATACAGGACGCTTGTCAGATGCTCCAAACTGGTTCTGAAGCAGGTGAAAACCTGGCCAGCAGGAGCCATATCTGCTCTTCAGGATTTTGAACACATTGCCTGGCATATGTTCAGGGAGGCTGCAATATGGCGATGGCGATAAGCACCAACTTAGAGTAGTACACGTAATCAGTGACCAGCTACATCAGCAAGTGTATAGATTGTCACTGTCTCCAAGACAATCACTACATGCTCCAACCAGAATCTGTGGATGACTGCAGAGGTGCATGAGCTGCTGAGGACCTGAGACTACACCTTCAGAGCAGGTGACAAGGTGGTCCTAAGAACAGCGAGGGCCATCAGAGCAGCAAAGCACACTCACAGACAGAGAATCCACAACCACTTCCAGGACAGCGGTGACACACTGCACATGTGGCAGGGTATCCAGGCCATCACCATCTACAGGACAACACCACCTGCCTGTGATAGTGATGCCTCCCTAGCAGATGCGCTGAACAAGTTCTATGCACAGTTTAACAGACAGAATAACGTAATGGTGAGGAAGACCACCCCTTCTCACAATGACCAGGTGCTGTGTCTGCCCGCAGCTCATGAGAGAAACTCTTTGCAGAGTTAACCCACGGAAAGCTGCTGGACCAGGTAACATCCCTGGGAGAGTACTCAAAGAATGTGCATACCAGCTGGTGGATGTTCTCACTGACACCATCCATGAGCGCTGCTGTCATCCCAACATGTTTCAAAGCCAGTACCATTGTTCCCGTGCCAAAGAAGTCCTCAGTGTCAATCCTCAATAACTATTATCAACAACTATGTCCCATTGCACTTACACCCATCATGATGAAGTGCTGCGAGGGGCTCATTATTAGGCACATCAAGACCTTGCTATTCCTCTCACTAGACCTACAGTTCGCTGGTCTACAGATAACACCATTTGCACCACCCTACATCTGCCCCTCACACAGTTGGACAATAAGGACAAGTATGTATGAATGCTGTTCATAGACTTCAGCATTCAACGCAATCAACCCTCAGCACCTGACTGGAAAGCTGAGCTTGTTGGGCCTGAACACCTCTCTCTGCAACTGGATCCTGGACTTCCTGACTGAGACTTCAGTCAGTCCGGATTGGGAACAATATCTCCAGCACCACTACACTGAGCACTGGGGCCCCCCAGGGTTGTGTGCTCAGTCCACTATTGTTCAGTTTGTTGACTTACGAGGTGCAGCAATGCACAGCTCATCAAGATTGCTGATTACACAACTGTGGTGAGTTTCATCAGCAAGAATGATGAGTCAGCATACAGAGAAGAGGTGCAGCAGCTAACAGACTGATGCAATGTCAACAACCTGTCTCTAAAAGTGGACAAAACAAAAGAGATGATTGTTAATTTCAGGACAGCACGGAGCGACCACTCTCCACTGAACACTGATGGATCCTCTGTAGAGATTGTCAAGAGCACCAAATTCCTTGGTGTTCACCTAGCGGAGAATCTCTCCTGGTCCCTTAACACCCATCCTCACTACCTTCTATAGAAGGACTATTGGGAGTATTCTGAGTAACTGCATCACTATCTGGTATGGAAACTGAACCGTATCAGGCCGCAAGACCCTACAGTGGATAGTGAGAACAGCTGAGAAGATCATTGGAGTCTCTCTTCCCTCCATCACAGACATTTACCAAACACACTGCATCCACAAAGCCACCAGCATTGTGGATGACCCCACACACCCTTCACAAAAACTCTTTACCCTCCTGCAATCTGGCAAGTGGTGCCAATGCATGCGGGCCCTGACTGTCAGACTATGCAACAGTTTCTTCTCACAAGCTGCCAGACTCCTTAATTCTCATTGAATGAACTGACACACACTTAAAAGAATACATTCAGCTACCTCTGCAATCTTTTGCACATGTCACTATTTGGAATTTATAGGACTTGCACAACTCAATACATCACTGTACTTTACTATCACTAGGACTGTGTACTGGTCATCACTGCACTGTCTCTATGTTGCACCATCTCTATGTCTGACTGTCTTTATGTCTGCAGTGTCTGCAGTGTTTGCACTTGTCTTATGTAGTCTTCTGTTGCACATGTGCACTTTTGTAATTATCTGTTGTCTTATATGTAGCACCATGGTCCTGGAAGAACATTGTCTTATTTCACTATGTACTGTATCATCTGTATATGGTTGAAATTACAATAAATTTCACTTGAATCGACTTGAGGTAAATGGCTAAGGAAGCAGAAATCAAGGTGTTGGAATGGTCAAGTCAAAGTCCAGACCTGTACCCCATCAAGATGCTGTGGCAGGATCTTCAGCTAGCTGGGCATAAATTAATGCCCATAAATTAATTTAAAAATCAATGAACTGAAGCAATGTTGAAAAGAAGAGTGGGCCAAGATTGCTCCAAGATGATGTGGGAGGCTAATTGCTGCTAAAGGTAGTTCTACATATTACAGAATTGTGTACAACCCTTATTTAGGCCCTGATAAATAAAAGCGTCTCAGAAGTGTCTAACCCCTGTGTCAAGTTTCTCACTGTTATATCATTAATTAATTAGTTCACTGTTTATTAAGCTAATTAACAGTATTTAACAGTAACAAGGAGCCACTGAGCACACTGACAAACTTCATTATCAGTCAAATGCTCTTGTAATAACTAGCAGTTAATGATAATATAGAGTCTCCAATGTTAGATTAAATTACAATTGAAATGTTATGCAATGGCTTATTGCTGAATACTTACTATGTTGATGCATAGTTTGACTAGTATATGAAACATAAGTATTAGATGACTAATCGACAGCATAATTACTTATTCATATTCAATCTTTGTAAATGTTAAATGTTACCTGTAATAATAATTAGTATAGCAGGGGCTAAACATTTCTTAGAAAACAGGTGTCTCTTTGGGATTAGTTCCATATCAACCTGTTTCAACATGATATATTAGGCAAGAATATTCTGGGCTTATTTTTGCTTTGAACTCAAGATCAAATTATATAACTGCCTGTATAATTTAGAAAACACACATATTGGCATCATACAATTATATTATTAACTTTTATAATTACACGCTAATATTTCATTGGACCGCCTTTAGCTTTGATTACAGCAAGCATTCGCTGTGGAATCGTTTCGATGAGCTTCTGCAATGTCACAACATTTATTTCTGTCCAGAGTTGCACAAATTTTTTGCCAAGATCTTGTAGATATGATGGGACAGTCAAACCACTGGGCAAATGTTTCTCCAGCACATCCCAAAGATTCTCAATGGGGTTAAGGTCTGGACTCTGTGGTGGCCAATCCATGTGTGAAAATG
>JAQQZR010000035.1:10332829-10356697 GCA_030068235.1 Notoglanidium macrostoma | reverse complement strand
GCTTTTTCAGCCATTAGTTGCCCCGTGCCAACTTTTTTGAGACCTGTAGCAGGCATCAAATTTGAAATGTGCTCATTAAATGGATAAAGGTGTACAATTTCCCAGTCTGAACATTTGTTATGTTACCTATGTTCTGTTGTGAATACAATATTGGCTCATGTGATTTGAAAGTCTTTTAGTTTTCATTTTATTCAACTTCAAAGAACGTCCCAATTTGTCTGGAATTCGGGTTGTACCTTATCCGTTTATTTCTATTATCATGCAACTGGAGTGAGTGGATGTAATCATATGCTTCTTTATTAACAAATCTAAATCAGACAAGCTAATAAAGAGAAGATAGGTGGGGATCAGTTGATCTGGCAACAAATTCATTTAGGATGCAAACATACTCTTAAACAGGAAGTAATGCAAAATTCAGAAGCCAGAAAAAAATCTTTGAATGAAAATGGCAAAACCTCACAAAGAGGTGATGTGAACCATTTAAATATACTGAGGAAATTAGAGTGAAAGAGAAAACGAGTGCAATCAGTAATCAAGTGAGAGTAATCAATATAATATCTGGACTGAACTGGATATGACAGGTAATGGTGTTGTGCATCTACTGGTAACCCAAACACTTAACTAAATACTATTATTCCGCATTACCACTTTACTGTTATTACAGTTTAAACATTTAGCAAAAATTGAAACAATGGACTTTTTTTTGCTAGCAATGAATATGGATCTAAAGTATTTTAACACAATTGATGCTCTTTGATATTCATGACTTAAAAGATGCTTTTGGCAACTATATCCTCCTCTGTTGTAGTTTGTGAACACCTGACCATCACACCCATATATCAGCCTTCCACAATCTGTTGCTACAAAATTGGAAGAAAACTATTATATACAGTATGATGTCTTACAAAACTTACTGTAGCATTACGATTTCTCTTCTCTGGAACTAAGAGGCCCAAACCTGTTTCAGCATGACAATGCCCCTCTGCCCCTCTGCACAAAGTGAGGTTTATGGAGACACGGTATGCGAAGGCTAGAGTGGAAGAACGTAAGTGGAATGCACAGAGCCCTGACCTCAACCCCACTGAACACTTTTGGGATAAACTGGAATGCAGACTGCATCCTTGGGCTTTTTGCCTGATATCAAAGACCAATGCTCTTATGGCTGAACGGGCAAATCCCCACAGTCACGCTCCAAACTTTAGTGGAAAGCCTTGCCAGATAAGTGAAGGTTATTATAACAGCAATAAATCTGGAGGCTAAATCTGGAATGCAATGTTCAAATAGCATATATGGGTGCGATGGTCAAGTGTCCACACATTTTTGGCGATATAATGTATATTCTTCTGAAAGGTTACTCTGAATCTTAATTGTTGCTCATTGTAGTCAGTTCCCTGTTTTAGGATCTTCTTAACTAGCCACCCATAGGCCTCTGAGCCTCACCCACTACAATGGCCATAATCTACCCCAGTGACTGCTTTGCTCAAACCTTCTTTATAGTTTTACTCATGAAAATCCTATTTCTCTCAGTCTAGCAAATCTACAATCAGCAGCTCAGCTATAGGCTTTTCCCTGCATGTCCAGATTTCTTACATAGACTAATCCTACCAGCCAATTAGAGGTGTCCTCTTGTAACATTCTGCAATAAAAAAAAAAAAAGCAAGTCTTACTATGAATAATTATCTCTTCCTGGTGACTGTTTATCACATTGCTTTTGTTCTTAAGCTTTAAAAGCAATGACCACCCAGGAGACTGTATCTCCAGGTTGAGTTAAATATTATCTATAGATCTAAAGGCCTTCAGCAGCTTTCCTGCAGCCAGTTATTCCCAAATGGAGCTTTTTGGCTGTGTGGCATCTTTGAAGAGAACTTACAAAGTCAATAGCCAGTTATTCCACGTTTCCCAAGAGACCAGGCCAGATATCCAATACAATCTATTGCATGTCTACAAAAGGCTCCAGGATGAAGCGGAGTGTGAACATATGAGCTGTCAGTTAGCTAAGCCAAGCGGCATCATATAGATGAAAACTACAGAAGCTATCCTCCAACACCGACAGCTTTTTCCACTATTCTTTCTGCATTTCCCAAACTGCAACTAAAAGGAATATCTGATTCATGTCAGCAATTCAGAATGTCTGCCATTACACTGAATTACAGCAAACCACTTCTACTGCAAGACATGCATAGCAATGAGGCCATTGCATGTGCAATTGTATATGTTTTAGGAATGATTGAGATGCATGTTATATTAGTTTTGCTCTATGTGATTAATGCATATTTACATATACTGTACATATCCTACTGTGATCTATAGTTTTATCAATAAACTAAAAGTTAAATGAAAGAATGATTCTTTTTTATGCAATGCCATGTCTGGTGAAACTTGAATGTGAACATAAATGTGAAATTCAAAGTTAGAATTATGCTGAAAACATATTTCAGAAAATTCTTTCTATATTATATTATACACAAGTGTGTAAATGTACTCACAAACTTAAAAACCAAACAGATTTTGACCTTAGTATTATAAGATCCTATCTAGGTTAAGAATGAATAAGAGATAAAACCTTATTATACTAAGGTCACAATATGTTTAAAATCAGAAAACACTGGTGCACCTTTGTTGGTAAGAAGCCTTTGTTATCATTGTGCCTGTTTATTCCTCAAGTACATGGACTTCCTTTATGGTTGCAGTACAAGACTGCCCCCTGTAGGTGTTTGCTTGAGACAGTGGAAATCAAGTAAGCAATGAATCGAGCACAAGTAGCTATGATGAAAATCAACAAACATATTTTGAGCAAATAGCAACAAAGTGAAGGGCACATAAAAAGCCATTTAATTTAATGTTTAAAGTTTTGTGGTAAAGTCACAACTCATTTCATTGCTGTTTGTCTGTTACTGGATTTCATTATCGAAATCGTTATTTTATTGTCGGTAATATACCGTTTTACTACTTTCGTCATAATATTTATGTTCTTGCTTTTACTAATGTGATTGTTATTTGTCAATGTTCTATGAAAACTCACTACGTGTGTTACCTCTCATGTGGCTCCCACGCGCTTTAGACAATTTAACAATAAGTAGCTGTGAGTCTCTTTGGCAATTGTAATTCATTTCCATCAGCATCTTCTACAAATATACCTCCCACACATAGAACAGTGTACTAATGTGCCTATAAAGCATATTAACATTTAATAACTTGGATTGGGGTGTAATTACAACTTCTCCCTCTAGGTTTAGTAAACAGCATTCTTGCAATTTCCATACTGTCTGTAGGGTCCAAGCAGCTCAGCTTTATATAATATATTGTTGGTTTAAGAAAGTTACCTGTGTGGCTGCCTTTAAACTAGCATTATGGTTGCTTCTATGTGTGATACCTCCAATTCTGGGTGATGGTTCTCCCCATTTGCACAACATAATTATGCAAAAAAAAAAAAAACTATTACTGGGTCCAAAAAGTTTCAAAGACATATGGCAATACATTAAAATTATACACAGTTGGTCTGCCAGGCTTTTATCACAAACTATCCCATTTCACAATGAATGGTTCCATGCCCCATTTCTATGTATTTTCAAATATGCAAATAGTCTTTTATTCAGCAGTGTGATGAAGTGTGTGGCAGCAACAAGAGAAACACTAGAGAACTGGGTCCCTGATGATTAAGAGGCCCATCTTTCCTCAGGCAACACTGTCTCCAGCGACATATCATCCTACTCATGGTTTCCCAGCTCCAACAAATGACAACAACGACCTTCACTATCCTGCATTTATTTATCTCTGAGGGTTTTTTTGTTGTTGTTCTTGCTAAAGCCATGATCTCTTCATCAGGGTGACTATACAACATTGTGACAGCTTATGAAGAATCATAATTAAGATTCTATTCTGATTCTACTCTCACTGACCAGTTTATTAGGAACACATGTACACCTGCTCATTCATGCAGCAGTCCCTGCTGCTGTTGTAGCACATCTGCCTCAAGGTTTGATGTGTTGTGCATTCTGCAATGCTTTTTACTCACTTATAGAGCAGTTATTTGAGTTACTGCCATATAGTATTTCATAAATATGAAAAATTATCTAATAAATGTGCCTCATGAGAAAATGTAACTTAAATATTAATATGGTCAAAAGTAAAGAAGAAACTTCTCAGAGTCAATATTCAGTTACGACACTGTTTAGATATCATTAGTAATCATAGATGTTGGTGGCCAAGACTCTGTACCATAATAATGTTTGCTTGATGATGATTGATCATCTTAGAGGTGAGAGCTAAGGGCAGACCTCAAGCTAATGACGTGGATGACATGAAATGATGATAATTCATACACTAGTATAGTCAGTGAAAAAGTTACATGAAGGTGAGATGCTGTGTAGTGGAACTTTGAAAACTGTATGTGAGATATATTGCTGAATGATGTCTATTAGGTACTTAAATGTGAGTAAATATATTTGGTGCTATACGGCCGTTTCTCCTATTTGTAATTGACATCTACCACATGCTTAAGACAATGAGCCATTTTCTCAAGTTTTTCCCCCCTTTGTAATACAAGTCTGTTCTCCTCTTACATGCAGCTCATAAGCAACTCTGTCTTCACATACTTGACATTGTATTTGCATATAGGTCACTTAACTAGAGGCTGAAGAAATCTTCTTGGGGCCATGAAACAATTATTTAGGAAATGTGCTCTATTTCTCCTTCAGGTAGGAAAGGTATTAATTATCTCTGTGGGTTCAAAGTGTTGATGGCTTGTTCCTTCAGTTGCCTGGTGTTACGTGAAATAATTAATTATGAAACACACAAGAGTTTTATCAGATATGCTTGATTATGTCAATCCACATGTATAAAATACACATAAAGGCTCTGCATTTTCATCACTTTGTAAATGATGATCTTACAAAAAAAAAAAACAGGATACACATTGTTTTACATTAGTTAAATTTATAACTGTACAATCATATATTGTATTGATAAATCAGCCAATAGTCATTAAAGAACTGTGGTTCATGACACAAGATCTAAAAATATTGTAGTCATGTGGTACAAATGACAATAAAGCACATCTAAGACTAGAACTCAATCCCAGAATTCTTTCTGATTTAACTCATCCTGAAAAACACAAAGTAAAGCATGGCAGGTCATGATGTTCTGCAATTTCCGTTTTTGCAAAAATGGAGAAAAAGAAGAAAAACCCAGCGAATTTGTGTTGATTGATTCAGTGTTAAATCAAAGTCAAGACAGTTAGAGTGAAGGAGAATTTTCAGATAATGAGATGAAATGGCTTTTGCATGAGTTTCCTCCAGGTTCTTTGATTTCCTCTCACTGTCCAAAAGCATGCAAGTAGGCATGAATACTAACTTGAATGTGTGTGTGTTTGTGTACATGGTGCCCTGTGATGGATACCCTGGCCAGGATAATGTGGTTACTGAAGATGAATGAATGAAAGAATGAGAAAATGAATTGCCATATATTACATGCCTACTTATTAAAAGAGCTGCACTAAGTTCTATAGAGTGATGCACCTGATATAAATAACATTCAGCAGTGCTGCATAACTTTTTTTCTTTTTTTTTTTTTTGCTTTATTCCAGAAAAGTGTGGTCTCTGCTACCTCTATTACCCTGTGTGGTCAAGGTCAACAGTCAAAGTCACCTCCACTCATCCCCCTGTGACACCTTAACATTCCATTATGTGCTTCAGGACTTGGCCTCAGTGTAGGTCATTTGTCACATTCAACAAATAACCTACAATTATTTTAAGTCTATTGAGGTGCCATGCATCACTGGCCAGCAGCAGTCAGCAATGGAACCTTTGGGAAAGGCCACAGTAGGGCTATCATCTGAAATTGCTGGCTTCCCCTCTGAATAGTATCCTGAGATGAACAGAACATTTCTAAGTATGTTGTAAGAAGTGTCCTTTGATTTACACCTAAGCTTATTACTGAACAATATCAAAACATGTGTGATGATGTGATCGGTAGCTTGTGAGGTGTCCTAATTGCTGTAAAATATGTCATAAAAGCTTTATGTTATTTATTCATGGGAAATCATATTCAATAAGACAACAGCAAGGAGAGAAAATTAAAGACAGACTGTACATTTATGATATTACTAAGTTTCAGGAATATATTAGGACACATCTGTGCCCAGATAAACAATAGAGATATGTGACTAATGTCTAACAGGGAGGCAATTTAATTATATGTGTAGTTGCTACAGCAAAATCAGAACAATCTACAGTTTTACATTAGAGTACTTGTTAAATTTAAATGACCAACTAGTTATAACTTATCCCATAAAGGCAAATTTTCAAAAGTCTGATTCTCTGACCTATAATATCAAGCAAGGCTGTGCAAAGAAATCCGACTGCACCACACATTTTGATACCAATATAGTTATTCAAAATTCTTTGTGAGATCAATTGCCCACAACCCACGAGCAGAGGCTGGAGACATCAAAGTCCAGATGAAAGGTTAATTCTTTATCATCCTGCAGCAACAAGGGAGAGACAGATGTGCACAGGGCTCCACTATCAGTCAGGTGATTATCTCTCAAAGGCACTGCAGTCACAAGGTCCTCAAACAAGCCGGCAGATTACTGCGACATGCAATTAAGACCTTAGCAAGCAGAGTGACGGTTGTACACATGGTTCACTGCAGTAAGCAAACCAGGTGTTATGGAATTATAGTGGCAGGACATTTAGCTTGCTCTGTACTACACAATAATGTATAGTGCTTCTGTATGCAGATAAAAGTGGTGGTGAAAAGAGACTCATTCTATATTTACACTCCTATTGGGTGGAAAATGGTATTTGAATTTCAGCTGCATAATTTGCTTCATCTCACTTGTTATGGGTAAGACAGGACAACCATCAGATATTTTTAATCATCCTCAGAAGTAAAAATAGATAATATGTCTTCAAAGGATAGAGTCAAAGCTTCTGCACTCTTGCCTTTAAAATTGTTGGGTAAGCATTCTGTATAACTATGTTTATGAATTCTATGTTTTAAAACAATTAAAGAACTCACCCAGAAATACGGAAACTAACTTGCAAACCTTCTAGTTTAAAAAAAAAGCAGGAAATTGAGATCATAATATAAATCTAGAAATGTTTTAGTATTGAGTGTATGGGTAAATTATTAAAGTATTATTATTAAATATCTTTATCTGACAGTTGTATCTGTAAAGTGATTCTTGAACTGCAAAACCTGAATTTGTTGTGTTAATTATATAGGTGTTTCAGAATTCTTAATTCTTCTACAGCATGCAGATCCTCCATTTCCTCAATTTACCATGATGTATTTATAGGTGCATCATTTATTCAGCAACCTATCATTAAACATAGCATCATGTTAATTCAGCTCTTCTGACCACAATATTTCTTACTGCTCTTTCCCCATCTCCGTTTTATGCAGAATCACCCCTCCACACAGGAGGTTGAGCTCAGAGTCAGTATAATGACCTCCTATGGGATTTGCGGATCTGTCCATAATGCTTGACTGTTTGCTGTAATAGGAATTTGTCATTCCATGTGTAATGTTAACAACTCCGACATATTGCAGCACACTGTCCACCCTTTCCAAAATTCTACCAGTGGTACTGCAGTAATGCAGGGCCAGATTCATATAAACAGGCATAATTGTGCAATCACTTATTTAAAATGTGGATATGACCTTGTACATGTGTTTCTTATGACCATTTGGCGGAATTTAGAATACACAGTATTCAGTATAAATAGGATAAATAGAAAGTTTACTTAACAAACCAAACAAAAGACACGGAAAAGAAACTTGAAGTGCAAAGCAACAGCCATGGCAGTACAGTGATTGCTTAATCAGTATATTGTGATGTACATTAAAATGCCTTTTAATGAGCTACATGATATTCACTCTCAGAAAGCACTGACCATTAGATACACACCTGTTCTATTATTTTCAATGTAGTTGATGGATCCAGCAGCAGTTACTTAAAAATATACTTTAAGGTGAATACCTGAATAATAAACTTGGACTGTGAGGGGTTAAGACAAGGCCATGATACATGAACAATGAAATGCTAATGAATAATATTCAAACAGCTCAGCTGGTCTTTGCTCCTCTCCTTGATTAAAGACAAATCCAACAAAAGAATTAATCACAGAGTTTCAAGACTCAGTTATCTAATCAGCCCAGTATAATCACTTATTTTAAGAGTTTGTGTCAGGAATGGTTCAGGTAGATATTACAGAGTTCTATCTCACGCTCAGAACAGTTAAATAAGGTTTGCATATTAGTAGTTAATTTCTCTTTTAGTTCTCTTAAGCTCTTTTAGTAGCTCAACACTAGAAGATGAAACTAGTTAGATATGGGTGGTGTCAGTAGGTCACTCCATGATCATATGCCATGATGCATTGGAGATTTGTGCTTGATATGCTGTAAATAATTTATAACTATCAGCTCTGTTTTTATAATAAATTTTATTATTGTCTGGCAACCTGCCCAGGGTGTACCCCACCTCTCACCCGAAGTCAGCCAGGATTGGCTCCAGCTTTCCTTAATAGATAAGCGATATAGATGATGGATATAGGGAATTACCAGCTCGGCTGTGCAGTATCTGTGAAACATGGCTGTGAATGTACTGTATTGATAAATACAATGATGTATTGTTTTGAAGAAATTTCTTTTATTCTCCCTCCAACCATGGGGAGGGAGCTACTATTAGGCGACTATTTTTAAGGGAGCTTCTCAAATGGTATACATTTATTTACTTACACACATTTAGGTAACTGTTCAGTGATTAGCTCTATTTTGAGGAACACACCTTCTTCCCTCCTTTGTATTCTTTTATGCATCCTCATACAGACAAAATGTATGTTCCACTCAAAAGCCACAATGTCATTAAGTGTATTACAGTGCAGTACCTATAATCTTCTTCTTCTCCTTTCGGCTTATTCCCTGTTCGGGGTTGCCACAGCGGATCGTCTCTCGTCTGCTTCATCGATTTGGCTGGGGTTTTTCCCCAGGATGCCCTTCCTGACGCAGCCCTCCCAATTCATCCGGGCTTGGGACTGCCACCACAAAACACTAACTTTTCCTCCTAGTACATTAATAGACCATTCACAATCACACCTATGGGCAATTTAGAGTAGCCAATTAACCTAATTCACATGTTTTTGGACCATGGGCAGAAACCGGAGTTTCCAGAGGAAACCCAGACATGCACAGGGAGAACATGCAAACTCCACACAGAGAGGCACCCAGGGTGATTCGGGGATCGAACCCAGGACCTTTTTGCTGTGAGGTGACAGTGCTAACCACTACACCACCATGCAACCCACAGTGCAGTACCTATTATAAGCTTAAAAAATTACATATGACAATTTGGAATCCTCAAAACAAATTACAAAGTTCCACTTTGTACTCTGTATTCCCTTGTTTAAAAAGTGTATGTAGTTACAGCATAAATTTAATTCAGGTAGAATTTATTTTACTGGTATTACATTACACAACTTTTAATCAGGGTAATATTTTTCCCTAATTGGATTTCCTTCATTGGATGGAGGATGTAAAGTGAGAAATGTTCATTCAAATGGTATTGAGAAAAAGAAGTCAGGGTGTGATTGTTAAGATATTATAAATTAAAAAGAAAGGAGAGATAGAATGGGGGAGGGGTATGAGTAGTTGGTGATATGCAGGAAGGGCAAGAGTGAAGGATACAAGGTGATCCGGAAAGAAGGATGGGAAAAATACATACCTGGAGCTGAGGATGACCATGTGCCAACAGTGGCCAACAGAACCAACAGTTCCTTCCTTTGTTGGTGGGCAGTTGTTGAAGTTAAGTTCATAACAATGCAAGAAAGAGAAGAGGCAGAAGGCATGGAGCTTGTCTGAAGGAAGAATGAAGACTCAGTATATATACAGTATATATAACAGTATATATACTGTATATCTGTATATAGATTATATCTATTTTATATACTATATATATATATATATATTATCTATTTTTTGGTGCAATAACTTTGTGCAATAATTTTTTATCATTACTATCATCACATAAACTATAAACCATACTATGCCATACTATGCTAACTTCATCATACTCTATTTATAATCTCTCCTTACATGTGTGTGTGTGTGTGTGTGTGTGTGTGTGTGTGTGTGTATATATAATATTTTACATATTTGCCATATTTTATAGTTTTTTCTTATTTTCCTTTTTTATAATCTATTCTAGATTTTTGATATATAATTCTTGTTTAAACTGTCTGTCAGTGTGCTGCTACTTGAAACTGAATTTCCTGGAGGAACCTTCCCGAGGGATTAATAAAGTTCTATCTATCCATCTATCCATCTATCTATCTATCTATAGACTGCAAAGATAGTAAGTAAGGTGTCATCAGAGAAAAGAGACTAAAAATTATCTCCAGCATGTGGGATACAAGTAACATGTTTGGCATCAACTAAAGAACTTGTGTGTATGTGTGCCTGTAGCAGATATATGTTCAAAATATCAGAGTAAGCCCTACAATTCCCCACAATTCACACCGTAGGGAGCCTGAATCCACTCTTGACTACACATCAGAGACAACTAATTAACAACTTACCGACAAACATTAAAACAATGCTAAAGTCAACATGCTTCATACAACACTATGTCAAAGTGAAAACGTTCCACTGAAGCAAAATAAAATAATAATACTAATAAAAAAAAACCATTTTCTGTCTTACCTAAAGAGCAATTGACTGTAGAGTTGACCTCATCTTTTCTGAAAATATTTTGACCAATGGTGGAGAGACATCAGAGAGTTGAAAGGCATGAAGACGGATGCAGAGGTTGTTCTGTTTCTGCTTGACTGGTGGGTAACATTGGTTTTGCTATGTTTCACAGAACCAATAGTTTAGTATTGTTTTATCCCATTTGCTAAGGTTTGTGATAGCTAATCTAATGTGTTAGCTAGCAACCAGGTACCTGTGTCACATTTGTATGTCAGATAGCAATAAATTACTTGCATATAGACATTCAGCTTACTTTCTAGTTTGCCACATGAAATTTTGTTGTGATGTTAACTATAGTAACGAGAGTATCGCTGTCTAGAGCTGATGTGCTGGTTCTGGGAAGTCATCTCATCCTTTCTTCTGTTAGCTTTGCTGCAGCAACAGTAGCAACAGTTTGTTAACCCATAATATAGCTAATGTTAATTACGTTACTTGCTGCATTGTTGTTTGCTCTATATCATGGTATTTTCCTGTATTACTTTTCCAAATGGTTTTATAACCCTGAAGACCTAAAGGCATGAGTTTGCTGGCAAAGTGGAATCACTTGAATTCATACATAATTCAAAATGCTATGCTCGGTAACATTACCTTCCTTGATAGCTTAGCTACAAACCTACAGTTCTCTCATTGGTCACTTTGTAAAAATAATCGAAACAATTGTGGTTTTTGATGCTGTGTTTGTGTGTTTATGTGTCATTCATTTTATGATGTTTTATGTTATAAGACACATCCTCTTCCACGCTGAATAAGACTGGGACATCTAGACGATCTCCATTGCCTGTGTCAAGTGTTGGCTCTCGGTCATTGTCTGAAAGGTGAGGTAAAGTGTTCCAATTAGATATTTGGCTTTTAATACCATGTTTTTGTGACTGCTTTAACTTCACAATCTGATCAAAGGAGCAGATTTGTAACATGGTATGTAGTCCTTCTGTTTTTCCACCATATTTCTCTTTTGGTCAGCTAGGCCAGTTTTTGCTGTCATTGCCTTAGCTTTCGTGTCCATGAATTTGGGGGCAGAGCTTCTGAAGGAGCACTGAAGGGAGGTGTGTATTTTTTTGGCGGTTCATTTCAAATATCAACAATCTTTTTCCAGAATTGCAGACTCCATCTGTACTCCATTTAAACATGTAAACACATACATACTTCCCTTCAATGCTCTTTCAGAAACCCAAATCCAAAGAAGTGTTAGCTGGGGCAGATTGAGGCACAGTATCTGGGATATAGCATCAGTCCTGAGGTGTAACGGGCTTTCCAGGCGTTGAAGACAGCACTGACCAATTCTCCCATACTGAGAATCCCGGACTTAAGCAACACCTCGAAGACTGGTATTGGAGCCATGTTATCCCAGGTCTTTGATGGAGAGTAGCATTCCATCGTCTACATCAGCCGCAACTATGCTGCCATTGGGAGGGATGCCCTTGCCATCAACTGGGCAGTGGAGGAACTTTGCTACTATCTTGCCAGGCATCAGTTTACACTGGTCATTGATCATGCGTGCCTACAGTGGCTTGCCAAGATCCAGGATTCTAACAGCAGCATCATTTGCTGGTTTTTGTCATTGTAGGACTGCTCTTTCAAGGTGCTGCATTGGCCTGGAGAGAAGCACGGCCATGCAGATGCTCTCTCATGCCGCTACACCACCAGCTCAGAGCTAAGGGGGGCACTGTGACAACGGCGGCTGCACAGCTCCGCAGTCCAAAGAAAACAAGCATTTCTTGCCTCACTTCTTTACTACCACGAATGGGCAATGACAGCCCAGCCTTGCTCCTCACACCAACACAGCGCTGGGAAAAGTCGGAAAAGTCCAGAGTCCACCCAGGAGTGGGCGGGGCTGTGAAAGCTAGCACAGCTGGAGGGCTGTTAATATCTACCCTCCAACAGAAGACGGGGAGACATAAAAGGGAGGTGCTCAGCGTGTTGGATGAGTAAGGCACTGTGACTAACGATGTGTGTGTGTGTGTGCGCTTTGCCTCCCTAGACTTCAGAAACTGCTGGCTTGAGGTAGACTGACCAGGAACGTGAGTCAGCAATCGCCACTCTCGCTGATCACTGTTCAGCCCCAGCTACACACTGCCGTCCTAGACCCTGGACCGCTGTGGGAGCTGTCTGTACACAAAAAGAGCACTTTCTCTTTCACTGCACTGATGTTGCACACCCCCTTGCATAACACCCAGAGACTTTGCCACTGAACTGATCCAAATAAAGCTGGATTCCTGGTACTCCCACCTGTCTCCTGCGTCTTCTGTGTCATTCCCTACTGCTGTGCATCACAAAATATGAAGTATGACATGTAAAATCCCTTTGTCATCCATCACCATGAAAAACCAAGAACCCAATATCATTCAACACAATTATCTTGAGTTAAAATTAGCAATAATTACCAACAAGGTTAATAAGAAGAAGAAAAAGAAAAAGAAGAAGTCTGTAATAGTCAGACAATTGGAGACTACATAATCATACTGCCACCTTCACATGGAGGAGGATGGTGATGGAAGCAAAAGAAGCCAAATAGAGATTCAGAACTACAGTTTACTGTAGTTTATTGTTGGATTTGTCAAGTTTCAGAATCAACTATTAAACACCACCTCCATAACAACATACTGTGTGAAAAGGGTCACATGAAAGTTAGCCTTCGTGAGAGCAACCCAACACATGCAGCACCTAACCTTCACCGAGTGTCATTTTAGCTACAGTTGTAAATCTACACTAAATGTTCAACAATAAGACTAGTTCTCAGTTCTCATCATCTAAATATCATATATAAGCATATGCCTGTAATTCTGATCAAAGTGTAATTAACAGTTGGTAGAAATATTTATGTCTGCTTTTTACTTACTTCTTGACTGTACTAAAGAAAAATCAGCTGAATCTGTTGTGGGCCTTATTAATGCATCTGTGCAGATGGTTGGAAATCTAAGGATGGCTTTCTGGCCATGCTGTAGATTTCACATAGATGGAAATCATTTCATTCCGCTTGCTCTATCCAGCTTAGAAACAAACTTTAAAGAAAAGCTCAAGGACTTTTTCCCCCCAAGTACTTCACACATAGCATTGCAGCCTTCAAAATCCAAAGAAACAGGCTTTTCTACGTTTTTCATTATTATATAGGTAATGTCTCCTCTCTGCTGTAAATACAGCAGTGGAAACTGCTGCTTTTCTTGTAGACTGTCTATAGAAGTTAATTTGGATGAAATAGCTGTAACGTGTAATATAGTATATTATATGTACAGTACTGGGCAGAAGTCTTAGGCACATGTAAAAAAAAAAAAAAAATGTAAAGCAAAAATAATGAATTTAAACATTTCTACATTAAACAAAAATAAAGAAAGGTTAGCAGTAATAAAATAAAGTCAATACTTGGTGTGATTGCTTTTAAAAAAGAAAGAAAGTAAGAACAAAACACCATCAGGTACTTTTGTGGAGTTTTATTTGGAAATGAGTTGGTAGGCTTTATTGAGGATCTTGGAGAATCTGCTGCAGTCCTTCTGGAGAATTTCACTCCCACTCCTTTTTTTTCCCCCCCCAGGGGCTTTCATTATGTTTTTGTGTGAAAAGTGGTCTGACATGGAAAATATTGCTTTATTTACTGACAGACAAACCTTTTTTCTGGAAATCTAAAATGTTGTAAAATGTTTTGTACTGACTCAATAATGCAAAAGTCATAATATAAACATCTATAACAAACTTTGTACTGAAAACAGGTTGAATAAGACATGCACAGTACCGTGTACTGTTAATTTAATGCTATAAAAAAGTTTTAGTGGCTAAACGGTTTTGATTACTTGCCAGATGTGTTATTGCCAGAGCCTTAAAAATGAATGTACCTCCGACATTGTTAATTCCACCAAATCAGTACCTCTTCAAAAGCTTCTCCCATTTAATTGTGGTGAGCTACTCATCTATGTAATTGAAAAGAAAGGGTTCTCTTAATTTTTGGTCAAGGAAGTATAATTTAAAGGAAAATGGCAGTGCATTGAACTGGGAATACATTAAGTGCCAGTGGCTGTCATTTTCACACTCACTTCCTATTCTTTTTTATGTGTTTTAAAAAATAATAATTAAAATCCAATTCTTCTTTGTATATACGCTATTAAATATATTATAGATAATTAAGATAGTAAAGAAAGGCAAGTAGAAATTGAGCATGACTAACATTAATGTGAAGCAGAAATTAACTAACAGCGAATAGAGAAGTGAGAGAGCAACTACTAAAAACCTACTTAGTATTATCTATTTGGAGTGTACAAAAACATATAGAAATTTTCTTCTCAAAAGTGGTAATTTTTTTTATCCAATTTATCCGGAATTACCCTGATAATATCTGAATGATTGTTTTTATATCTTAGTAGGAGACAAAAAAACCCACCCAAAAACCCAGAAATGTTGCAGTTTCCTTTATTTTTGTGACTTTACTTAGGATTGAGATACTATACTATGTAACTTTGAAATAAGACCTCTAGGCCTACTTAATTTCCTCCTTAGGTTTTGTACTCAGCTCACAGTTACATTGAGTACAGGTGCCATGAATATCGAAATAACTCCTCTCTAAAAGGCATGCTATAAGCTGTTCTTGGCAAACAGTCCTCACTCTTTTGGTACCATTAACAACTCAGTTCTTCATAAACAAATCACTTCTTAGATATGGAAAGTATAAGGCTCACCAATATTTCCATTTTTTTTTGCTGGTGAATAATCGTGGTAATGAAACGTAGTATAAATAATGTTATTGTAATGTAAGAAAATATCAAACATTTTCTTTTCAGTAGGTGGGTTAAGAATTTGATGTGAAAAATGCTTTTTTATTAGGTAAATTATGAAGATAAACTATATTTTGTTCCTATAGCTACTGCGGTGGACTATTATACAGGGATCATTAATCACTAAATGCAAATTACCTACTACAATCCAAACATTTCTTCACTGTCAAGCTATAACTGTAGAATTGCTTCTAAACTTTTTAATGCAAGTGCAACGTTTTATAAATAGACTTTGCAAACCCTCACAATTTGGGTTTAGCGCATATGGAAATCTAAAGTATTCAGAATTGCAGTTGGGCTCAGGTGTTTGGATTAATTAGGCCTACATCAGTGAAGTCCCATGGGGTACAGCTGCAAGGTACTGTGGGACCATTTATTTTTGAAGACTATGTTGTCTTTTGGGCATCTGAAGGGCTCCCCCCCCCCGGTTTGAATTTGTTTAATCTAGATTCACACATTTGGCTTAAATATTAGACACTGATGTCTGATGATTTTGCATTATTGAATAAATATCCTGGGACAAAGTTGAATATGAATATGACTGAATATTTTTTTCTTCTCTGAATTACATTCATCTTGTTGAGGAACGTACATTGTACCACAATGAGAGTGCTCAAGAGCAGTTAACTAAGCTATCAGTACTCTTTTCATCGGCAATTTTGCAGCTCATTGTTTTTCAAAAGAATTACCTATTCTGTAGACCAACACGTACGTAAAATGGCACAATATCTTGAAGGTGCCAAGCTCTAATAAACAGAACCTCATTAGAATCAAGGGCTTTATCTGGTGTGTGAGATGGTCAGCAAACAAAGGGCTTTGCTGGAATGAAAGGTCATCCTGTCAAGACAAGCAAAAGGAAAATGGCCGCATTTCAGCCCTTCTGTAGTGTTCTGATCTGCTACCTGTGGCTGATCTAGTGAAGAACGTGTACCTCAGTTTAACAGTCTAGACAAAACCACTGACAGTGAAAGTCTGTTTTCTAGCCTGGCCAAGCTTTAGAATGGGTTATCTTGTGCAGCTGATTTTCTAAACTGGAGCTGGAGTAAAATTAATTTGCTAGTGTTCATAAGGCTGTGTGATACCTATCTATGCCCTTCAAGACAACTGATATGAATCTACATAACCATTTAAAAAGTCTCATTCCATTTGGCATCAGCTGACATAAATATTGCCCTTGATAATTTTGAGTTTAGGTGATTATAATGCATCATGACCTTAGTTTTAGGGCTAATTTATTTTAGCATTTCATGACAACTGAATTTGTAGCTCAATGTACTTCTGGTATATTAAAGTCACATAACAGTAATTATATGAAATCATACTGAAATATCTTTGTCAATCAGAAAAAAAGGTAAATTAGACAATTTTAGACATTAGACTACAACCTGTTGTAAATGTGTGATCTAGAAAATTATGCACTACTGTATTGTGGTATCTTCACACTTTTCCACAAGTCAAGTGATAAAAACATCTATGGCTTCTGACTGACATTTTTCCATATTTTTATTTTGAATTGTTTGTGTAACTGCATGCAATACTTATGGATAATATTCTAGAAAAGGTTTTTGTCACGCTTCATTCCTTCCTTAGCAGGTTTATGATGCCTGTTTCAGCTCGAGTGAATATGACCATTTGCTGCCGCACAAGAAAGTAGATTTAGTTCAGGTAGACAGAAGACACCACCAATAGAATTCAAAACATCCAGCACATTTGCGCGTGAATAACATGACTGCCCCCTGGTGGCCAAAGCTCTCTATTACAGGCTTTCACCATGCTGGTGCTACAAAATAAAAAAAATTTTAATAGCTGCATGTGTTTACTAAACATAAAGTCTCGGAGCTGTAGTTGAAAGTCCTTCATTAATGAGGGATGTTTGTAAGTTTTTCTAACGAATCTGAATCATGGATTATGAACAATTACCAAACCTCCAGAAACCAGACCTCCTTCTGAGATTGCCATCTTACTTGCTCAGTATTTGGTGTCGCCCTGAAGCAGAATGCATAAATTATAATAATTTCAATATTAAAAATTGTACCTCATTTTTATCTAAATAAACACAAGCAGACAAACATTGATTGAAGCCTCTAGCTTCCCTTTTCCCAAAGATGATGTAATCAGAGATTAACAGCAAATATTGGAAAACTGTAATGTTATATGGATGAATTTACAAAAATAAAGAAACTAAATTTATGTATAATTGCAGTAAAACTCCAGAACTATTGGCACACTTCATGAAAATAAACATACTAAATGAACACTACATGCAGTGTGGCAAAGTGCAAGTTTGATTTAGTAGTGCATTTATTTTTTCTGCAGACCACTGGTTTCAGAATTATTGGCACCCAAACAACCAATGGCAAAGTCCCCCTAACTGAAGAGAATACACTTCAACAATGGACAATCCTTCATGCAACATTTTAACGTTTGTGCAATTTAGCCAATTTAAGACATTGCAAATTACTTCAAATGCAAATTCATGATGCCATCAGTCTTTACAAAAGCCTTTGACCACAAACCACATCTCATTGGACCTTGTATATTACTAAAATGTCAATGGTTTCCATGGCCAAAAAGATCAATTTAAGACTTATCTAACCATAGCATGAGTAGTAGTTCCAATGATGCTTAGTGAAGTTCCATGCCTGCAGTGGGTTTCTCTTAAAAAGGACATCTATTGAAAACACCTCCAGCTTGTTCAATATTACTGAGTGATATTTTTATTAGATATTTATAAGTCAGAATATTCAGTTATAATTAATCTTCAGCTTGTTTTCCAGGCCCATTAGAAATCACTATAGTAATTAATCAGAGGCTAAATTGTGCTAATAGTAATAAAGAGCATCATGCAGGTGAATTTTATATTCTTAAAAAACAGGTAATGTAAAACTATAATTAGTATAATGATAAATATACATGAATAAAAAAAAATAGCTAAGTCAAGAGCTTGTACGTTGAAGGCCTTCTGTGAGTGACTGAATCTTCGGCACTATGTGGATACAGGAATGCTATGAGTTAGTCTTGTAAACATATATGTATACATCATTGTCATGGGTCGTCATGTTGGGAGAGATATCAACAGTTAGATATACACTGCCTGTCCAAAAAAAGGTCACCACCTGGATATAAAAAAGCAAACAGGTAAGAGCCTCCCATTGGATAATCACTGCATGGATGATTATGTTTCAGCTGGCAACAAGTAATTTAACCCTAACTGATGCAGCGAGTAGCTTCTCATTTCTTAAACAACCATGTCGGAAGACACATTCTGGAGTCGTGGAAAAGATGTTAATCTGTTTCAGAAGGGTCAAATTATTGGCATGCATCAATCAAAGAAAGCATCTAAGGAGATATTGAAACTGGAAGGATAGTGGGGAACCATCATCTTCAGGGAAGAAATGTGGTCGGAAAAAAATCTTAAATGATTGCGATTGGCGGTCACTGAAACGTTTGGTAAAATCAAATCATAAAAAATCAACAGCTGAACTCACGGCTATGTTGAACAGTGACAGTAAGAGCATTTCCACACGCACAATACGAAGGGAACTCAAGGGATTGGGACTAAACAGTTGTGTAGCCTTAAGAAAACCACTGATCAATGAGGCTAATCGGGGAAAAAAAGGTTTCAATTTGCTAGGGAGCATAAAGATTGGACTCTGAAGCAATGGAAGAAGGTCATGTGGTCTGATGAGTCCAGATTTACCCTGTTCCAGAGTGATGGGTGCATCAGGGTAAGAAGAGAGGTGCATGAAGTGATGCAGCCATCATGCCTGGTGCCTATTGTACAAGCCTGTGTGGGCAGTGCTATGATCTGGGGTTGCTGCAGTTGCTCAGGTCTAGGTTCAGCAACATTATGTGCCCAAAGAATGAGGTCAGCTAAATATACTGAATGACCAGGTTATTCCATCAGTGAATTTCTTCTTCCCTGATGGCACAGGCATATTCCAAGATGACAATGCCAGGATTCATCGGGCTCAAATTGTGAAAGAGTGGTTCAGGGAACATGAGACATCATTTTCACACATGGATTGGCCACCACAGGGTTTAACCCCATTGAGAATCTTTGGGATGTGCTGGAGAAGAATTTACGCAGCGGTCCGACTGTCCCATCATCTCTACAAGATCTTGGCGAAAAATTTATGCAACTCTGGATGGAAATTAATGTTGTGACATTGCAGAAGATCATCGAAATGATGCTACAGTGAATGCGTGCTGTAATCAAAGCTAAAGGCGGTCCAACGAAATATTAGTGTGTGACTTTTTTTTTTCGACAGGCAGTGTATGTTGTAATCTAGACGAATTAGAAAATCAGTTAATGGAACATGTGATGAGTTGGATTGACACATATAAGGTTAGTTAAGTGTTTTCTAGGGAAAATCATATCAAAAATGGACATGAAATAATGATTATCCTTACAGGTAATGTAGAATAGTACAAAAACAAAAATTGTTTCGTTTAACACAGCAGCTGCTATAGCATCAGATCTAAATATGATGCACTGCCCTCATTAGTCATGTTTATATTTTTTTCGGTTTAATATCTGATGTGCACAAGCGACAGACTGAAAAAACACAATGTACACATAGGAGGCATATTATGTATGCACAATTAAAATCAAGAATAACACCAACCTTTGACTAAACAGCTGCTGACTTCAGCCACAATTTGGGCTTGGGAGTAACTGACTGCCACATTACCATACATACAGCCATGCATTTACATGAGTCTGTGTGTGTGTACATCAATACATGAGTGTATCATTCACTCACCGTACGCTGTGCCCTGATTCAGTGTGCCAGGGGAATGGTGCAGCTAGAGTTGGGCCGACTGAAGGCTGCCTCTTGGATCTCCTCCAGACGCACCTCCCAGGGAAGCCAGGTGTGTAAATCAGGAATGGGATCCTCATGGTACTCTCCTGACTCTGCATGCCCCCTGTTTGACCCACTCCAAATTCTAACCACTAATGCCAAGCCAAACTGTGGCACTGACCACCATTTAGGCACTGCATGGTCCACCATTGGACTGTTTTCTGTACAGCACTCTTTCCTGTTATACAGCAATGACTGCACACGCAAGTACGCACTGGCTTTGTATTCTGTTGTCTGTAAGAATAGAACCATTCATCTGCATGAGTATCAATGGTACCCGAGTATATGTAATGTATGTGTATGTGTGTCTGTGTGTATGTGTGTGCATAATGTTTCACCTCTGCTGAGCTTTATGCTCATTCCCTGTCCTTCTTCTGTTTCCAGAGTCATGCAAGTAATATGACCAATAGCAACCCTGTGGCCCCTATGGCTCCTCCCAATGCTCCACAACCCAGCCAGTTACCCAGCAGCACTAAGAGAACTGGAAATGAGGCCAGCACCAAGAGCTCTGGTACCTGTCTACTTAGTAACCTAGATATACTCACCAGCCAAAAATAAAATGATAAAATTATTCAGATACACGTCAAGGGTCTCAGTTAATGTTCAAGTGAATGACAGTTCTGTTGGCTCTGTACTTGTTGATGGGAGAGGTCAAATGGCCAAACTGGTTTGAGCTGACTGAAAGGCTACAGTATGTATATGTGTGTGTGACAAAAAAAAAAGAAAATGTAAAAATTGAAGGGATTTCCCAGACCACCGCACATGGAATACAAGCTGATAGTTTCCTGGAAGTTTTGAAATGGTTATTGTGTTATTATTATAAGTGTTAATGTAGAGGGTTCTGATGGTTTTAGAGATAACCAGTGACTCATTCTAGACATGCTTTCTTTGTTTTTTGTTTCCACTGGTTTCTGGTGGTTGTAATGATCTTCTAATGATTAAGCAGATCTATACTATTCATTGTTATCTGGCAACTATTTTTTAATTTACAGTGACTTGTTTTATTTTACTTAGCACATAGATTATGTTAACTCATTAGTCTTACAGATTCATACAGAGTGTATGTTTTTTTTTGTGTGTGTTTGTGTCATTTCAGTAGTTGAAACAGGCCTACGCTCAGTGGAACTCACACGTGTAAGAATTCAAACATTCCTTCTAAAGCAACACTAACTGAGTGATATTGAAAGCTTCTCTTGTGAGTGAAGCTGCATGATGTGTGTGTGTTTCCCCACAGGGCCCGACTGATGCATTGGGGATCAGTATAGCTGGAGGAAAGGGCAGTCCACTAGGAGACATCCCCATCTTCATCGCCATGATCCAGGCTAACGGTGTAGCTGCCAGGACCCACCGCCTCAAGGTTACAACACACACACACTCCTCCCACTCACTTTTCACCTCTGTCCTTTTAGCTCTCTGTCTCTGTGTTCAGACAGAAGAAGTGTTATTGGTTGAGCTTTGTGTAACAGAAAAGGTGAAGGCCATGTCTCTGAATGGTATTGGACTGAAATTGATTAATCAAATTCCTGGCTTTGTGTTCCTCATAATTATGCCTTTCTTGTGCATTTTTTCTCTCTGTGTGTAGGTGGGAGACCGAATTGTGAGCATTAATTCTCTTTCTCTGGAAGGTCTGACTCATGGGGAGGTGGTCACCATGCTGAAAAACGCCTACGGAAACATCACCTTACAGGTACATGCCTGATCCCTAAAGCTGATGCTTGTAGAATGTTACCTGTCTGTGAGAGATGGCAAATTGACATTTGCTGTAAATTATTGGATATTATTTCAGGTAAAGCTCCCCGGTAATTGTGAGATAGCACAGAAATTTGTGACAAAGAACATTTGTGATTAGATTGTGATTAGAGATAGATTGTGATCAGATATCTCCAAAACAAAAGGATATGGATATTTTATTGATGAATGTAAAGAATAAAGAACCCACAAATGAGGTGCACAGGTAAAAAAAAAACTAGTTGCAAAAAAAGTTTTCATGTACACAACATGATCAACTGCCACATGGTCCCGAATTGCATCCACAGCAATCACAATTACACACCAGTGCAGATCTGTCAAGCGTAAATTAGTGTACCTCTGCCACACTTTAAAACAGAGTGGCTGTAAATCTCAAATACAGATGAAGTGTTGGCGAGGAAATAATTAGTTTGGAGTGATTTATATGGACCTTTTACTAGAACATTAAGAAAATAAAATGTTTTTACACTGCTGCTGAATTGGTTTATGGCACAGCACAGTTTATTTATTTTTGGTGTGCATTTGTTTTTTTATATGTTACAATTTGCTTGATTTTTAGGCACCCCTGTGTTCAAAGATCAAAAGACCTTGATCTTAGGTTTCAGATATGATATCCACATCAGATCATTTGCTTCTAACAAACTATTTATATTTTTTTCTGGAACCAAGAACAGAGCACCACTAATGCTTGTAAGAAAGATTGCACATAACAATATAAAGTAGAGACTGAGGCTGATTTCTTTCTAGACCAGACTGTAGATTCACACAGCCGTGTCTCATGTGATGGGGAAATGTTCCCTAGATTTTGTCTGCATCACTGGCACATCCATAGCATGTCATCAGCAGTGATTGAGAAGGTGCACATGAAATGCAGTAATGGGTGAATAAACATGAATTATGTAGATTGTTTTCTCGATCACTGATTTTTCAAAACGCCTATGGAAAAACTAGAAATAAATACCGAACATTGTCCAATAAATGTACAAATTTTACGAAAGGACAAAAAATATGATCATAAATGTGTTTTTGTGTTTTATGCATGCATAATGACTTTATAACAGTAACTTTAAATTTATGTCAAAATAGTCTTTCTTTAAATGATATTTTCATAAATGTTGTCTTCACCATCAAGTATACCATTAACATTCACCAGTTAATGATAATACGATGTGAAATATTGTCTTTTTCACTCTAACAGTGTGTTTGTGTGATGGGATTGAAGGAAGGAGCATTTACAAGATGTGGTTTCCATGTAGTGCAGCATGACTGTAGAGTGCCATGGCTCGAACCCAAATCTCTGAATTTCCTTTATGCTGTTTGCATCGAAACGATTCTTTATCCTGACTGTGCATGCATAATGCTGCTTTCACAATTTATGTAGAATTTAACTCAAGGCTACTTTTTTGTATCTAGTCATGCTGTTTTTCAGTCTTTCGTGCCCGTTCTATCACCTACCTGTATATCCTGAAGCTTTTTCAGTCTTTGCGTTTGAGCCACTGCTTGGTCTATTCATGCATGATTGTAAAAATTGAGAGTGAGAGAGAAAGTGTGTATAGGAACATGCGTTTGAGAAAAAGAGAGGGTGTGTATACGCTCGTGTATAGGTGAATGTATAGGATTGTGTTTGAGTGCTCATCACTGACTGTATGTGTATGCTATACAGTAAACAGAGTGTGTGTGTGTGTGTGTGTGTGTGTGTGTGTGTGTGTGTGTGTGTGTGTGTGAGAGTGTGTGTGTGTGTGTGTGTG
>JAQQZR010000035.1:10273919-10314319 GCA_030068235.1 Notoglanidium macrostoma | reverse complement strand
ACAAACAACCACACACGCTCGCATTCACACCTATGGGCAATTTAGAGTAGCCAGTTGACCTAATCTGCATGTGTTTGAACTGTGGGAGGAAACCAGAGCACCCGGAAGTAACCCACGCATGCACGGGGAGAACATGCAAACTCCGCCACCACACCACCGTGCCGCATGAAATGAAAGGTGAAAACCTTTGTTTCACAGTTCCAGGAGTTAGATATAGTTAAACATGTGGTTTATGCAAAAACCTCATGTGTATATTATTTCTATCCCTACTTTGTGTTACATAATTCGCACAATTATTCTTTGGAAATTATTCAAAAAACACCCACAAAGGCGTGCACAGTTTACGTCTATTTGCCCTTACTAACTAGTAAATCAGCTCAAGTTGTATTAGGTTTTTTGTGCTACTTCATGTACCACTAGTACCTTGTAGCTGTGCCAATTTATCAGGTTGTCATAACATACAGTACCAGTTCAAAGTTTGGACACACCTTCTAATTCAATAGTTTTTTCTTTATTTTTATTACTTAAAAGACACTTCATGTCACTTCATGATGGACTGTTGTTTCTCATTACTTAGCTGACCACTTCTTGAAATAATATGTATTACTACATTTGTTGAATAGAGCTATTTACTGTATACCAACACTACCTTGACCCAACATATCTGATGGTCTCAAACACATTAAGAAGGCAAGAAATTGCACTAATTAACTTGTGACATGGCACACCTGTTAACTGAACAGTATTCCAGGTGACTAGCTTATGAAGCTGGTTAAGATAATGCCAATAGTATGCAAAGCTGTCATTAAGGGAAATGGTGGCTACTTTGAAGAATCTAACATATGAAACATTTTTTGACACTTTTTTGTTTACTACATAATTTCATATGTGCCATATGTGTTACATCATAGTTTTCAGTATTGTTCAACAGCATCAAAAATAGTCAAAATAAAGAAAGTTTTATAAATAGGAGTAGGTGTCCAAACTTTTGACTGATAATATATATGGGCACTTTGCAGGTGTACAATTACTCCTATTACTAGCCCATCACTATTTACTACATATTTTTGGTTGGAGAGTATGTGGTAGGTGTACCTATTGTAATAAGTTTAGAAACAAGGCATAATGAGTAAACTGGAATATGCAATTTACATAGATATGACACTATGGTTTCAGTTAGTCAGATCATATTCAGACCTTATGAAGTCCACCTAATTAAAAGTATGAATATTTTGGGAAAATATACAAAGAGAGCCTTTTTAATAAGTATGAGGCCTTGGACATGCCCAGGAGATAATATAAACTTCCCAAAAGCCAGATGACCTAGTCCTGAGAGCTGACTCAATACCTTCTCTTAATCTGACTTGCCATTGAATTAACCTTTACTATCAGCGCTTACCACTACTACTTAATGATTAACGCTAGAGTTTTCTTACATGTCAGGTAGTCAAACAAGCAAAAAAAAAAGAGACGTGATAAAAGACAAAGTTCTAACCATGTTGTTTAAAGAAAGTGAGCAATACATCAAAATGTAACTGTCCATTAGTTCCATTTAATTGGCTAATCATGTTAATTATTTTAAAAGGTAGCAGAAGACTGCTTTTACTGCCTTTTTTGTTGCCTGTTTGACTACCTGTTCAAAGGTTTTGCTGTCAAAGGTTTGTAAGTTGTTAAACAAATATGCATACAGGTCTGGAAAAAATTAAGAGACCCCTGCAAAATGATTGGTTTATCTGGTTTTACTATTTACAGGTATGTGTTTGAGGAACATTAACATTTTTGTTTTATTTAGTAAACTACTGACAGAATTTCCCCCAATTTCCACAAAACATATTGTCACTTTTGCAGAAAATGACAACTGGTCAAAATAACAAAAAGATGCAGTGTTTTCAGACATTGAATAATGCATAGAAATCAAGGTCATATTAATTTTAAACAACACAAAACTGTTTTAACTTAGGAACAGTTCAGATATCAACATGTAGTGGAATAACCCTGACATTTAATGACAGCGTTCATGTTTCTTGGCATGCTCTCCACCTGTCTTTCATGTTGCTCTTGGGTAATCTTATACCACTCCTGGTGCAAAAATTCAACCAGATCAGCTTTGTTTGATGGCTTGTGATCATCCATCTTACTCTTGATCACATTCCAGGTTTTCAATGGACTTCAGGTCTGGAGATTGGACTGGCCATGACAGGGTCTTGTTCTTGTGGTCCTCCATCCACACCTTGATTGATCTGGCTGTGTGGCATGAAGCATTGTCCTGCTGGAAAACCCAATCCTCGATGTTAGGGAACATTGTCAGAGCAGAAGGAAGCAAGTTTTCTTCCAGGATAACCTTGTATATGGCTTGATTCATGCCTCTTCACAAACAAAAATCTGCTCCATTCCAGCCTTGTTGAAGCACCCCCAGATCATCACTGATGCTCCAGCAAATTTCACAGTGGGTGTGAGGCTCTGTGGCTCTAACCATTAGACAACCAGGTGCTGGAAAAAGCGGAAAATTGGACTCATCAGAGAAGACGACCTTACTCCAGTCCTCTGCAATCTACTCCTTATGGTCTTTAGCAAATCTCAGCCTAGCTCTTCTTTGCCTCTCATTGATGAAGGGCTTTTTTCTAGCTTTGCAAGTAACCCTGGCTGGAGGATCCTGTTTTGAACCATCCTTGTCCTGCACTTAACCCCAGGTGCCATTTGCCATTCCAAGTGTAGATCACTTGATGTCATCTTACAGTTGTTGAGTGACATTAGAAGGAGTTGCCGATCATCCCGGTCAGTAAAGAGTCATTTTTGCCCTCTGAGAGTCTGTAACTTTTTTGACCCCAATGTCTGTTGCTTGACCTTGTTCTTATGAACCGCTCTCTTTGAAATTTTGAGCATGGGAACATCCTGACGCTCAATGTATCCTTCATCCAGTAAAGCCAGAATTGAACCCTTCTTTTTCCCCACTCAAGACTTTTATTTTTAACTCTTCTGACATGATGAAGAGATATTTTTGTATTCCAGTTAAATTTAACTGTTTTTTGCCATCCAAAGCAGAAATACTGCAAGAGGATGGTGATCACCCCAGCAATGTTTCTTTTATACATTTCCTCATTAAATAAGATTTGGTTCAGGTGATCACCTAATAAGTATGTAATTAAGTAAAACGAGGTGTGCTTGTGTTTGAATTCCACTACAGACACTGGAATGAAATGGCTGCCATGCAAAGAGATGCTGAATGAAGAAAAAAATTTAAGTGGTTTCTTAATTCTGCTGGAATACATCTAAAAGAACAACCGTGAAATTGCCCATTTATTATATTTAACATTTGATTTTCTTCCTCCCTACTTAAATGTGTAGCTCAGGACCCTCTAAACTGATGGGTCACTCAGCCGCGGTGTACAAGGACAGCATGCTGCTTTTTGGTGGAGGAGAGACCCAGACTGCTCCCACTAACTGCCTGTGGAGTCTTAATCTTACCACACTAATGTGGAAAAGGCTGCCTTCATTGCCTGGATCAACTGCTCCATTCCGGATTCACCACCGCTGTGTGGGTCTTGGCCCTAAATTCCAGCCCACACCACCAAATAATACAAGTAGTAAAGAACTCTCCATATCGAACAGCAAGGACAATACATTTAGACCCTTCAAAAACAAGTGTTTCCCTTCCAGTATGTTAAAGTGGCAGCCTGAGGAGGACATAGAGCTGCAGAATCTGCATGTGGGCTTAAAAAGCACTCAGACATATGGGAACTGCCTCACCTTTGAAAACCAAGTTGTTCAATGGAACAGGGAAAGTGAGCACTCAGAAAATGAAACCGAGGATACTATGGAGGCCCCAATGCCTGACTTGCTGCTCATTTTGGGAGGTAAACCTATGAAAGACCAATCTGCCATTTCAGTGTGGCAAATGACTCTGGGAGATAGCTGAGGGGGTGAAAGGTTCTATAGAAGCAAATGCTACTTTCTAAAAGAGAAAAAGAATAGCATTGATTGTTCTATATGAGACATACTTATCATATTTACTGTTTGAACCAGCTGCTGGTACAGTACTGATATTTTGATTTATTAATCTGATTTATTTCTGCCTTCTTGTGTATGTATAATTAGCATATAGTTTGTATACACATTTTTATACACATAATTAAATATTTACATATTTACAAAAATTTCATTGATTTTGTGTTTGTATTGCATTAGCAGATACCAAAATATTATTAGAAATAGAAATCAAATGTTTTATTATATAGAAATAATAAAAGAATAAAAATATTATATTTTAAACATATATAGTATTTTACTTCCTTGTTTAATTTTTGTCTGTGCTGTGCATTATACTGATTTATGGAGCAAGTGTAGTATGGTCACATTCGTTCATTTATTCATTTTCAGTAACCGCTTTGTCCTGGTCAGGGTCACAAAGGAACCGGAACTGGGGCATTGTGGGAGAATTTACCTCTGCTGTGTTCTGCTGTTCTGCTTTGAACTGTAATAACACAGGGTATAATCACATAAGTTCATCACAGGGCGCCTTTCACACACATTCTTGCACTCATTCATAACATGGGGCAATTTAGCATAGCCAGTCCACCTACTGGTGTGTTTTGTGGGAGATAACTGGGAACTGGATAAACCAGAGGAAACTTTATATGTTCACTCTTATGCACAATGCCTCTTCCCAACCACTGTATGTGTTTTTGCGGCTGCACAACCTTTTCAAATTTACACTTTTGCTCAGCATGTTCCAAATGGTTCCTGACTTTTTTGAACACCTTGTAGATCAAATAATTAGTTTTAATTTTTTTCTTTACAGTAGTAACAAACACCCAAGTTCAGAATGTTTACAGTGTGATGAGACCTTTCTTGATTATAAAACATCCACAGATATGTGCGACTTGTGCATTATGGAGCATTTTAGACACAAACAAAGTAAGGTGAATTTTAAAAGTTTGTAAGGTTTATCTTGATTAATGCCCAGAAAGACCAAAAATGCTTTTGTACTTAGAGCTTTGGGCAGTTCACAAATGCAAATGTGATTGCCATGATCATCAAATAAATACAGTGATTCTGACATCCTATCAGAGATGAACCAGGCACTATGAGGTCAAAAGTATTATTCAGTGAGAACAAGAGATGGCGCCACTGCACCAAACCAAAACGTTTTGCTTCTTCATTCACTTCTTAAAATGAAATGTAAATAAATATAAATGTACATCAATTTAAAAACACACTAATGTGGGGAAAAATCTAATCTTTTTTTATTACTATTAAGTAAATATAGTAAATAATCAAAGATCCTGAATTTGTTATAGGGTTTGGCCTAAACTAATGTTGATTGACAAGGATAAACCAAAAAAGCATGTCTAACACCATTAATAAGAAATATTTCAGCACACGTTTGATAAATGTTTAGCATTCAGGTAAGGGATGTATTGTAAAAGTCATATAAAACTTTCCAGGAAAACAGACTGTAAGATGAGTCGCACAGAAGGGAGTTTACAATATGACGTTTACGCGACTCAGTATTTAACCTTGGCTGGCCAGCCGAGCTGTTCATTATAGGTCGGAGTGAATGGGTCAGCCGCGGATGCTTGCTGTTCTCGCCTCCACACACGGTAATCTGCTCTCAGCCCACGTGGTTTCAACTATAAAAAAAAAGTTTCCGCGCGAGGCGGCTTTAGAGGTTTGATGGCACTGGGGAAAGGACGGAAAGCACAACATCGTATCCGTAGTACGCATAAGTTATGCACCCTCACAACGTCGGGATTTTCTGGTCTTTAATCATTCCAAGTGGCGACCTGGACGAAGAGAAGGTGCGATTCGAGAAAGAACAATATTTTAGCTGTTAATACTTGTAGTAACTAATTTGTGCAATCGATCGGCGCTCGGACTCTGACTGCACTCTATTGTTTTGGGATGAATTTTCTCATGAAGTCATCACGATGACGATGTCAAACAGAAGGACACAAAGTGGCTTGCACTCTTTACGTGCATTGATCTAGCCTGAGGCTGAGTTTGGATGCCCGAAGTCAAGCCCATCTCTTATGACCAGAGTCGCTCCATCACAACAACCATGACGCACGGAGCTTGCTCTAAAACAACCGCTGGAAGTCTGGACTATTCCTAATTCACACCATTCCTAAATGTGAGCTCATGATATGAACTTTTCAATTACTTTATGAACACATTGTTTAAATATCTCATGTGGCTACACAGCGTCGATTTACCTGGAACGACGGATCTGTGAATGCAAAGTAAACAAATTACTCAAGGCACCCCGTCTGTTTAAATAAAGACGATCGCCAGCTGACGCGGCGGAGAGAAGATGAAGGTAATTGTGCGAGTGATGTGTTGTTTAATGGCTTGCGTGTTGTCAGTGCGGGGCGCCGGGAGCGACACGCACGCGCTGCCCCGGGACTCGTGCGCGTCATGCGACCTCGGCCGTCCGGAGGTTCCAGACGCGATGGACACGGACTTTCTGGAGGCGGTGAAGAGGCACATACTGAGCAGACTGCAGATGAGGGAGAGACCTAACATCACGCACCCGATCCCGAAGGCGGCCATGGTCACGGCACTGAGGAAGCTCCACGCCGGGAAAGTGAGGGAGGACGGGAGGTTCGAGATTCCCAGCTTTGATGGCCAAGCCGCTTACAGCAATGAGGCGCAAGAGGAAACATCAGAAATCATCAGCTTTGCCGAGTCAGGTGTGTATGAGTGTGTATGAAACTATATAATAGCGTCTAAATCATTTGATACTTTGATGACGTGGTGTTTTATTGTTTATTTTTTTTATATCAACCAAATCAGCAGGAAAACTAAAGCAGCATGATGTAGTAGACTCCAACATCTATTGATTATGATATGTGCCATATTGCATTATTATTTAACAATGTTATATAAACTACGCTTATTCAGTACCCCACACAAACAGTCCTATGTCATATAGATTATTGTATCATAATAAGAAACGATATATTATACAACCCTATCTTATAGCATAGGAATAAACAAGTAGTTATTATGAACAGGGTTCATTTACACATTGCAGTATTCTGCAAGCAGTGTATGGTAAAAGCTAATAATGTGATAAAGATAATGGAATATTTTCACACCTGTCACTAATTACAGACAGAAACTGGATGAAACTATTAACTAAATTCATCGACAGCTTGCAGCATTTCTTTACCAAACTCATTTCATATATCCATATATGTAGCAAATAATTAAATAAGATATTTGTAATAATTGTAGATTACACCTTTAAAAGAGATTTGGTCACAATAACATTTCTCATTTCAATGAATCTCTTAAAGAGTAAAACTTTGCAGTGGCAACATTACTTATGAAATGAAATGTAGTTATACATTGAAAAATTGACATCTGTCCAGATCTAGGATAAGAAAGTTTTTTTTGTTTGTTTTTTTTTTGTTTTTTTATAAATAATGAATTCTTATTATTGTTGATATGATGGGGACCTGACATGAATCTAAAAGGTTCCTAGAATTTCTCACTCTTGAGGTATTATGAAAGATGAAGCATGATGTTTCTCAGGCTGACTCTCTTATCTCCTATTCTAAATACCTGCAGAGCACAGTAAGCTTGGACAGCTTATTTTCTCCACCAACAATGAATGAAAAACACTTATGACAAGTGAACAAGGAGTACCAATTATTGGTAGGGCACTGTGCCTTCCTGTTAAACCCAATATGTCAACATTAGGAACAAAAAATGAGAGAAATCACTCAGAATAATGCATGAGACATTTGAGTTGTGGTAGGGGACGGTGGTTGTAGTTGGGGGATGGTCTACTCATATCGCAGTTCTGCAAAGAATGAAAGAATGCTTTTAAAATATCAAAGCAAAGCTAGGCCTCTTTGCATTTTCACCCATTATTCAGGACACCTTTGAACCTTTGAGCTGTATTGTGTCACGAAACTGGCTTTGGTCCCTGCTCTCTGGACCCCTTCTGCCTCAGGGCCAGCTGGCGCTTACCCCCCAGATTGGAGGTTGCCAGCCAGGGCATGGCTTAGGGACAAGCTCCCAAGGTATTCTGCTATGACTGGCACACTTCTCCTCTGAGCTTTCAGATGCATGCATCCTGTGTAGCTCCCTGGACCTATATGGCACTTAGGAGATAAGTCAGCAAATCACTGCAGTTGCAGGTTGAAAGTTGGCCTCTTAAAAGAAAACTCAGCACTTTGTCTTTCTTCACTTAACGTGGGGCAGTATTTCTAGTAGTTTTAATGGTTTGTCCAGAATGTTTGCTTGCATCTCACACCCTTCTCTAGGAGGGCAGAATGGTGAACCCTGCCAACATGCAGGTGAGAACAGCTGCCAGCTTCACGTCTCTGTTAACTCTGTTCTGTGGTCCGTTTCAGAAGGATTTGGTGTCCCGTAGCCACAGGAGCGAAGCGAGAGATGTGTGCTTCTCATTTGTCCGTAGCTATTCGGACTTGCTGAACTCTTAACATCCAGTCCAGCATGGGAAATTAGGCTTTATTATTTGACATGATCCAGTGTAGATCCAGTGGAGGGTTTGCAACAGGACCTGCAATTTCATCACGTCAGTCATACCCCCATTTGAATTGATCCCCTTGGCAAATCTTTGTTTTATTGACATAGGATACTGTTTTGGAAATTAGATTCTACAGTGTCAGGAGATTGGCAGGATGTTCGAAGCTAATCAGACAGCAGCCCATATTCTTTCACTAAGCAGTTCATATGAAGCAATTCGAGCATGAGAGCAATCTCTAGTGAAGCGTTAGAATGAGCCTGCTATTTATGTGGTCATTTATCCATTTACATATTGATGCTCTATTTTGGGATTCTAGGGGATAGCTTCAGTACACTGGCTGCATTGGCACTCCACTGGTCTGTGCCCATGTTTGCAGTGGTGGGGCAGCATTTGGTCTGAAAGTTGTATTAAGTGTAGCAGACGTTTAGCTGTTTAGGTGACAAACAGGTAGGAACAGGCTGAAACTGAGTGTAGTAAATTCAACAGGCTACCCAGGCATCTGCTGATACCCAGTATATGCTTGGGAGTCTTTGAGGTTAGTAAAGTGATGTAACCGTATCAAGTCAATTTTACAGGACACCAGAGTAATGGCTGTAAAATTACTTTTACCTGAAAAAACTTATTTAGAGTAATATTGGACTTTTACGTGTTACTCAAATATTTGCCCTATTTCACCTGTACACCACCCCCTAACATCACAGGAAACCGGAAGGGCACCGGAAAGGAATGTCACATGGAGCTCCATGAGGGAGTAAAGTGTTAACGAGAGCCGGTAATCAACCCTTCTTTCCTCTGCCTGCTGTAAAATTGGCCAGACAGTGCTGATTGCCCATCTGTGGTTCAGCTCAGCTGAAAGAAGGCACGCCCAATCAGTGTGTGGGCAGTGGATCAGGTGGCTACCTTCCAGACCTCACCTCCCTTCCTGCTTCCCTCTGCAGGAACTCTTTAGACTAGTGGACATTGTTGTTCCATCATTCAGACCAATCTGCACTGTGCATGTCATTCATTTTGAGAAGGACTGCCTGTTGAGGCAGGCAGTAAATCACGTAATTGTACAGGTAATGCCAGATTTTATAACCTGTGGGCATGCCGGCAGTTAATGAGGTAGAAAATTTCAGGAGAATTGTTTGCTAATCTGTTTTACTTATATTTTGCTACACTGCTTTAACAGCTAACACCACATCCCCAGGGCTTTATTTTCTGTCCCTCCTGAGCTTTAACTATATGTCACTTTGGTACTGCCAAGAAATTGGGTCCCTGCCAAAGAGCAGAGGCAGGCAAACGAGTCTGGACAGGGCTGAGTGCACATAAAGCCACTGCTACATGGGGCCAGACAGGCTGTCAGAGAAACAAGCCATCTTCCGAGGCAAGCTGTTGACACTGACCTCAGCTAATCAGTTTGCAAACAAGGTAATTCAACCAATTCTGCACATGCCAGCCATAAGCAGCTCTGCAACTTGAACCAAAAGTTCAAATGAAATATGATTAATTATACCATCCATCACTTTGGTGCTATCAGCTGTCAAGTGTTCACTTTTTCAATGGATCTTTTCAAAAATGGAAAAGAAAAGGCCAGCATCCTGAACTGTTCCAAACACTGGCTACATGCTGAATACAACAGTATTTACTGTGCTGTGTCATGCAAATGGTTCTTATTTTTCCTGATCATCCTTTTTTTTCAGAGGCCACATGCTCAATACTAGGCTGTGCAATGGTTATCCCATAATACCTCACAGAGTGTATTGTGTTGTCAGCCTCCAAGGCTCCAGGAGCTGTGGGTTTTTCAGCACGCTCACTGTGAACTCAATGAACCCCAGGGCAGAACTCTCAATCCACCCCTACTTCCCTGCATCAGCAGCCTACAATACTAGGCCAACTGGGCCCAAGCCCAGTGTTGTGCTGCTGCAGCCTCTCTGTCAATCCAGATGATATATGAAAGGGAGAACAAAAGATAATTTGAGGAATCTTAACTTGTCAGGGCTGTCATGTGATAAGTAGGCGCAATCTACTTCAGGTATAAAAAGGTTTATATGGTATTGTATGGTACTTTTATAGCAGCTTTCAACTAAATATTAGTTGAATGTCTTTTGAAATGTTTTTTAAGCAAATAAAAAACATTTGCTTCAATACCCTTTTTTTCCCTCCATCTCCTATAGATGACCCAACTTCAGTGAAGTCCAGCCTCTATTTTGTGATCTCCAATGAGGGCAATCAGAACCTGTATGTGCTGCAGGCCAATCTATGGCTGTACTTCAAACTTCTGCCTGGAGGCCTGGAGAAAGGTGTGCGTCGGAAGGTGACATTGAGGGTGCACTACCAGGAGCCTGGTGGTCAGGAAAAATGGGTTGAGAAGCGCCTGGAGCTGAAGCGCAGCGGCTGGCACACATTACCACTGTCAGAGGCAGTCAGAGTGGCATTAGGGAAAGGTGGCCGACGGCAGGACTTGGATGTGCACTGTGAGGGCTGTGATGTAGCCAATCTAGTGCCGGTGCTGGTGGACGTAGGTGATCCTTCTCACCGGCCTTTCCTGGTGGTGCGGGCACGCCAGGTTGAAGGGAAACATCGTATCCACAAGCGTGGCCTGGAGTGTGATGGAAATCATGGTGGTCTGTGCTGCAGGCAGCAGTTCTACATTGATTTTAGGCTCATAGGCTGGAATGACTGGATCATCGCACCCGCTGGCTACTTTGGCAACTATTGCGAGGGCAGCTGCCCTGCGTACATGGCAGGTGTGCCAGGCTCAGCCTCCTCATTTCACACAGCTGTGGTCAATCAGTACCGCATGCGAGGCATAAGCCCAGGCTCAGTGAACTCCTGCTGCATCCCTACCAAGCTCAGCACCATGTCCATGCTCTACTTTGACGATGAGTACAACATTGTCAAACGGGATGTTCCTAACATGATTGTGGAGGAATGCGGATGCGCCTGAGGCTGGTTAGGGAATTGTAGACTTTGGATGTAATCAAAGGACATTACAACAGCACTGACATGTTAATGGGCCTGTACCACAGGCAAATAAATACATGTTATTATATGTACACACAAAATGCACACTAGTGTGTGGGCATGGAGCAGTGGTTCATCGGATATATAACAGGAGTAATTCTGTTACAATCTTCAAATACAAAGGCATTAAAATGAGAAGGGATCGGAAGTCACCAAACTTTTTAGGTTTTTCCTAGTTGAAAATATGATGTTGCCCTTTTTACTTCAACAGGACAGAAAGGGACATTTACCTGTGACAAGTTGGTATGGTCCATTGCTTTGAGTACTTAGCAACAACCCTTCCAAGACTAGAGAAAGCACTGACATAACAACATCCTTTACACTTCAGAACATCAGCACTTCAAAGACAGTGACAAATCATTCCATTGGGGTGGAGTTTTCAATAACTACGTTTAACATCACCTTGTACATTCCTCAAAGCATTCCCACTACCATGGCTGACATTTTCTGCGGCATTGTTCCACATCAAACGGGTAGGCTAAATGAAACTGCTAGTGGCCTCTTAGACAACACAACAAACTGGCTTTCCCTCACCATCTGCATGCATAGTCCATGTGGCAGACCGCTGAACCAAGACGTGAGGTCCAACAGGTGAAGTGTGATGTTATAGCTCTTTGGCTGTGAACTTCAGTGGCTCATAAATGCTGTCAGCACCATGTGCTCTGTGGAGGCATTATTACTGACCAGCTGGCAGTGCAGCACTTGCAAAAATGCTCTAGATGCACAATTTAAAGCACTTCCCTATTGAAATGCCTTCAAAAGGCTGGTCAAGAGGTGCTCCTACCCCAATCCTCACTCAGTCCTAATCATTTAAAGTGCCGCATAACCTATGCAATGTATAGTAATCCTGGTCCTGACCAAGTATTCTATTCTGCTAATCTTTAACTCTTTATCAAATACTTGAAATGTGATCTATCGCTTTCTTTCCAAAGCGAATGATTGTTCATATATTTGCACTGCAAAGTTGCAAAAAAAAAAAAAAATTAAAAGACGAACAACAATAAAAACTAAATGCTATGGGAAAAAAAATATTTTTATAATAGTCAACTGAATTTTGTTAAAATGTGTGTACCTTATAATGGAACCAAAGAGGCCAATATTTTAGTTATTATAATACAGTGGCAAGGCTATTACAATATTTGTACAATATTTGTTTATCCTTTTTAAGAAGCCTAATCACTGTGTCAGGGTACAACAACACAGATTCCATTTCAGCTCTTGAAATGTTTTTTATTTTGTACAGCAAACCTTTCATATTTAATTCTCGCATTTTCTATGTAATGAAACTTATTTTTAACTGTTGGTACAAAGCCAACCAGTAAAACACTTCATTTCTGTACAGTTTATGTAAAAATAAAATAAGTTTTCGTAAATATTTTGTAACTTTAAAATAAATTCTTGCTCTGCATTATGGTGCTTTGTGTGGAGTTTTGAAGTGATTATTTGCAAATAATACTTTAATATTTTTTTAAAGAAATTCAGTTTCTTCTTGCTTTATAAGCTATTGTAATATGAGAAAATGTTTAACTTTTGCAAAGATGAGGGAAAATTCAATCCATGAGTTTTTCTTTTCTTTTTTGGACAATACTGTTCCAAATATTCTTTTTCCAGGGAAGAGTTTTAGCCTGTGACTTAACTGGATGCTGCAGAAGTGGCATAAATACATTGTGTACGTGTCTGAACAAACAGTGCTGATATTATTTTAATTCTCAGCACCCTCTCAGCTGTGAGGCAAAAGGTTTTCTACCTGTCGACATGTAGCCACACGGCATGATTACATCAGAGTGGGTTCCCAACTCTATCTGTATCTGTTGCCTTTTTCTCGACCATTTAGGCAGAGCTACAAAAACAAGCTGGTATGAAGGAACACTTTATCCCAACAGAGCGGGCCTTCACACATACCAATGACTGTAGTGTTTCTGAAGAATGTGGCTGTGGCACTGCAAAACAAGTCTTCCAAACATGTCCAAAACCCAAGGATATGTTGGGATAATTGCCTGAAATTTAGCTATACTACATATGACAACTGAACAAATGTGTGAAATAACATGTTTAACGTGTTTGGAGGAGACATCTTAATCACAGCAACAAAAAAAGGGGATGAGTCAGCACTGGTATTACTACTGGATGGTGACTATTTCTCCGTGTCTGTGTCTGTGTGTGTGTGCGCGTGTGTGCACGTGTATGGGGTTGTGTGTCAATAAAAGACAGAGAGAAAAGATGATCATATAGAAACTGAGACTGAGCTGTCTCATCATGTATTGCAGAGATAGCAGTGTCAGTATGGGTGTTGGAATGTTAATGACACTATAGTTATGCCCCATGGCTACCTTGTGAAGCAACACAAAGACATGAGCACACACACACACACACACAGACACACACACACACACATATTCTCTCTCTCTTTTACCAGGGAATTATGGATTGAAGGACTTTTTCAGTGTATATTTTTTAAGAACTGTAATGTTCAGAAAGTTCCTTAATCCAGTAATTCTCTGCAGGAACATACTCCTACACACATGCTCTCACAATAATAGTGTGAACTTTAAATCTATAGTTTATTTTATCAGTTTCTCACATGCATTTCAAGAACTCAAATAAACATTTTCTTGTCATCAAAACCAAACACTAGGTCCAAAACCAGCAACTCTCTCCTCAAAATGAAATATTAGACAATAGACAAAAATAGTATAAAATGACCTGTTAGCGGGGGCGGCACTGGTTATCACTGGTTAGGGGATGGTGCGGTGGTTAACACTGTCGCCTCACAGGAAGAAGGTCCTGGGTTCGATCTCCGGATAACCCAGGGTGCCTTTCTGTGTGGAGTATGCATGTTCTCCCCGTGCATGCGTGGGTTTCCTCCAGGTGCTCCGGTTTCCTCCCACAGTCCAAAGACATGCAGATTAGGTCAACTGCATACTCTAACTTGCCCATAGGCGTGAATGCGAGCGTGTGTGGCTGTTTGTCTGTGTTGGCCCTGTGGAGGACTGGCGACCTGCTCAGGGTGTACCCCGCCTCTCGCCCGAAACGACTGCTGGGATTGACCACGCGATCCAGATGGATAAAGCGGTATAGATAATGGATGGATGGATGGATAGACCTGTTAGTCAAGAAAATACTTTTTGCAGGATCCTGTAATTTCTATTTGGCCGCAGAATGTTGTGTACATCATTGGTGCATAAAGTATTATTAAACAACGAAGGAAAATTAAGCTCTACCTCTACTTTCCCCTCCTCTTGCACTCTCTTCCAACCTTTTCTCTACTGTCTCTACTGTTCACAGTCAGTAAATTCCATTACTTGTTTTATTTGTGTATGTGTATTAATCTCCAGTATTCATGTTGTAAGCCTATAGGATGAACCTTGGCAGGCATGGAATAAATTATCTGGAATCTGTCTTTTCTTCATAAGAAATAATAATGCTTTATACAATTATAATTTTCAAGGCCTCTTTGCATTTTGTTATCTATGAGAAGTAATTTTTTTGCATATATTTTAGTATCTCCAAAATATAGCAATACAATAATTTAGTCCAATCATGTTGGCAGAACATTCCACATCTTTACTTTTAAAAATGTCTTGGGTTGCTGTTGAATTATGTTCTGGTCATTGCCCATCTGTACTGTGAAGCACAATTTTGATTTGTGATTTTGTTAGCAGTCACATAATAAGTTCTGTCGGCAGCCATACATGCCCACGTCACAAGATGAGGTGACATGCTGCGAATCTTGAGCAGTTCCTTCCCTTCCCAATACTCTTTCCCTTCTCACCATTCCAATAGTTGATCTTGTCTCATATGTTTTTTTAAAGATGTTTTTGGCAAACTCTAATCCGGTCTATCAGTGTTAGAGTCATCAGTTAGAGACATATCAGTGGTTTACATCTTGTGGTAAGCCCTCTGTATTTGCACTGGTGAATCTCTTGATTTTTGACTTTGGAAATTAAATGCCTGCCTCCTGGAGGGTGTTCTTGACCTGGCCAACTGTTGTGAAGTGGTTTTTCATCAATAGGGAAAGAATGCTTCTTCCTCAGTTGTTTTCTGTGTTCTTCTAGGCCTTTTAGTGTTTCTGAGCTTACCAGTCATTCATCCTTTTAAAAAATGTACTAAATAGTTGATTTGACCACACCTGATGTTTTTGCTTGGATTTTTCAGCCTAATGTGATGGCTTGATTCACTAGCAAGGACATCTCTTTGGACTTCTTATTGAGAGTTAACAGCAACAGATTCCAAAGGCAAATGCCACACTTGAAATAAACGTCACATCTTTTATCTGCTTACTTGAAAGTGACATAATTAGGGAATGAAACACATGACCATGGTACAGCTGACCAGTCAATTGTACAATAACCTTTGGTCCCTTAAATAGGAAGAATCTCCAAATGCAAAGGAATTACAAATTCCTACAACATTCACATGATTTGATTTAATCATTATTCAATTAAGATCGGAAGTTTACATATAGTCATTATGGGCATGAATATCATGGCAATATTGGGCTTTCAGTTATTTTTTTAACGAATGATTGAAGAATGATTGTACAACATCTCTTTCATTAAAAAAAAAACAAAAATTCTCTGAAATAACACAGGTCAAAATTATACTTACAGGGTCAAAACTGTACACCCATTCACTTATTAATTTAGTGCTGTTAAAATACAAAATGTATTTAAACTTGCCAAGACCTCTTAACTTCCTGTTAGTGATCATGCTTAACTACAGCTGGAAGCTTCTCTGTGCCAAGATAAAAAGGGTTTGTTTTACAGGATTCACTGGATTGACCCAAAAACAGCATAACTGGAAAGTCCAAGGAGCTCAGTGCAGATTTGAGAAAGAGGACCACAGATTAGCAAAAGTCAGGAATGTCACACCATCCTTGTCAGCAAGCGTGAAAAATATTGAAGTTGCCACTACCTAAAAAATATAAAATAATCTAGAAAGGAAGAATTAAAACATTTCCATATGTGTTTCCAAAATTATTATCCCAAGATAATTTAAAAAGGTCATCTGACTTTGTATATCAGTTAAAGTAATCTATACAATGCATTGTGCTTACAGTCATGTACTTCATTAGAGCTAAGGACCTAAAATATGATCAAGTATTTGCAAACAATACAGCAGAGTCCCATACAAGCAACATTATACATATTTGTTTGACTTGACCAGCCTTACCATTTGGTTTCTGTTAGGAACCTTTGCTGAAAGGTCAACAGGATTCAGATCACCAAGGCCACAGGAAAATGACCCTTGGATTATTAACAGCCTTGCTTACCCTATAACATGCCAATTTGTTTCACACCATCATAAATCTATGAAAATTATAATAGCCTGCATGACATGTCTGAAAAATGTCTCAGAGACCTATAAGCTTTCTTTGGCCAATGAGAAAATAACCAAAAAGTTGTGGCTTTCACTCCTCTGTTCTCTAAACCTTCACCCCACAATACCCCCCTGGCACACACCCTCCCTTTGCAGTGACCTCTTGACTCCCAGACCACTAGAGTATACTGAGGGCCACAAAGACTCCATTTGTGTCCCACTTCACCTAGTGCAGGCTAGGGCCTAGGGATCGGCAGAGGCCACCTCCATAGGGAGCCACTGAGAGAGTCACTACTCTGAAAGAACTGATAGTGTGCTGTGAAAGGCGACTAATTTGTTACAACTGAAAGCCTACAGTTAGTCTCCTACCTTCTTAGGTCTGCCTGTGTTCCCAGACATAGTCAATATTCTGTCAATATATACAACTGGCCATCTTGTTGTGTTTGGACTTAGCCTGGAAAATTGGCTTGGTTAAGCAATGAAGCTTCATGGCAGCAATCTGAATGATGAGGCTAGTTTAACCTTTAAACTGAAACTCTGGTGAGTAATGTGTAGTGAGTTTAGTGAAGGTAAGTGTAGAAGGGGGTAAACAGCTGGCCTTTTGTTTGCCAGGCAGAGTTTCTACTCACATTCATGTGACGTGGTGCATGCGGAGACTGAAACCGCTGACGGAGGCAGTGACAATGACGAGGGTGAATGAAGCAGTCCTTCTGCTCTGAACTCAAGTTCACTGACAAAGACAGTTGTCTCTCTGATCTTCCAGGACCAAGAAAGAACCGAAGAAATAGGAGCTTATGCATTACCAGTGTATCTGTATGTGTGTAGGTGGGGAAATTCCATTCAGGGGGTTTTCAGGTGTGGTTGCAGATTCACCTTAGAGCACATTAAAGAATGCCATCAGCATGTGTGTGTGCTTCATCAGGGCTGACTAGAGTCTCATTATTTTGCAGGTGCCTCATTTCATTGTTCTTTTTGTTCTGTCATTGAGGGGCTTTTTGATTTGACAAAAACAGAGATACTGATGGCAGGGGGAGGGAGTGTCTCAAGATGCTACTGTCTGCATCAAAGAGGAAAGAAATGACTTCTTTGTTGTTAGAAAAGACATGTAAACGTAAAAGGCAAAGACTAACAGAACTTTGCTTTAGGATGACACACCCCCTGATTGAAAGGAACCCATATACAATGGCACATAGAAAAAGTCAGCCTGATCACATGGTAATCACAAAGTTATCATGTTCTTCAACATTGAGAGAGAGGCTGCATTAGGTAGGCAGAAGGCACCAAATAAGTAGGTTTGCAAAGAGAGAGAGAGAGAGAGAGAGAGAGAGAGGAGATATCTTTGTATTGTTATGTCTTATATTGGCAATTTCGGGTAGCCAGTTGACCTAATTTGCATGTCTATATGTTGTGGGAGAAAACCAATGTGCCTGGAGGAAACCCATGCATTTAATGGGAGAACATGCAAACTCGGCACAGAAAGGCCCTGGTCGGGCTGGCAGGTTCAACCCCAGAACCTTTTTGCTGTGAGGAAACAGCAGAAACCACTGCACCACTGTGCTGCCCATAAGGCCTCCTTATTTATATCCTTATAAGAGTGATTTTTGAGAGTTTACAAAGCATTACCTTAATCTGCCTGTCATAATATCAATTATGCAATCTAACATTCAAAAAATGAATGGATACACCTTTGAAACCCAAAAGGTTCTTTACTAATACATTACACTGGTGAAGAACAACCATGTAATTTATATAAAGCTACATAAACTGAATTTAAATTGAGGAAACCTCAGTCTTTATTTGACAGTGGCATAAATTTGAGAAATCCAAAAGGTTTCACCTAACATTGCCTGGGAGAACTGGTCTGGGCCAATAAAATTTGTATTCTTCCTAATAGAATATTTAAGGAAATAGATATTATATATAGCCAACATTTGACACTGAACTAACAGACAATGGTCCACACATACAGAACATGCAAATATTTTATTAGGCAGTACCAAGCCCAATCCGGGAAAGTTAAAGAATAGGACAATTGTCAGACTCCAGGCTTTCCCCTCACCTAGCCCTATAGCCAGAAGGTAAAACATGAGTCAAAGTCTGCAGTTATCACTTCATTCAGATGAATTTTACAGTGCGGAGGAGGAGGAGGTTGATTCTCTGATGATGATGATGATGATAATGATAATGATGATGATGGCTGTGACAGCATCTTAAATTTTTCCATAGTCAAAGGCAGAGTTTGTACAGTGCTACGAAGAACTGGAAAAAATCTACCATTGACTGAGGGCAGACAACAAAAGACTCTGTTATATCAGAGAGCCCATTGTGTGTGTGAGATTTGAAGTCCTATAAATACTTTGATTGTTGACATTTTCAGGTGCATACTGAACATTCCTGAAGGCTGGGCCAGGTATCCCAGCATAAAGAACAGTTTAAGAGGAGTAAATTGAGGCAGGAATATGTATATATGTATGTATGTGGGATCAATTGTCTGCTACAAGTTTGCTTGATCATAAAATTTAATCTGTGAAATGAAAGTTATGTCTGTGTTGGACTGTGTACACCGAGAAAAAAAACATGGAGTATTTTTCTTGTTTCTAAAAAGACACTCCCTGAATATCCAGAAACTCCTTATGAACTACATATAGTGGGAAAGAATCCCTGGTCTGCTTCATTCATTAATGAAGAGGTGGCATTCCTGTGAACCAACATGTTTATGCATCACACTACTGTAACCAAAGCTCTAAACCACTGCCAAGCCTCACTCCCACTTGGGAATTACAAACCACATGTCAAAGATTAATGCCATATTTTTCAATAATCATTATGACATAGCCAATTGCCCAAATAAGGTACCTTTTGGGTGTGAGTTGCTAAACTGAGCATGACTGAGGTAATGGCAGTGGATTCCACTTCACTTACCTAATGTTCCATGGTGGGGAAATAGCATTTATGTTCTATCAGCTACTTCCTGATGTTGACCACATCTATATTAGTTGAGGTAAGAGCAAGTGGTCATGCTGTTGAGTACCATGCCAGAGGCAAGATTAGATTTGTGACTGGAGGGAAATGCGTGCATACTGAGGGCTATGAGGAGATAGGCTGCCCTTTTCCTCTGGGTGTGTCAATACTCAGGCCTTGGGAGTGGCTGGTGCTCTCAGGATATTCATTCATGAGTCATAGATACTCAACTGAGAAACAGAGGGGCCTTCAAACAGAGGTGGGATGACTGTAATGTGGTGGACTTCCATATGAAATCCAGATGTGCTGGATACATGATGAAATTATGTCTTCAGGGTGGAGTAGAGATGTTAGGATTAGACATTGTCTTTGGAAAGCATGACTAGGTTAATTAATTTGAGGTGATTACTACTTTGGGCTTTAGAAAATTAAGACTGTGTTTATGATCAAGAAAGGTAGGATCAGGTTTTCCACTGATGATGCTTTATATATTTATTGTAATACCTTCAGGTAAAAACAAGATGTTCTCATTTCAAGGCTTGTCCAGACTTGGAGATGATGAGAGACCTTTGTACTTTTTCCTTGTCAGGGACAGTGGGCTGTAGAATGAATAAGTCTAGTTGAGCAGGGGTGGATGGACATGCATATAGAGATAAGGGACAAATGGAGATCTTCACAAAGTTTCATCGGTCATTGTGCATTTCCTCACCTCACTGCTAGTTATACAGACTGTCTGAGTGCAGATCTGACCAGGAGAGAATAAATGAGAATATACTGCAATAGATGCATACCCCATAAGATAAGACAGTGTGGATACGTATGGTAGATTTTACTCCTGGCTTGATTTTAAGGTTTTTTGTGTTAATCATGCTTCACAAATGCCTGCCCAGAGCAAACAAGTAGTTACCTGTGTGTGCAGTGGGGAGTTCAAGTCATTAAGAAGCTTACAGAAACCTGTGGATATTCTTTTACATTCTTATGCAGATTTGGTTAGCTACATATGTGCCTTATGGAGGTCTCACTGTAAAGCTCTGTTAGTTGAACCTATTGGCTAAGTACATTAAGTGGAGGCTGAGTAAGAAGCAATGAAGAAGAAAGGTGTTTGGAATGGAGAGTGGAGTGAAAGGAAATGCAGGGGTGAACAATTTATAAAGGTTTCCATAAACCTCTGTGTTACTGATTTTGAAAAGATTGTCTTCATATGTGTAGTAGATGGGATTCATAAGCTTGTGCTATGGTTACAGTATTGCATCACTGTGAAGTGCAATATTTTTAAACATGCATACTAATGAATACTTCTGTCTTTCAAATGTCTGTAGGAAGTAGGGTTTGTTTTCCTTCTCTGGTGTGTCTTTCAGGCAACTGAAAATTAAAAAAAAAATGGCCTGGACACAATATGTGCTTTTCCTAGGCACCTGTGCTACTGATTTACCCACCTGAAATGGTGCCACAATATGCACATCCAGTTTCCCTCTAGAAAACACATCCCAGGAAACTTCTGGAGTCAGTCAAATCCAACAATTCATGATTGGTGAAATCTTCTTCAATTCCTGCCCTAAGCATGGAGTTTCTCCAATCAAATAATAATTCAAACATTTTACTTTCATTATGTGCAGTCACTCATAAAATAATTTGCAGAGATAACACTAAAGCCATTGTGACAGGTATCTATTTGTATCTGTCCCCATTCAAGACATGAATCAATAGCAGCAGCTTGTGTTGACACAAACCAGGCGAGGGCCCAGATCTCAGAGAGTCAAATCAACAAACACTGGCAAGGCCCTGCACAGTTGATGGTGGACAGAGGGCTTCCTTTGTGCTTGTGACTCTCTGCATGCACAGCACTATGTTCTTCTCCCAGCCAGTTTCTTCAGAAACTAAAAATATCTCTCACACTTAAGCCCAGTCTAAGCATAATTTTCATCATTCTAAGGACAAAAAAACAAAAATAGGACTTTTTATGTCTTAAATGTGCATTTGACTATACAACATCCATGTGGTTTTACTAAACTATGGATGAAACTGTCAAAATTTTCAGTCTTACAATATTGAAATTATTATATGTTTAGTTGCTTCCATTGTGAGATAATGTTTTTGAAATAGTGAACTGCAAATAAATAAGAACTGAGAACTTGGTAAACAACACTACCTAGGTGGTATTTCTGATAAGATCCAAAGGTCGGCATGCATGCTTTTACAACACACACAGCTAGGAAGACTGTGTATGCATACATTCCATAGCAGAGGTTTGGCCATGAACATTCTGAGTGAGCTATGCAGTATCTAAGAGATCATTACCTGTGAATACATGCATCGCGTCACTTGGAACCCACTAGGTTAAAAAAAAATGTATGAAAGAAAATATGATCAAATCATGTGTGTGTGTGCGTGTTGGAGAGGTGGCGTCAGCCATGTATTTATGCCTTTGCAGAGAACAAATGTTATCTGATCTATCTGATGATAGGATTACAATACTGATAATATGAAGACTTTTGGAACTTATGAAAATGTTTTTGTCTTTATTTAAAAAAAAACTTACTTTTTTTTTTTTATCTAAATGAGGCAAAAAGTTTGAGGGCACTGAGATTAGAGTTATTTAGCTACAAACTAACTACAGTAATAAAAATGTTTTCCAGTGTGGATAAGTCATCAGTTTGTTTGTCTGATGTCTTATGTTTGGTGTCTCAAGGGAAAAAGAAAATGTTGCTGATGACGGTGCTGTTGGCTGTGTTCGGTAAATAAAACTGTTCATTGCCTGAGGTGCTGTCAGTAAACCACTTTGGAATTTTCCTAATATTGGCAAAAGCACATACCTGCCTCAATAAGAGGAATTGACAAACCAAGTTGAGGGCTAAGTAAGTAACAAAATACTGACACTGTCCAAATAGTTATGTTAAAATAATAATGTCTACAGCCGCACATAATATTCAGGAGCTTACGTCAACAGAACATGGAAAACAGACCACAAAGGAATATGTGTCACTGTGTGATGCTTGATAATTACCCTAACAACCTTTCCAGTAAAGAAACACACTCTCCATGCTCTCCACCAGAATTAGACTTCACTTTGATTGACAGCTTCTGACTGTTTTCCTCAACTAAAGAGGGGGCATTGTAGTCCATAGAGGACCTCCCATTCAAACCGCCTTTCTTAAATGATGATACTTGACATGCAGGGTGCTTATTCCAGCACCAACTTAAGAGGCAAGTTAAGAGGAGAGAGAGCAGTTAGAGTACAAAAGTACAAGAGCTTTAGGCTAAGAAAGACCGTTATTTTAGGAATTATTGCTCTTGTCTAAAGGTTAGAACTAGGATAGGGTTGAATTAAGTGGAGAGCAGAGAAAGAGCAAGACCTGAATCAGACAAGCAGTGGGACACAGTCCTAAAAGCCCATCCTTCAGTGGTTGGAGCATGCTGCGAAGGGAATACCAAGCTGTTCGAACAATGCCCAGGGTCCAAGGTCAGCTCGGCCAGGCTTTCAGAGGATTCCATGCTGGAGAAGACGAACATAGAGCCCGCCAACACTGAGGGTGCGTTCCACTGGGGAGTTAGTGACTTTAAATGTTATAGAAACAGTAGGTTATGATGTGATTATTATATATGATTATTATGTCATGTGAAATTTAAATTTTAATTATAACTTTGATTTTGAAGTATTGTATAATGAGATGTTCATTAAGATCTCACCTAATAATTGTACACATTGACTTCACTACAGATCATGGCACATGGAAGCAGAATTCTCCATGGATTGCTTGATATGGCTCAAACGTCACAGGTTACTGGCTATGATGGTTATGATATATCCATATGGCCAGAGTGACACTCAGGCATAGCATCACCATCTGGCAACAGAAAGAGTGGCTTTTTCAGTCATCTGGGTGCAGGGCCTCAGGAGCCCACTGGAGGGCACCTACATAGGATGTACAAAGCCCACTATTGTAAGATGTTACTTATTTGAAATTGAAGGAGATTTTCATATCTTGCCAGATGTTGAAATTTCAAAACTATGGATTTACATGTCTCACCATGCAAATATGCTTCATGCATTCTCCATGCATTGGTAAAGCACCACAATATGGCAACAGAAAGAGTGGCTTTTTCACCCATCTTGGTTATAGTTGTTCTACACGGTTCATCAGATTTATGTCAGATTTGCTATCATTATTGGTTAGGATGGTTAGGATGATATCAACATGCCCAGAGTCGCTTTCTAGTATAGCACCTCCATCTGGCAACAGAATGAGTGGCTTTTTTCACCCGTCTTGGCTATATTGCTTCTAGATGGTATTGGTTGTGATGGTTATCAGAGTCATGCTATAAGGTAAAGTCAGGTAAAGTGGGACACTTTTTAGTAAATTGCTTTTTAGGCAAGCTAAATCAGTTAGAATGTATTGCAATTATATAGGTTTTATTTTAAGAGGTTGTTCTGAACAAATCCATGGTGAAATTAAGCCAATTTATTTATTCATTAATAAATAGCATATCTTTAAACACCAGCCGATGCCCTGTTCAGCATAATGGAAATGTTCAGGTTGAGTGCGACACTTCGTCAGGTAAAGTGGAATACTAAATAAATACTTTTTAAAAACTTTTAACAACATTTATTAATGAATTCATGTGTATAGGAAATTAAACTGATATGATATAATTCAAAATGCTCAAAAGTACATAAAATATCATGTTCAAATTGGCTAATTAATACTAGGCTATGAAAATAGAGGTTTTTAAAATGCATTTCTTTAACTAATGCAAACATTGTAACACTGTAAAGTTGCATTGAACATTCACTGAATGGAACTTTCACAGTTTCATGATTTTACCACTCTTATAATCACCTCAGAGAACACATCCATGACAGATGAAGCAGTTAACGTCCACAAGTCCACTGAGCTCTCTGCAGGACTTGTGATACCACTGTTTGCAGTGGTGTATCAGGCTTCAGAGCAGCAATCTGTCTGCAGACTAGAGGCCATGGGTGGTGTGGAGAGGGTAGCTCATTACATAAATATTATTTTTGCTTCACGAGCTGGCTGTAGTGGCCATGCAAAGGCAGGACATGGGGCCTTGGATCCTCCTTAGGCAGCTGCAGGACAAACCACTGGCCGCACTCCAGAAACAGGAGGGAGTTTATCCACCCATTGTCTGACTCTCGGGTGATATCATCTGAGTTCTATGCCATGGCCAAAAATCTTAACTTAGGTTCCTGTCATTCACTCACCTGCCTCTGATATTCCTCAATAGCCAATGCCATTTTCCATTCTCTTATTTTTAAGAAATCAACAACCTGGAATTTCATTTTCAGATACATAATTAACAACATTAACAAAATTAACATAATTAACAATATCATTTTATTTATTTATTTTCTTACTTACTTTCTTTATTACTTACTTACTTATTTTTCATTAAATGCCTGTACTGTGCTTACTAAAATTAGCAATAGCCCTGTCCCACTCAGCCTGAAATGCCCTGTCCCACTTAATCTAACACTGAAATTTTGAGTGGGACAGTGCTGTAAATCTAATTTTTATAAATATTTGATACAGTTTCATGCTCATTGTTATTAATTTGTAATAGGCTGACAGTATAAATGGCCGACGCACCAGTGCGTCACTTACCACGTGACACTTTAAACGGCCCAATCGTCTCCCCAGGGATTTTGTGACCGCTTTTTGCAGTGTGAGTTTAAAGGGCTGACTTCAGTCGTCAGCTAGAACTTTGTTTGGTCCTGATACTTCATATAAAAATGAAGATATAATGAATTTAATGTCATAAACAAATTCATTTTCCTAACTGGAATAATTCATTTTCCTATTTGCCATATTATGGTAACAGTGAATTTATAATTTGAAGGTAAAATTTTTTTTTAATCAGTCTGTTTGTGGGTTTGACAACACAAAAACTTTAAAAAACTAAATTGGATTTTCTAATTGTTGTTCAGTTTTGGGTTTACATTATTGAAATGGTTATGAAAAGTAAAAAATTGACCATCTCATCATATTGTCCAGGATGTGCTGAAAAAAATGATATATAACACTTGCATATTACACATTTCTTAATGCTTCATTTACTAGGCTAAATGAAGAAATGCAACAAAGCCAAAAAATAGAAAACTGTCACACTGTCCCAAGGAAAAATTTGCTGTTACTTCATAAGTGACCCTATAAACCCATATCAACCTTATTATTCTAAAATAGATTTACACTTGCCGGGTGGTTTACCATGAGGTCCCAGAAGTCAAGCAATTTGAAAAATATCAACAGGACCACCTCTGTGATGACATACTAGTCACTACCTTTGTTTTATATCCAGTAGAGATTCAACAACACTACAATAACAACTGCTGTGATTGGCTTACTAATTAACCCTGTACAACACCTATAAGCTTAAGTGTCCCACTCAACCTGCTGTCCCACTTTACCTGACTTTACCCTATATTTGGATTTGGATTTCAGTAACTACATTTCTTTTAACATTTACATAGTGAATTTGCTAATAAACTGCTGTTTGTAATGAATAACTTCTGGTTGTTTTTCATTGAAGACCTCTGAGAAGATGATGCTTAACACAGTAATCTTTTTTGTAGTTTATAATTGCTTAGTGTGCTAACCAGTGTGTAATAAGTGTTCTGCTTTTCCAGCGAATGCGCAGCTGGTGGCTTTGGAGAGTATGCTTGTGTCCGCACAGAACCAATCGCACATCAGCTGATGACAAACTGTATGTCATGCAGACCCTAGCAGTCCCTCAGGCACTTTTTTTATTTTTAATAAAAAAGGCCTTATTTCCAAATGACGTCTTGGTCAACCCATGGTTATTTTTTATGTTTGTGATAAATTTTTCAAAGTCCTTCCTGAAATCCAAGAGTTGTAAGGCTTGCCCTTAATTAATATAATTTTTGTGCACCATTAAAATGTTATGATTTCTTTAGCAATAAATAGGGATACATCATACATGATTTCTGTTGACATTTTTGGTTTTGAAATTTTGAAAATCGTTGTCATCGGAATAAACATGAGGTCTTCTGTGGGATGACAGAACACATAATAATCAGTTGTCACGTTGTTGATGACACAGTGTTGTCACTTTCCACATCTCTAAGCCAACATGCTTTATGGGGCAATTTCATGCTACTGTGCTTCATTTGACTTAATGGTAAAACAACAGCACGAAGCCACTGTAAGCAGCATGAAACACTCACTTTAATTGATCCCTTCATAGTGCAGGCTCATGGTTAAAGGCGGTTGGCTTTATGGCTGGAGGAAACTCATCTGTCAAAGCCATGTCAGCACCAATGCATTTTCCCTCCAGCTGGGTGTGAGCGAAGTGCTCTCTAACACAGTCTTGACCACAAACAGGCTCCAGAGGTCTGTTCCCTGGACACACTCACAGCACAGGTCAATGACAAACACTCACAAGTGAGTGAGTTTGCACTGGGGAACATGAACTGGCATGTGTTATCAGTGTGAGTTCAGAAAGTTACTGACATACTTATTATGTGACATGAGTTTGGAGACTGACAAGTGCTTCTTTGTGGAGCTGTGAATGAACAATATCCCTGTAAACAAACTGAAAGGTTTTGATTGCACTGTCCTGAATTTCCCTTCTTGATAAGGTTACATTCCAAAGATTAGCTTTGAGCTGTAACAATGGGATCTCTTCACACATACCACATGTGACAGAACAATTAATAGCTTTCAAAAAAGTTGTACATGCTTTAGCATCAGTATTTCAGAACTCACCTATTAAACAAATATAATTTCTAAAGGTCAGTATGTGGGGCTTTGTAATGTGATCTGTATATCCATCCAGCCAGCCATTCATTATCTATACCGCTTATCCTTCAGGATTGCAGGGGGAGCCGGAGTCAATCCCAGATGACTTTGGGCAAGAGGCATGGTACACCCTGGAGCTGCATATAGAATTTTTTTTTGTCTTAGTGAAGAACACATTAAAATGTTGTATTTAATAGGCAATGGTATCAAATGTTCAAAGTAAAGAGAAACACAAAACCTAAAGCCATAACGTTGTCTACAATGTTTTGATTCCTAACCCTAACTTTATAACTGGAAAAATGACACTTGGCACAAATAAGGTTACCACAGAAGTCACAGTCTGCCGTACCTAAGACCTATTTTGGTTAACCACATGTAATATAATGACCAAACCACATGTGAGGAAGCTTGTCAGTAAAAGGGTTGTTACTCAAACACTGCAGTTGTGTTTTCTTTTTTTTTTCATCATCTAAATGAGAAAGGAGAATACCCAAGGGTGACTGACCTAAAAGAACCCTGCAGTAAAGACAACTACTTCAAAACACTCTTCTACCGTAATGCAAGACACACTGATAGACACTAATGTAAGGTTGTTTAATATTTTATGTAAGCACAAAACACATAAGCAAGGAACAAAGACTAATGATACAGAAAAACTGACATTACTAAGCAACAGAGTGTCAAAAGATTATAGTAAAAGCAAGGCTTTGCAATGAGGTGAGTTTGGGGCATCTTTAAATCATCCATGGTTAATGAATGCCAGGTGTTTTGTTCTCAGTGGAGATGGAGCATTGAGGACGTGCTGCCTGGGCACAACCATGACATCTAAGGCATCGAGTGCTCCAGTCTTTCATGGCAAGTCAACCAGGAAGCAATTTGTTTTCCTTGTTTTCAAGAGATATCCTGAGATATATAATGCCATCTTGTACCTTAAGGTTATTTTTGTTCATTATTATATACAGTATGATGCATTAACTTTGGTTAATCCTTCTTGACTGAAGGGAGGCAGTGTTGCTTGAGCTTTGCTTCAGTGTTTGCTTCAAATATTTTACTCAAGTCATATTTTACCTATGTCAAAGCTAGACTGTATTTCATGTTACTCATACTCTGACAAGGTGAAACCTTCTAAAAATCTGAAACTGAAAAGTTGTTTTCTAAAAGCTAAGTAGCAATCTCAGCTCAACTTCACACTCCTGACCATAAAGTCCCACCTGTACCTTCCCTACTCTTGGGATGCTGACATGCTCAGGTGTGATAATGTGGGACTGACTCAGTTGATGCAGGAGGACACAAATTAGCCTGCATGGCCCTCATGTAACAACAGGCAAGCTTAGAGGTAGGTGATGATCCTTATTTTTAGCGGCATCCTTCACTTCTTTTATCCCTCTTTCGTGGACTTTGCTCTTTGGCTCCAGCTTTGAACCCCAGGTCTGATGAGTTCCACTAATCTCCAGCTTGTTTACAAATATTAGCTGCTGCCTCCATTGATGGCCCCATGGTTCAACAGGCTGACTTCAAATGGAGTTTATTTTCTGAGCAGAGCATGATCAGTTCTCTTTTCTTACACCCCTATGATGTGGCATTGTAACTAATTCCTTATGTGAGGAATAATAGGAGCATGACATATTTATTAGGAGGCAGATTAATGTCTTGGCAACTGAATGACCTCCTTTACAACACCCTGAAATAGGATAATAGAGGGTGACTAAAGCAGCCTCAGTGGCCTCTGACCGAGATGGTATTGAAGCATGGCTAATTGGTGAAGCCACAGTGGAACATGCCAGGCTGCTCCTACACCTGCACAGTCCTTATGGCTGGAAATGTGCCTGTGCTTGCAGAACCCCTCTCTCTGCCAAGTGACATTTAAATATATGATACAGGAGAATAGCAAGCGTTATAAATTTCCTTAGTAGTGAAACACTGCTAAGTAGTGCAAAGGTGAGTTCTACCACAGTGCATATGCTGTCTGTCACCAGGACCTCCTAAATGAAAGGTGAATTATTCTGTACGGAAAGAAATGACAGCGATTCCTGGTCACGGAATGATGTTCTAGCCAATAGGGTGCTTAGATGTAGCATTGTACCTTTCTCATCTGAGCATGTTGCCGCTTTCACCAGAACTACTGACATTATTGTATATTCCTCTAAAATCATGTAATCACTGCAGTCATCCACAGGGATAGCTTGTACCAGCCAACTTCACTTCTCAGCTACACAGAATGTACAGACAGATTGGCCGAATCGCTTAAATAATTATCCTATCAATCAATCTATTAAAACATTTTTTCTGTCTTATGCATCACTTCTAGCATTTTGGTTATCTGTTCAATTGTTCAACAATGCTGAGCATTGTTTGGTTATAGAAATGAAACTCTACCATGTCTTTTGGTTTAAATGGTATAAATTCATGGGATAAATGAACTTCATGGTATAAATGTATACCAGTTCCATTTATGTCAAATTATATTGCTATTCTCACATCAGAAGATAGCTGGACATGGAACTCACATTTTCATTTCAAAAGAAATCAGTAACAGGATCTGTATCCTTTGATTCTTTGAACTCTTTGAACTCACTATGTAAACAAACATTTTAGGATTAGCTCTAAATTAGTAGTCTGAACACTTTTTGTTTTTTGTAAATGCTTCCTTTAATATGTTCTTTTTAATATCTTCTCCAATCCTGTTTTTAATCATGACTAGAAGACACCCTATTCATTTTGACAGTGTTGATGTCTGCATTAACCCATTGTCTCATGCTGTACTAGCAACTCTAAATATTAATTTAGCATATGACATGATTAAGGCTTTTTTTATATTTCCATGGAAGCCCTGATAAAGTTTTTGAATAGCTTGTGGGTCTTTGTGCCTGATCATCTAGCAATGAGTATGACAATCAAAAAAAAAAAGAAAAAAGAAAGAAAAAGAAAAAAAAACCTAGGGCCTAATAAAAAAAAAGCCATGTCTTCAAATTATTAAAGGGTCAAGTCTGTTTGTTCTCTCTCTAACCCACAGCCTTAGTATTATAAGGTTCTCTCTAGATCAATGAAGAATGGGGGCTCCTTATAATACTGTTATCATGACCTGTAAAGGGAATGTGACACTTTAAGTGTTTAATAAATAAGTGATAGAAAACAAGGATTAAACAAGAGGAGGACCCGGATTCTTTGTATAACAACATTTCTTATGACTGGTTGACTATTTTTATTTTGTAGAACCTAAGAAATGGCATATTTTATCTATACTTTGTATGCCTTTGTATAGTATATGTACTTTGAGTTACAAAACCCTATTGTTGACAAAAGTATTACAGGCATCACTATTTGATGAATGATGATTACTGGAAAAATCTAGTCACCTCCAGGTTTGCTTAATGTATATATACTGCTTGATTTTGACCTTGAATTACAGCTACAATAAGGCACAATAAAGGAGATGTTGATGTGGTTATAGGATTCCTGCAGTACAAAAAGTGTTGATAACGGCACTGACATGGAGAAACCTTATTAGAAGAAAAAAAATGTAGTACACCATTATACTACATAATGACAATAATAGCACACATTTATCTCAGCTGTCCAGCCCCTATTATTAGTCGCTTATTACTTCCAGAGTCAAACTGACAGATTTAAATTCCTAAATAGCCCACAATTTTATTAATTTAACTTTTTCCTATATATCCATCACACTGATGGATAGAATGTGAAATAGTCACTCGCTAGTCTTAGGTTTACCTTATTCAGAGACCAGGTTTCCGAATCTGTTTAGACTACTCTTTTGGACACACTCAGTGGGAAGTCTTGCTTTTGACCAGTAAGCTCTATTATCTGCACTTGCTTGGGCTTTTGGAGTGTAGCCCTAGTGAGAAACCGGTTCTGGTATACCTCTTTTGATGTGCACAACTTTATAAAGGCATGCACTCTATGCACTAAATGGAGAATATCTAGACAACACATTTCAGCAACAACCATGGACAGACATATTGGTCAATTTAATAACTTCTTTAAAAATGTCCAAAGTCACATGTCAGTTCTTGCCATCATTTAGAGAAGACAAGCCCTATTGCCCAAGCTTTGCAAAACCATGGAAACTACCAAAATATTATTTCGTAAGGTTTGGCACTAAGGGTTTCCTGAGGACATATCAAAAGTTCTTATCTCATTTTTAACTCTGTGAGATTACCCTCATGACTATTATTGTATGTCCAAATTTATTAAAATTTCTGTGACAAGTCAATCCGGTTGCATATTACTTGCAGTTTTTATCTGCTTACAAAATTGTAGCCAAATTTCTTTTGGGATTACGGCAGGAAACACCCAGTGGATGTGCATTGTAGCCTGCGATAACAGATCCAAATCTTAGTGGATTCCAACTGTTGGAGTCAACATGTTCTATCTTGTTGATTGTGTGGGATGTCATAGGTGACATCCTGAACTCCTTTTTTTATCATTGACTGTCACACTGAGCATCCAGATCACTCTGATCTGATCTCAGGGACAGAAATAAATCATGGACACACATAACCCACTTTCACTTAATTTGTATATTAAATAAACCTTTACAAATTATGTGATATTCAAATACCCAAACAATTTTGTTAAATGATGTATTAAGGAATGCTGAAGGCATGGTTTGCCAATATTTTTATATAACTGTATTTGAATACGATAATATGACAATACAATCTTCCTGTAACGCACCCTAAATGAAAATAATTTGAACATTTGTTGCCACAAGTTAATATAACCAACTAAGTCTTCTTGAGACACAAAACATTGTAGTCTGAAATGACTATTTTGTTCAATCATAAAATGTGTTAAACAGATCAAAATAACAGAATAAGCAATGATTCTTGGATAAATTGCAACAATTTTAGCTTAGTCTGGTGTGCAGTTGTGTGTACTGTTTGTTAATTTTATTTTATTTTTTACATATAAAGAAAGTGAAAAGAGGTATTGTGAATTATTGTAAAGTTGTATGCAATCCTCATTAGTTGAGGCTTTTCAATTATACTACTACTAATATCTTTTTTTTTTTTTTTTTTTTTAAAAACATCCCTGACAGAGCATCCTGTTTTAGTCAGTTTTTATATACAATCCAGTGAGAACTGCTGTTTATTCAGTAAGCCTTACCTTATACAATAAACTGAGTTAAAAGTGAATGGAGAATTCCACTGCGATGGAATTTCTTAGGATCTTTTGAATTTGAGCACAGGTTAAACTCATGAAATTGTATACAGATTATTCCTTAACAAATCGTTTCGTACTGCAACCCCAGCAACCTGATCTATATTCTTTTTAAGTGGATCAAATAGCACAGAATATGCACATTAACTTTAAAGGTTTGCCATTGAGTTTACACTGGAGCTTGAAGATTTAGTGAACCTTGAAGCACAATGTCCTTATGTGCCCCTTTTTTTAACCTTGAGCATTTTGTGGTGACTTGACTTGGGTTCTAGTAATGCAGGTACTAAAATCAGTAATGCAGGTATGGTTGATTAGTGTCTCAGTTATGTTTAACTCCTTTATTCTTCAGCAGAAATTTTAGCACCCAAGGAATAAAAAAAGACTTGCAGTGACTTGTTATATTCACGGAGATACCAAAACCCAGAGGATGTTTTGAGGGAAGAGGATAAGAGGATTCAGTCCATTTTCATACAAGGCTATTCCCATGGTGGTTGTAGTAAGGAAGAAAGAGAACACAAGCCATTCTGAACGGAACAAAGGTCACAATTGAAAGGACACGACATCAGGTCTGCACCCTATTCAAGACCCACGCTCTCTTCCTTCTTCTTTAGCACCCAGTAATTTCCAGGCTATTCTTGCCATTAAGTTCATTTTTATGATGCTCAAACAGAGCTTTATGCCAGTGTCATCATCTCGTCTTTGTAGCAAAACTAACAGCAATGGCAAATGTTAATATCAGGGATTGACTCAGCAGGGTAGGTTCAACTTCAAAGAAACAGGCCCAAACGTCTTTGAAATGTGTTGGATGTAGACCAAGACCCACTGGCATGTGCAAAATGGTCCCTGGTTGCTTCACCCATTTGTATAATAAAAACGACAATAAACTCAACTGTATGTATAACTTGCTTACATTACAAAATTAACTTTCAAAATTAAATATATTTTCTAAAGGTAATGTTTTTTAACAACACTGTTGATAATGCTTGTCTAAATGCTAAATGTTATTTATGATGAATTATTATACATGTGTATATGTAATATAGGCTATTGATATATCTTTATTACTTTGATTTTTTTCTTATTAAATACACCATGCTTGGACTAAAACATTTAGAGCTATTAATACTTTGGAACTGTTTATGAAGTCCATGGTGATTTGTTAAATGCTGATTCAGCTTAATCTTAATTGCTTATCTAGCTAGTTCAGATAATGAACTGACTCTCTGCTCAGGCAGATGTGTTCAGCCATTAGCTCACTTGGTTAGATAAGCATTTCATGCATATCTCCAAGACTCAGCCTACTAATAGTTAAACAAATAGTGGCTTCCTCAGTGGACGTAAGTACATGTGTCAAGAAAGAAGTACATCTTGAGAAGCTACTGAATGCAGGTTTGAAAAGTCTAGCACGTGCAAAGAAAGATCGGAAGATAACAGAGGAAAGCATTTATGTGCTAATGTCTGTGCAGTCATTTGTCATCAGTGCAATTGTATTTATGGCACACGACGAAAATACAAGCTTGCTCGTTTATATTAATGTAAGTTTATTTTTATGTTAAGTTACAGAGTTGGTACTTTGCAGACAAAAATACTATTGTTCTCATTTTTACTTTGTATAGATCTTTCCTTTTCAGTTATAAAAAGTTAGCACAATCTTTATTTTAAGCCATCAACTGCAGGCACAGATGGTGGTACTGAGGAAAGAAAATCTAAAGAATATTACTAAAGAACAGTTTTGTGCCCAGCTTATGTTATTGTCACTGACATATCCTATCCTTAATTTAAACCTTAAATCCATGAGCTCACACTTTGCAATGTTCACTTGTGAGTTCTGCATGATTGCTGCTGCTCTAAGAGATGAAGGGAGGGAGCTAAAACTCACACTGAGGCACTGCCAGCTCCACACTGACCTCGTTATACAATTCATATTATCAGTGTGGTGCAAGTTAGGTGACCTGTGCAACACTAATCCCTTGACCTTCAGTGCATTAAAATGACCCTTAGTGGACATTCAAGGCTGGTCTGTCATCCCCCTCAACATTCTCTTCACAAAAACGGTGCACTGGAGCAGAGGGTTTAGTTTTGTGTTTTAATCTGGAAGAGCAGAAGTGGCTTAAAGACTGATATAGCAGTGTTGATTTCAATCATATTGTAGTGGATACTGCTTAAAGCCCTATATGTGAATGCTCAATTCATGAATAGTGCTTATAGATGATGAAAAGAAATTCTGCTGGACTTGGTTATCATGAATGATATAAAAGGTCAAATTGTCCTCCTCTCTCTCTCTCTCTCTCTCTCTCTCTCTCTCATATAAAGAATATATTATATTGATTCAAGAGTGTAGGTGAAGAAGGTTTTTTATCTTTAGTGAAGTTTAGTGATTGCTTTTGGCTCATGAGTTAGTCGTTTCTGAGATTTGCTCTCATTATATGAAGTTCATGGCACATTTTATGTGGTGGTTATAGGGCCAATAAACCATTTTCACCATGTGAAGCTCCTTTACTGGTATAGCCATTGCGAACAATGGTAAACAGTTTGAGAGCCTTTTCAAAGAGGATTATATCAGGTCAGGTGCATGTGAACCTTTATTACCCTTGACATATGTTTAACCATTCTGTTACTGCTATTGAGGCAACACTTATTAGGGGCCAGGGCCAGAAAGGTCAACAAGGTTAAGACCCCTAACATTTCAAGCACAATCCTCTGTTTTGGACCAATGAGTGAGGAGCTGACCCTGGGCTTCCTGTGGTTCAGATGATGAGGCACTGGCTTCCTTTCGTTTGACAACATAAGTCAGTCACAAGGATCCACTAGAAGCTCACATTCATTAAAGTCATCTTGTATTTGAAAATATTTTCAAATAAACAGAAATAAAAAATCAGTGCAAATCCTGCAGGCAAAAATCTTTAACTGTTTACACTTTTATTTGTTCTTCAATATGATTTCAATAAATCTCAAGACAGAAGACAGTTTGAAATTAAGACAGATTGAAACCAATGAATCTATTACAGAGTATAACAAAGAAGTAAACATGTATACATCACTAGTACATCATCTTTTAGCCTTTATATTTTAAAAAATGAATGTTTTTCTTTGTGGTCATGTCTACGGCCTTGGCCTCTGTCACATTGTTCCAATACATAAATGTCTTCATTTCTGCAAACATACTAGTGATGAGATTCAGAGCTCTGAATGAACACCTTATAAAGGTTTACTAGCAGGAAAATAAAACATTGAGGGGACACACCTTTTTTGGAAACATTACAAACATGATTAAAAACATTTTCCTCCAAATAAAATTCTAAATTTGTGCACATTTTATCTTGAGATAGTTTATGACAAAGTTTATTTCACTATGATATTAAAACCTATTGCGAACTACAATGAAATGAAAATAAAACCAACTATGGGCTCCATTCATGGGTAATTTTCTGTCCATAATCAAGTGAATGGCTCTGACATATCCCAAGAAATCTATGAACTGCGACTATAGAGTTTCCAAAAAAAAGATATTCTGGTTTCAGGAATATTACAGGGTTTGCTATTTCAGGGTGATCATTACATTTTTTATGAATTCTACCCAGCTGAAATTTATTACACTACTAAAAAGAATGATGACATATATGTTTCCTGTTCCAAACTTTTCGCGAGCTTAGAGTGGAACAAATTCACTACATAAACACTAATTTTGGAGCTTTTAATGAAAGACATAATAAATCATGTAACGGTGCCAAAACATATTACCTTAGGTAAGGTTGAATGATTTTATTGCTGAGAGTTGTACAAGAACACATTTGTTACTAATTGATGTTACTTGAATTTTCCATTACCGAAGCTCCAAGTTCACAGTAACGACTATAATTATGATTCATGTATTAAATTAAGGCAACATTTTATAGTATTTTTCATTTAACCTGTATATTTAGCTAGACTAAGAGGCAGTAGTAAAAGAATAATAAAAAAATGATGCCTCAAACTGGCTTATAAGGTTTCCCAAACCCACAAGCGGACTTCTGAACGAAGGGCATTAGGTTGTAGATGGCAATAAAAAAAGCAGATTAATTACCTTGTGACTTTCATAGAACGAGAGCAATGTTCTTGACCAGTGAACATGAAGAAGAGGACAGTGGATGCAGTGGGGCCTGTCGAAGCAGCTCAAGTCACAAGGCCAGTGCGCTGAGCATGTGATTCATACATAATGACTACATGTCATCGCCCTGTTCAACTACACACAAAAGAAGTCATCTAAAAAACATCTCTATGGACCCCTACATCAAAAGTATACATCATGGACAAATTTCTTAATAGTAAAAAAATGTCTATATTTTGTGTGATAGTGAAAGATGCCCCAAGCAACATTTTTGATGCAGTTTCTCAGCATTAAATATGTGTACCAATTTTTAAAAAAAAGATAACACTGTTATTTAGTGACATTGTTTAACTAACAGTGCTTTGAGGGTGAATGTTTTGATCAAACATAATAAGTCTATAAAATATAATTTACATAACTAGACACTTATTTCTGGTTTTAAGAAGCTCAAGCTAAAGATTGTTTGAAATATTACAAGATGCATTATTTGTTACAAAAATGAATTTAGTTAAATATTGTAGCAACTGTTATGCAATCTGTAATGCTATGCAGTTTCTATAGAGTTGAATAATGACAGATGAAAAGTGGCTTCAATTTCTATGGCTAGAACTGCTCCTAAAGAGCTGGATTTGAGCACTTCCGAAGAGTGGAAGGCTTGCCGTGTCTTTTTTCCTGGTTTCATAAAGGTGTTTTTATGATAACTGCCATCAAAGTGACAGGTGCTTTTATGGCTAGTGCGTCCCACCCAGGGTTGAATAGATGAACAGTGATAGTGATGCTCATTGTCAAGCTGCCAGTGGGGCAAGGAATCCTATAGAGAGGGCCGGGACAACGAGTTGTGCCGTTCAATAGGCGTGTAGGGTGTCCATGCCCTTTGGTGCCCTTCCAGGTGTGGGAATTAGGGGGCAGAAAGCACCTGCAGGTCCTTCACATTGGATCTCATTATATTGCGTGCCACTGTGACGGACACGTGAGAGATTCAGAGTACAAGAGTCTGGTTTCATTTCACTACAATGTCCATGAATGCGTTTGGAGATCATTCCTTCTGCGTGCGCAGCACAAAACACCACACACAAAAACACCTCCTCTAAAGCAGCAATCTATAAAGTGTGAGAAGTAGTGGCTGCTTAGATACAGAGGATATATAAAACCCACACCAAAGCCATTCTTTTACCTAAATGGATGTTTTAAATAAATCCTGAAAGTGCCTCAAACACTCTGAGTCTCAGCATGTTAGTATTTTTTATTGCACTGTAACATGTGATATGTTGCAATGCCATTCCATGCATTCCACTAATAACTACAAATGGGAGTCGGTCAGATACAGGAACCAGAGTACAAAACATGGCAGCATTCCTTAGACATGTTTTAACAAATAGTACATCTTTAGTTAAATATGTATCATACTATGAAAAAGTACACAGTTTGCAAGATTTGATCTACTAATATAATCATCCATATCTAAGTATCATGCATCTGTGAGGGAGGTCTCGCAATTATGGAGGTACATCCCCATGATACTTCTGAATATTTGTCCCTGTAACAGACACAAAAGCATTTTACGCAAGAGGCATGTAGAATTCTGCCTACCATTACATTTGAGAATAGGTCACACGAGCCAAATCTGAACATGAGCTCCACATCCACCACAATGCATTTTTTGTTCTAAGCCAGCCTCCATAAAGTACCTCTTTTTCTGAACACTCCTGGGTGAACTTTACAGCAGTGGAACCTCACAGCACTGGAAAGGTGTCCAGTGGACTATCCCCTTCTGACCACAGTATATTAAGAATTGGCTATGAAATAAGTCACCTCCTCTTCCTGCCTTTAAAAATACATTGCGAGTCAAAGTTTTTGAACACCCAATATTTCAGCACTTTTGTTTACATGAGATGTGGTTTATTATTAAATGATTTGAGAAGTGTCAGAAACCACTGTACTTTATGGAACAATCAAGAAAAGGCCAAAATCATCATCACTATAAAATCTTTACCACTGTGTATGAGTATCATGTCTATAGGCTTAACTGCATTACCCTCCATTACTAACCTTATTAACATGATCAGAGAGTTACAAGTTAATAAGTTCCGCAAATATTTGAGTTTCCTTAGTTTCCTAATACAGTAGTGATTCAATTATAATAACATAAATATTAAATTATAATAACAACAAGCTCTAGGCAGTCAAAGACTGTTAACTGGCAGTGTAGAGAAGGTTTAACATTTCCTTAGGCAAGATAATTTAACTTAGAAACATAAACTACTGCAATTTCAGAACAGGTTGAACAGATTCAGGGATTTTTTTTTTTTATTGCATTTGAAGCACTATGGCAGGATGTATATTGCTTTTATAATGACAAGCCTTGCAAAGATATATCTGTGACTTGAAGCAAACAAGAGATTTCCCAAATGCTTTGCAGAGAATTAATATAGACTTAGAATATCACTTTCACAACAGGTGAGTATGGCAAAGGTTGCACTGCAAGGGGCAATAGAAGGCTGAACAGACGACAAACAAAGGTTTTAGATAATAAAACTTTTATCCTTTTTTTCCCATTCATATTTTCCAGGTGGCCAGGAGCTTAAAAATGGCATACTGTTAAGAGGATTCTAGTTTTGGTTCATCTTAAATCCCTTTTAGTGACAGCAATGGTGTGCAATGTGATAAATTTAGAAATATATCAGTAGCAGTAATCTAGCGCTACATTATAATTACAAATTACTTGCAATTTAGTTCAAATATAGGGCAAAATTAAAACAAATCTTGTAAGGCTCAGTGTCTGATAGAGGATGTACAACATTTAACATTGACTAAGAAAGTCAAGACATTTTTCCTGCATTTATTGAATTTTCTACAAATTTTTTTCAACAATGATAAAATTCATTTAGAATTCATTTAGGATTTATAATTTATTCAATTGTTCTGGCAAAAAATAAGTACATCAATCATTCAATAATGCAATGAAATTTTGGAAAAATGATTTCCATGTTGTTTCTTACATAACTCTGGTTCTTGACTAAATTCGGTTTGAAATTAGGATGATGAATACAGGTGACATTGAGGCTTTTGGAGCTGTGGCTTGTTTCTGGTTCTTGGTAAATTACACACTGCAACTAATCCCTTTCTTATGACCCCCTTACCCTCTTCTCCAGTCATGAGCAATTTCATTTTAGGAAAACAAATCATCAGGGGACAGATTGCTGCATGTTTATTGACCTGGCAGGGTGTGGAGAAACATTTAACACGATTGGGACAGGGTTCTGAAGCAACAAAAGAGGCTGTTGTCAAGCTTTATGTCCTTAGCCGACTCCCATCCAGAAAGCAATTTATTTGGATTCAGGTTCAAATCACAGCATTCATATTTGTTTATCTATATGCCTCCAAGATCGTTTTGTTTCTGGACTTTTTTTTTTCATGCTTTTTTCTGGTTCTGAAAATATGCGCTAGATGCTAAGCTAATCATGGAATTGCTAACATGCTACTTTTTTTAAATATACACTACCGGTCAAAAGTTTGGGGTCACCTACTCTTTTTCATAGGTTTTTCTTTATTTTTTTTGCTTTCTACG
>JAQQZR010000035.1:10242542-10261149 GCA_030068235.1 Notoglanidium macrostoma | reverse complement strand
CCTTGGTCCTGGAGAAACGCTGTCTTGTTTCACTGTAAACTGTATTACATGTATATAGTTGAAATGACAATAAAATCTACTTGACTTGACAACTTGGGAAGACTGAAAACAAGTCCTGGATGAGGTGCAAGGGTCAGATGGCAGATATGGGCTTACCTAACAAGAGTGAATTGCAGTAGTCTAGTCTTCAGATGATAGACTGAACAAGCACCTGAATGGTCTCTGTGGATAGAAATGGCCAGATCCTCATGAAGGTGTAAAGGAGAAACCTGCATGACAGGCACAGGTTAGTAATATGTGGTGAGAATTCATCTCAATAGCAGTTGCTTGGAACTTGTTTGGTAATTGGGAAGACAATGGCACATTTGGATCACTGTTACAGCATGTTCTTAATATTCTGCCTTTTAGCTTTAGCTTTAGTTAAAGTATTTAATTTGTAACTGACTTTGGTACTGGCAAAAACATGCCAAATAATAGGTCATGTTTATAAATCATGGGAGGAAAGCTGAATGAAGGGACGTTGAGCTGAATCATGAGGTACTCTCAACTCTGACAACAATGATCATGCTTTATACTTACAAAATGGCTGTCAGAAGTGAATTATTTAAAAAAAAAATGTTGTGTCAATGTTTATGATCTAAGATGGAATAAATGGTTACATTGATACACAACGCAAGAATACAATGGTGACCACAGAAATAATAAAAACTAGAAATACTGCAATGGTGGATGAACAAAGAATACTTTTGTAAATAACCTGTGACTCACCTCTCCACTGCCATGTTGATCAATTAGTGCCATGGGAGAAGTTGGGGTTTTATGGTAGGTCTTAGTCGATTTAATTTATTTTTATTTCTTATTCTCCCTTAGCTGGAGTACTGCTTGAGTAAAGACAAGAAACAATTGACAAAGCCTAGTCAGCAACTGGAGAACAAGAAGGTAAGGATGGAATTAAATAAGTAAGAGGTCTTATAAGGTCTCATACCTTTGGATGTACATAGACTAACCTAGTAATCCAAGAATTATTAGAGAGATCAGACCACTCAAGGATTTTTCCAGTTTTCTAGCAAGCAAGCAGAACGAGAACTCTCAGACAAATTAGAGCAAGTTAGATCTATGCAGAAAATTCATTTTCACCATGCAAAAGTCCATAAATTAGAAAGTGGTTTAAAATTCAATGAAACAAAATTGCCAGAAGAACTGAAAAATAGGAGGCAGAAATATTACTAAGAATAGAAGATGAGAGAACAAAACTACAACAGTAACATGTAGACAGCGAAGTTAAGGCTCTTTGCTACTTAAACAAAATTTACTGGTGATTCTTTAAATTTTATACACTGGAAGATGCCCTTCAAGGTCTTTATCAAGACCTTGATACGACCTAGTTTACTGGAGAAGCATGCAAGACTGTGAAAGAATTATTTTACAAAAACAGTAAAAAATGCATACAAGGGTAAAGATGCATACAAGGGTTCCTGGTCACAAGAGAGCTATAGAAGGAACTTCATGACAGGCTTGTGAGATGTCCCAAGACAAGCCTAATTGCTTCTCCAGCACTGTGATAGACTGCAGACTTCATACAAGGCTACATTAAGGCTATTCCTTACACCAGTGGATTATCCATCTTAAATAATTGTGAGAAGAATCACAAACTTAAAACAAACAAAAACCACAGCTGATTGTGCCTAACTATCTAGGCTTTGCATATTTCATATAATTCATGCAAAAAAAAAGAAAAAAGATGTTGCATCGCCTCCCCACTTATGCTAATCACCAAGGTTACCATTGAGGGTATACCTGGGAGAGCTAGAGTCTTCACAAATGTTAAAATGAAAAGCTCCACTTCGATTTAACCAACCTATACAAAGAAATGGTTGCAAACCACTTAGTAATTTTCACAGATTTACAAGTGTAGAAATAGTTATGGACCTCTCTTAAAGAACAGCAACTGGATGCAGTAAAGGCAGGGTATGCATTTGGTATGCATTTGCCAATAAAGAATTCACTTCCTGAAGACTTACGTTGGGAGGAGTGGAAAAATAATCTCTAGAAGCTGACAGAAATTTAAATCAGTATCAGCACTATTTCTCAGATGCCACCAACCCAGGCCATAGTGCTTGTTCCTGTATCAGACGCAATAATGGCAATGATTATTGAGTCAATTATACAACAGCTATCGCCAGTCCACTAATCTGATTGTTCGAGCAGCATTCCCAGAGTGCTGATGTTTCAAATAATGGGACTGGGATATTTGTGTGCATCACTCAGTTCATCTGCGTCCTTTCCCTTCCTAGTTTGAGACAGTTATTACGGTAGTGTTAGCAACATCATCATCGGACATGGAAAATGATACTTTTCAGAAATATGACTTTTAACTTAAAATACGGAAGCTCGTCAGATGAAGATGAAAAGGAAGAAGCGATGCCAATTTTACCAGAAGCACCCTTCCAGTAAAGTCCATGTGAACTAGCTAGCCAGCTAGCCAACATGCTATAAAGTGACTGTGGCTTCATCAGGATCTATTTCTGCTAGAGGAGCAGAAATAAATAGAACATTTGGCTATATTGTGTCCAAAACCTCACTCAATATATATTTCCTGTTTATAAAACTGTTGTGCAAAAGCAATGCAACACTCGAGGTCATGTTGTTGTACTGAATATCAAAATGGCTGTGATTAGCTACAACCAAATCATAGCCATGCTTATTATTCAGTACAACAGCACTCTCTCGTGTGATATTGCTTAATTGCAGTTTTGTGATGGCCAAAGCAAGGGTTTCACCTGCAAGGATCAAAAGCATTCCAAGATTAGAAGTTTCAGTTGTTGTCATCTCAGCTGGAGTGCCACACAGATAGCTGAACTTGAAATGAATATCAAAAAAAGTTCTGCTGGACAGACCATCAAGTTGTGTTAGCATACATTAGTCATCAATCACAAAGATTCCGTGTATTTATTGTGAATCATTTCAACTGTGTACACTACTGTGTGCCTTTCAGGAAATTCTGGCAAGCAGAAGAGAAATAAGACCTAAATAACGCACCATAAAGTGTGTTAAGACCTCGGCTCCCTTCTCTTAATACAGCATGGACTGCTTTGGAAATTGGCACCATTACAAATGTGTAGAATGGAAAACTCTCTGAGTTCAAGCATAATTGATCGTTCATCCTTTCAAACACTGTTAAGTGAAGCCGTGGTCATTATTAACAGCCACCTGTTATATGCAGATATAGTATATCCGAGGTCTGCGAAATCTTTGACACCAAAGATGTAATCTGATGAAGTCTAAAGCTGCTCATCCGCCTCACAGTGAATTTGTGAAAGAAAAAATATGTATGCAACAAAAACAAGGCACAGAGTATTATTTTTTTTTGTTAATTGACTGAACAACAAAGTGTTGCCTTCTTGTGATGTATAAAATATTAAGAATAGAAAGACCAGGTGCCTCCAGTACAAAACTTATATAAACGTATATAATAGAATAGGTTCCATCCTTAAACACTGACTACAAACAAAAAGGCAGAATACTGTATACTAAATGTACAATGAGTACAATTTCAAGCGAACGGTCTTTGGGACGGTTTAATGGTATGCCATCATTATGGAAGTAAATGTGACTGGCAGTATTCATCATAAAGAGCAAAAGAGGCATCAACAGTGGTAAACAGATTCACTCTAATAAAATGTAATGTTATAATAATGTTTTTTAAGTTCCATCATTAAACATTGTGCTAATTTATTAGTATGCAAAAAAAAAAAAACAGATTTGAGCATGCCAATAAATATGTATACTTATATTAATATACACAAAGTAAAGTACAGTATTTTTGGATCAGTTGCTCTGGAAAATTCTTTCATTCATTTATTTTGTTAATTGTTGGGACCTGATCAGAAGCATATCTCATTACTGTCTGACAGCTTTTATAAAGCAAACACACTAAAAGCAATTTGTAAGCAATCTTCTGACCAAGTGTGCATATAGTCCTTGTAAGTGAAAACTTGAGTTTTGGGTGACACTGCAATTTGCATTCAGGTTGTCATGTGACATTCTTTTACTAATCCATCACTCTAAGTAGGCTGACTTAGCATGCCACATTGTTAGCTTGGCAGTAAGCGTTGGGTGAGCTGATGGAGTGTCCTGACCCATGACTCTGTAAGCTGTGTCTACCTGTACAGTGTGCCAGACTGCATTTGTGTGAGTGTGCGCAGAAGAAAAACAGAGCTCCTGATTGGGCTCTAATGCAGGTTAATCCACTGTTTAAGGGTTGTTTAAATAAACTTACCCTTAACTGGGTTGCCTGTGCAAGTCTGAATGGGAGGCATTTACCTCATGCATAAACAGGCACACAAGGCCTCAGGGGTCATCCAGAGCACCATTTCACTAGAAAGCAAAAATATTATCACCACAACACAGTGCCATGATTCATGTTTTGTTATCTCTTCGGGTTTACATCAGCTGCAGTGAAAAAGTGATGACTATTTTCAGCCCACATACTGATGAGCAAACATGACATCTTAAAACGCTCAGTCTCCTGGCTGGTTGTAGATTGTATCTGATTCTGATACCTTGTTGGGCATAACACATAACACTGACATAAAAAAGGGGGGTTACTAAAATAACATACAATACTGACATAGAAAAGGGGGTTTACTAAAATGACACATAATAATGACATAGAAAAGGGGGTTTACTAAAATAAGCATTTACAAGATTGTTTTATAAGATGTAAAAGAATGTTGTTTCCATCGAAGACATGTTACTACATAGGTCCATGTGTATGTGTATTTGTGTAAGAGCTGAATGTGTCCCTCTGTTTCTCCCTTCTTTATGATTACTTTTCATAGTTATGTGGCAGCAAGCTTGAAAGTGGAGTATTAGAGGAGTGGCACATCAACGCATGGAAAAGGCAAACACGGCTTCTGGGCTGGGCTGCAAACAGGGCTTCAGGGTATAGAGTGATTTACTACTCCTCTCTGCTGCACTAGAAACAGCCCCGTGCCTGCAACAAGCTTCTGACATTGAGCATGTTTGTACAGTGTTTTCTTTTATTTCTGGGTATGACATGCTGATTGCAGAATATTAGGACTATTTTCACACCCTTCCTGAACACTCCCTTTCACCTCACAAAGGTAAAAGAAAGAGCCAGTGTAGTAATAAACATTTCACACATTGCCTAAAGTAACATGAGAAGCACACTCATGTGAGGTTAATAACTTTCCACGGAAAGGAAGCATATCAGGTACAATAGCCTCTTACCTTGTCAGCTGGGAACAGACTGCTCTTGATTCCTAAATGCATGATTAATCCACAAACATTTCTGTCTTACATGATCCACAAGGCATCTGAACCTTAACAGTACACTAAAATCCATAGAAAGTAGATTGATATGTCCTCTCAAAGTTTTTTTTACTGGTTTGTTCATACTGTTGCACATACTCTTCCTTATAGCTCCTATTTCTGCTAATGCAATGTTTCCTGCTGTCTACTGGGAAGGGACCAATGGCAAACGACTAAGTCAGCCTGAATTGGGCCAGCTACCAACTTGGCAAGCGACATCTGGTACACAACAGCTGCAGCCATTCAAGTCTGCTGACCAAGTCAAATCCCTCAGTCTGGATTATGTCGACGTTGCAGACCCCTGACATACTGTTAAGTCAAGATATGCACTTCAGTGGAGCGAGATTGCTTCACTGATTTACAAGGTACAGCTACAAAGTGTGTTGTAGGCTGTGCTCTTGCATGCCATTCTCAGTATTAGTCTGTACTTGCATTCCTAGAAATTATATAAAATCATGAGAGGATACACATCACTTTCCACATGTGCACATTTTGTGTCCTAATACTTCTTAAAAGGTACCAATTTTGATCCAAAGCAGTAACTCTGATTTACCAGCATGTACACAAGGTACTGAATAAACAGAAAGTAAAACAATAATAATTTAAGGGAAGAAAGTTTCTTATACAAGATTAAAACAAATAATTAGAACATACCTGAAATGAGTCAGTCAGAGTCAGTCCTGTAATAATGGCTGGGTAATTTTACCTCTTGACATAACATAGAGCGTGCTTCACAGGTGAATCCTTTTAAATATGTCACTCACCTTCCTGACCAAAATAAATATGTGAGCCCACAGTCCCCTGAGGTAAGCAGTTACTCTCTAAAGCTTATGAATAAAGACAGCACACAGTGTACAGTACAACAGATAAACAGGTCATTTTTTTTATCAGGCAAGAGCAGCATCTTTCAATGACAATGACAGCTAAAAAACCTTGTAGAATGAACAAATAATTAAGTGTTCATAAGTAGTATGCTTAAAACACTACATCATGGCAATTATTTGGCATTTAAAGAAGAATTTTGTATGATTAAATTCCTTTAACTAAATTCCACTTGCTGCAGGCACTTATGTCAAAGTTCCAGTATCACTCCACCTTTTCCAGTATTCTTCACTTGGCTTAGTAAATTAACACCATATGGGCACTCCATAGAGGTCTGTGGGAAACAGGAATTGTGAAAAAGGGAGGCATTAGATAACAGGTCCACTATTGTGGCCATCTGCAAAAAAAAAAAAAAATACGGACATGGTATTTTCAACCATTCAGTATAGAACAGCTTATAAGACCTGGCATTATGGATTATGGAGCACATGTGGGATATATGGGCTATTTACCTTCACAATACATTCCATATCCAATGTTTTGCATAAAGCCAATGATGTATACTGAGAAATTACAATGTTATATGTTGCAATGATACTTATTATACTTGTTACACTCATGTGTTATACTGTTAACAAGCCTAACAAGCCTGTATAATAATCTAGGAAAAATATATATGAAACATTTTTTATTTTCTTACTGGGCATACGTAACTTTAATATCAATGACTAGTGTCACATTCAATGAAAAATAATACACGGTTTTTAATCAGTTACTACATTTTCCAAGATGCAAATATACTGTAATTTCATAATTATAACAAATATAGCTAAAACAATAATAAAATATAAAATAAAATAAAATCATATTAAAAAAATAATAACAGTAAAGATTATAAAGAGTTTTAAGATTTTATGTGTATTTTTGCATTTGCATTACATTTACATAACTGATTATTGATTTAATTCATAATTTATATTAATAGCAAAAAGCAGCTACTGAATAAAATGAAAGGTTAATGTAAAAAAAAGTTAAAAGTAAATGCCCCTAACCACTTTGCACATTTGTCCCATTTTAACAAAAATAGCATCCAGGTATTTTACAAAATATAAAGTTTTTATGTAGTGCTATCAATAACCACCAAGGTATACATTTAATGAGTGCTAGAGGATATAAGGATCTATTCAAATCTAAATTAATGCAATTGCAAAAAAAGCAAGAAAGAGAAATAATTAGCCTCAAATCAGCTCTGATCATTACAGTGCTCTTCCTAATGGGGAATTAATGGCTTTAAAAGGCTACTGACATGGTAAATGTAATGTACATGAACATTCAGTATTGGCTAGTATAGTATTTAACTGTATTTCATTTGTTTTATATCTTCAAGGATACATTAATTTATGCTAAGCCTGAAAATTGCTCACCAGAAAAAAATGTCATCTCTCTCCATATATGTCTTTGAGATAGGCTTCAAAATGAATATTGTAGGGGCTGGGGTGAGGTGGAGGGGGAGCACTGCTTTGTAACATTTAGCCTTTTTGTCCCATCTTACCACTGCAGAAAAAATAAATTGCAATCTTGGGAAACCACAGCCAGCAGCTGTTAAGAAATACAGATGATATAAAAAGTATACACCCCCCTATTAAAATGCCGGGTTTCTGTGAAGTAAAAACATGAAACTAAGATAAATCTTGACAGAATATTTTCCACCCTCAATGTGAAATTACAATGTATGAAAAGTATGTAAAAAATAATAATAAAAGAAAATAGGAAGGGAAACATAGGAAAAATAAAAAAGTTACAATAACCTGGCTGAATAAGTGTGCATACTTTTTTATAAGTGGGGATGTAGCTGTGTTCAGAATGAACCAATCACATTCACATGTTCAAAAGTAATTATAATACTGCTGTCAGTGAAATTTTTCTGATTAACCCTAAATAAAGACTAGCTGTTTTTGTAGGCTTTTCTTTACATCTTCTTGGTTTCCTCCGACTGCTAAAGCCATGATCCTTTAAGAGCTTACAAAACCTGTACGGTATCTCACTTGTTGAAAGGGAACAATCAGGAGAGGGATATAAAATAATTTCCAAGACATTATATGTACCAAGGAAAATTGTGAAGGTCGTCATCAACAACTGGAGAACATAGAGCACCACAGTGATGTCACCAAGAACACCACGTTCCTCCAAAATTTTACAAAAGAACAAGACAAAAACTTACCAGCGAGGCTGCCATTAGACCTACGGCAACATTAAAGGAGCTGCAGGAAAATCTGACATGTAATGATTACTCTCTACATGTGACAACAATCTCTTGTATTCTTCACATGTCTGGGCTCTGGAGTAGGGTGGCTATACAGAAGCCCTTTCTCACAAAAAGTATCCAAGTCTGACTAAATCACCCTAAACTACTTGCAGCAAAAGGTGTTATGGTCTGATGAGAACAATTCCAAAAGCTATAAAAAATTCCATAATTCCAAAAGATATGCTTGGCACAAAAAAGCACATCACCAAAAGAACACCATACCTAAGGTGAAGCATGGTGGTGGCAGCATCTTGCTTTAGGGCTGCTATTCTTTAGCCAGAACTGGTGCTTTTATCAAGGTGGAGGGAATCATGAAAAGCTACAAATACCAATCATTTTTAGTGCAAAACATTCAGGTATCTGCTAGTAAGCTGAAGATGAAAAGGAATTTCACCTTTCAGTACAATGACCCAAAACATACATCCAAATCAACAAAGGATTGGCTTAACCAAAAGAAGGCCAATGTTTTTGAATCGCCTAACCAGAGCCCAGTCCTGAATCCAACTAAATATCTGTGGGGTGACCTGGGCAGGCTGTGCACAGGAAACGCCCTCACAATTTGACATCTCTAGAATGTTTTAGGAAGAAACAGTGGGAGAATGTTGCTAAGTCAAGATGTGCCATGCTGACAGACTGAATGGTGTAATAAAATCAAAAGGTGTTTCCACACAGTATGAGAGTAGGGGTAGGCATACTTATGCAACCAGGTTATTGTAACTTTTTTATTTTTCCAATCTTTCCCCAAAATGTTTGAGCATTGTTCACTTAATTTTTATACATTGTAATTTCATTTTGAGGGTGAAAAAAGTTCTGACACCATTTATCTTAGTTTCATTTTTTTACTTCACAAAAACCTGTCATTTAAACAGAGGAGTGTATAATTTTATATATACACTGTACCTACATCTCAAACCATCACCAACAACAGTGCAAGAGATAAGACAGGACAATGTTAACAATGCAAGTGGACCACTCGAAGTTCTCTAAAACATTCTTCATCTGATAAAAGCTGTCATACTTACTTTAGTTCTCAGAATATTTTAAAGTTAAGACTATTGAAATAATGCCATTTGACTTGGACATATCACTTAGATGAAGGACATGGGGAGAGAAAATCATAGGCATAGAAAAATGTGAGCATGTTTGCCTTTGAAAACAGGAAATGTTTAGGTAATATCTGTTCGAAACCATGGAGCAGGATTTTGTCAGTCACCATGCCAGCAAGGATGGTCTTAAAGTATTAAAAATAATAACATGCTGTAACCAACCAGCATTTACATCAAACACAAAGCACAAAGTGTGCTGGAATAATCACTTGTCTTTAGGACAATAAATAAACCTGGTCATGTATTTCATACATGAAGAAACTAAACAAAAAAAACCCTCCTCTGATCATGCAATATACTCAAAAAGAATTTGGTGTACAACTACAACAGTCATTTAAGGTATATGGTATAAGGTATAGACTGGTATGAGGTATAAGATGTAGACTGTTTTTACAGGATTGTAAAGAAAACAGACTTCATAACATTGTGTTATATGTGTATAATGTGTTGCCAGGTTGGTCTTGCCACAGACTTTTTTTTAACTGCTGCCATGGGAAATATATTACATGAAGTTCTTTTTAAATATTACAATACATTTTGCAGTATTAGACATGCTGTCAGACTTTAAAACCAGTATGCAGGCTTTGAAAAGAAGCATGTTTTGAGTATTGAAAATAATCACTATGGGCTGCTTTTTAATGGAGACATGGAACACACACAAGTTATAAATGGGAGGTTAATCTAGTCTCTGTGATATTGTCCTGGTAGCTATTCTCACAAATCAGCCAGTCTAGACTTTGGTAGCATTTAAATTGGATTTCAGATTTGCTGTGAGTAAAGTAGTACATAGTATCGCTTTGGCCGTCAACACAACCTACTTTCTATTTACACTTACACAACCTATTTCACTGTAGGTCTTTAGCACTTAACAGTGAAGTTCCTGGTATGAATCACTTTTCTATGTCCTTGTCAATATCCAAGAATGTTTCTACTACTATTAATTATATAAATGATATTGCTACATAGTTATATAAATTAAAAATGCTTAATTTAAAAAATACCACAGCCACTCTCATGCTACCTGTTGGCATTGGAAATATTATTTGAAAATGGCAATGAGTGTTAGGATAAGTTTAGGCCTATGTTACACACTTCTGCAGACCCAGGAGAACAGGTGAGAATTAAGGAACATTAAATGAGCTACAGTGATGACAGAAATGACTGCAGCTGCTAAGGGGAAGGCCTTGGGTCATTTTAAGAGGGACCATCCAGTTTACAGCTCCTGTTTATAATACATTCCTGGAATTCTTAAGTCTTCCACTCCATCTGAATGTTAAAGGAGAGTTTCACCTGAAGACATCCCGCTTATAATTATATTAGAATTAGTTTTATTAGTAAGAAATTTGGTAAAAATCCAGCAAGATTTGCTTACCAAAAAAAGGTCAGAAGCAATGTGATGTTAGAGCATAAGCATGAAATCAATATTGAACTTTTTTTTTTTTAACAATACAGAACATTGAACTTTATTTATTTATTTGTTTGTTTGTCTCTTTAGCGATTGATGACACACTGTATCAGTCAGTCACCCCAGGTGCACAGCACACCCTTTGTGTGAGGTATCGGTCAAATGACCAGTTCTCTATAATTTCACACAACCATGCTTGAAGTACAGTAACAGGAGATGACATCTACACCTACCAACAGATTAGTCATTAATGCAAGAGTAGTTGCTCAGAGCACTATTCAAAAACTAAGACTGCTTTTAAATGTGGTTCACTATCCTTGCATGTTATGTCATGTAAAAATGAGATGAGATAGCATATGTCACCACAAAAACTTTTGAGCTCTATTTTCTTGGTATTTCATTGGTGTTTTAGACAGGTCAAAAAAAACCTTTGTACAAGGTTTCAAGGACTTTGAACTCTCCTGTCAAAGAACATCCCCCCCCCCCAACACACCCATTCACCCATTCTACAACAACCTATTATAAAGGCAACTAAAATGCATCTGTGCTGAGGCAAGTAGTGGAAGGCTAACTTGTTCCTCTAGTGGTGAAGCTATAGATGATAACAAAAGGAGGAACCACTGACCTTTGACACAACTCCTGAAAGGAATCAGGTCACCATGCTGAATCTTACATAATCTTGTAGAAGGCATGTACATGCCTTTTTAAGCTAGTGGGTGTTGGAACCAGTGTTATGATTTTTAACACATTTCGCCAGTCAGCCTCTGAACAGTTATAAGACCAACTGGCCAAAAACCTTTTAAAAACAGGTATAACTTTTATATGTCTTTCTTAAACCAAGAAAAACATTCAAAAGAACCATGGGAAAAATCACTGACCTTACATTGTTTATAATTGGTCTTATAAACTATTGATTTCAATGCTTCATTGCTCCTCACACAAGAGCTAAGCACACAGGGCTGTGCCGTTAGTGACAAAGGAAGAGTGTCTTGTCTTCTCACAGGTGCATATCATGATGAAGCCCTACCCTGGAATACTTGAAATCCATTTGAAGATGGTAGATAAAGAGATAGCATTTAAAGAGCCATGTAAAGACAGTGATGCATGAAGTCATAGTGCTTTATCAGTGCATCTGTAGCTCAAACACACACCCTTCTGCTCAACTAACTTCGTATTAACAGAGGGAAAAAAATATCCAGAACAAATGATGAAACATAATGGAATGATGAAATAATGATGAAATAAGACCACATGAAATGAAATTATGAAAAAGAGAACAAAGTGAACAAACAAAGCACCAAGAATTACTAAATATTTAAATTCTAATAGTGTTTAAGCATTTATTTCCACTCTATACAAATTATTTTTAAATTTGACCAGGACCTCACACTTTACGAAACCAAATGACGAAACAATTATCACTTTTTTCAAAGACAAATATGTGGTAAACCTGCATCAGACTTTTGAGAAGTTTGTACCCTAAAGTCTTTTATCAAGATACAAATTACCAGATAAAAGAGTTTAACTCTAAACAGATTTCTGTCAGAAAACAGGATGCATCCACAAAAGGAATCTCACCGAGGGGTATTTTTGTGGTATCTTTGAGGACATGCAGCTGGTCAAACCACCTGCTAACAACCACAACACTGTTGGAATGCCACAGAAGATAGACTTGTTTATTCTCATTACGTTTGGTAAATATGCAGAAAAATTGCAGTCCTGTTCCCAAAAGACCCACCATGAACTAGAATCAAAAACACAAAGAGCTTTTTGGACCTCTTCCAAAACAGGGCAAGAGACACTACAAACACTAAGGATGAAAAAAAAACAAAGGGAAAACTGTTAATGTGATAAAAAGAAACAGCAAGTTGATGCAAGAAAATTGGTGAGTGTATTTCATTGGAAAGTAATATTACACTTTGATTAATCTAATGATAATATGAGATGTATTAACATCTTAGTTTAACATATCCTGATGCAATCCAAGAATATCTTAATGGTTATCTACTTTTATAATTCTAGTTCTACATCAGTTTATTATACAGTCCACAAATTTTTGATTGTATGAGTCACATTCCAAGAGCACTTATATTTAGTATAACTGCACTGGAATGTTTCACTCTTTGTATCACTCTTCTTGTCTAAATTCCACATAAAATTCCACTTCTAGCAATAGATCTAATCCATTATTACAGTTGAGTTAGGGGCATCATCAGCAGATATGGCAAAAATGAATTTCACATGAGTAGAACTTTTGATTTAAATTATGAAATCTCATCAGATAAAGATAAAATGAAGAGAAGCCAATTTCACCAGAAGTACCTTTAATGGGAATGTACAAATCACTGTGAGCTAGCTAGTCAGCTAGCTGACAGGCTATAAAGTGAGCATAGCTTTGGGTTCTATTTCCACTAACGGAGCAAAAATTAACAAAACATTTGTCCATATTTGTCCATACAGGCCAATCACAACAATGCTGATATTAAGTATAACCACAATCTTTTGATTTTGCGTAATTAAACAACCAGAGAACTCAATCCAATATCCTTCATTGTATATCAATTTTATGGACTTCTTATAATTTAATCTAAATTTATATGGATCAATTTTACAGAAATATTCAAAACGCCTTTAAATATTGCTAAATATGAGTCTGGCAAGCATATCATTTGGTACACAGAAGAAACTGTTGCATGTTTTACACCTGTCAGAAAGGGACACTGAGAGAAGTGAAAGGGCCACCATGAAGCTCGATTAGTCATTGGAATTTCCAAATCTTCCTTTGATTTTGTTTTGTTGGTGTCAGCTCTTAAGCTAATACTCAGACAATTGTACTTAAAATGTGTTATGGATATAGTCACAGCTTTAAATAACAACAATAGTGTGATTCAGACATTACATACCAAGATTGGTGTAATGGGTGAAAGAGAGTCATAATCTGAAGAGAGGCTAGATTACACAAGGCTGCTACATGTAGTGGCTGCATGCTCCTATAAAGTTGTATAATAGCAATGTAAATACATTTAGAATAAAAACCTACAGTATAAACTGATACAATTACAAACATCTATAACGACAGCCGTGTACTTTGTAACCTGTGATTAAACACTTAAGGTACATAGCATCCTGCTATATAACAAAATTAATATATAGTATATAATTAGTAGCATATATATATATGGTGGGCAAGTTCTAAAAGATAATCCTTATATATCACATACCTTGTAATTTCAAGCCGGTAATATTACAATACAGAGTGCTGCTGAGAGAAAGCCGATTTCACGGCACAACCTCTGGATTGTATGTAATATTTTCTAATTACAAGTAGTTACATTATGCAAAAGTTGTAAAAGAAATTATTAAAACCACTAGGCATTACTTTATCAGTTTCTACTGAGGTTTGCTCAAGAACTCCAAAAAGGTCCCAGACACATTTTAGCATGCAAAGTAGTGAACTGCTACCATCTAGTGTCAGCCTGCATCCCCACAGTCAGCACTCTTAACACACCACATCCCTCTCTTTGTGAGGACTCTTCACCCAGCTCACAACAGCAAAAAACCTCTCAATCAGTACCCAAAATGAGCCAAAACCTCAAACCAAGCACAACCACACTTTACGGGAAAACCGGAGACATTTTCTAGGTCACTGCCCCACTTCAGAGACCTCTGGTCTTTTCCTCAATGAGTGCGAGTTTGTCATTACCAGAGAGAGGCTTTATGGTTAGGTCTTGCTTCTCTAGTACAGCCACTGCTAGCACGGCATGGCAGGGTAAGGAAATAAAGTGGTTTATGAGTCACAGATGATGGTCTGACTGCTGTAAACTTCCTGATGCAATCTGGGTTCAGACAGCAGGCATGCAATCATGTTACCAACGCGCATGTCGGCCCACAGTCACTGACAGTCTGCACAAAATCCACGGTTTTCCTATTTCCACCTGTTTTTTTCCCCTGACGTTTCTGACCCACTATATGAGCTACAAAAATAGCAATATTGTTAGTACAATTTAAATTGTAGTTGTTGAACAATAATTTTGATAGATAAATGAGGTTCATATTTAGCTTCACTAGGTAGTGTATTTCTGCTGTTCCAAATCTGTATTCCTTCCAGACTGTCTCCTTTCAATTTTCTGTTTTGTGGTGGCATTGCTCAAAACAACATAAACATTTCCCATGACAAACCAGGCTATTTAACCACCTCCTAAATGACCAAACACACTTCCAGTGGTTTCATGGAAACTTTAGCATGACAAATCAAGCCACCCTTTGTGATACCATCTGTACTGTAAAAAGATGGGGGCTCATTTAGGTTTCAAAGAGTCTAGACACAATGGTACTCCCTCATGCAGAATAATGCACCATCCTGTCTTAACCTCAACATGCATTTAAGTACTAATTCCCATCAAAAACAAAATCTGTGAAGCCTGACTATGTGTTTCTAAACCACATCCATAAAGACACAAAAAAGCACTGTTTCCTGATGCCACTACTATAATATACAACATATTTTTATATTCTGCAGATTCATGTTTCCGTGCAGCTATTAAGAATTAGTACATAACACGAGTCTACTTAATGTACACCTAACTGTCTCAGTATGTACTGAGCATCATCAACTATGCTGTTTAATGCTGAATATTTGAACTAATAGCCAAAGGAAAGAACAGGAAAAGCTGTAAGCCTGGCTGGTATTAGCTCTCAGGTGCAAGGAGGATCCCTGTTCTGTGGATGATGTCTTGTCTGGTTCTTGTTCCTAAGAACCCATTTCTCAGTTCAGGCAGTGACTACATTCTGATAGCACAGACCCCTCACCTCTTAAAGGCACTATAAAGACTAATCTTGGCAAACTTCCATTCTATTTTGAGTCAATCATAAGACCCCTTGCAGTTTGCCTATCAGCCACTATTGGATGGAAGAAGCCATCATTTTCCTCCTTCATCTGGCTCATGTTCACCTGAAAGAACCAGCTAGCATTGTGAGAATCAAGATTTTCAAGTGCATTTGACAGCATATGCCCTGCCTTGTAAATAACTGCAATAAGGATGGACACTCCATTAGTGGACTGGATTATGGACTACTGTAATTCTTGCTTCCAGTATGTAAAACTGAAGACCTATGTGATACTGTACTGAATGGCACAGGGCACAACAGTGGACTGCACTTTCTCCCTTCTTATTCACCCTCTACACCTCAGACGTCAGACACAACCCTTCAGAACTGGCAAATACTGAATTTCTCGTTGACTCTGCAATTATAGAGTGTATAAGTGGAGGGAGGGAAGATTACAGGGGAGTTCTGAATAGCTTTGTAGCATGGTATAGATTGAACAATCTGGAAACAAATGCCTTTCTCATTACTAAGTATGCCAAGTTCAGACTCAAGTAGTTAGGAACTTGGCAAATTCGACTCCGGAGTACAAACTCCCGAGAATGGGAGGATGCGGTACAGTCATTCAGCAATTGGAACAGCAGTGTACTTGATTATGCCACCATTTGCTGAGATAAAACTGTCCTCAGCTAGATACTATGAACGCAGAAAGCCCGGTTGTCTATTTAGCAGTTGTGTGTTTTTCTCCCCCGCTCTTTGATGTAAAGTGCAGTCTGGGATACTTAGTTGTCCCAAGAACACACAAATCACATCCCAATGCATCTTCAGTAAAATGGAAAGAGACGGACCTTGAACACTTCCAGATATTTGATCTGAACTTGGCTAGATGCAGATTTTGAATTGGAACAGTACTGTGACTGTGACTGATGACGTTTCACAAGTCCACAAGAATACAAGCAGACTGAGAAATGGCTGTTGACTTTAGAGGGTGGTAATCATCTCTTACTCCTGTTTCCACTGATGGATCCAACATAGAGGTGGTAGACAAGTACAAGTACCTGGGAGTGCATATGAAAATTAAACTTGACTGAGAAGTAAACTCTCAGAGTTAGTAAAAAAAAAAAAAAAAAAAAAAAGTAGAATCAAAGTTCAGAGAAAGCTATGATTTTTCAAAGTCTGTGGTCCTTTTTTTTTCAATTAAAGGTGGCCCCTGACTGTAGAACTTTGAGAGCCTCTGCCCTAGCAGATATACCAGGTGTCAGAACCTGGGTTCTTAAGTAGCACAACAGAAAAGCACATCTGGAATTCAGCGATGCCATGGTCAAACACTTTGCAAATTAATATCAGAAATACATTGTAAAATATCGATATAACATACAAGTGTCCTCTTTGTTGGTCTGTCAAGACTCAAAGCATACATACCATTCTGTTCACTCCAAATGGTAACTTTTGGAATCGATATCTAGCCAGAAATCACTAATGTGTTGAAATGGGAAAAGTGGAGGAGATGGGGAGCTGTTTTTAGATGTTATGTAGATTTAGTTTGATACCCAGTCTTCAAACAAGGTACATCTGATTATACAGGTTTATTTTAAAAAAATAATAATAGAAAAAGGCTTTTATAATTATAGTCAAGTTGAAATTTATTACACAGAGTAGTGTCATGTTTAATTTTAGATTTATCAAGGCTTTCCTAATTGTGACAATTTTGCTTGATTTCAGTCAGAAGGTGCATACAGATGGCTTTCTATTCACTGGTGGCCACTGGCATTAGAATACTGCCATGTCTGATTGACTGATTCCGGTATGCTTTCACCGAAGAGCAGGCCATCCAGGACAGTGGCATAGGCAGGGATTACTTTCAGGGGGATGACAAAATATACTAGGATTAAATAAAATTACAGCAGGATCTGTACAGTGACACTAATAAGTATGATGCATTCATGCATTTTATGTGGATGACAGTCACAATCCAGGATTTTTCAACCGGTGGTCTGTGGACCCCCTGGTGATCCATGAAAGCATTGCAGGCGGTCCTTGACCATGTATTCAATAATGCAGCATCACTGTGGAATTCACTATATATTAACACATTTCCATATATTAATTATTGTCTGTGAAATATCAAATTCATTCAAATATATAATATTTAGAAAAGCCAAGGAATCTTTCAGTATAAAATAATGCTCATCCGGTCTATTCTTGGTAGCCTGTGCTTTGCTAATTTTGGAATGCGTTCTTAACGTCATGTGTGTATGCATAACATACAGATTCATGTCTCAAACCCTTTCCTAACAACCCACAAGAGCAGTCCTCAGGTTGTTTCTTAGTCAGAATGTTTCTTAGTGGTACCTGGGTAACAATCAGTTGAAAACCCTTTATTTAATGCATTATCTACCATCAACCAGTCTTGCTATATAACTTTTTAAAATACCTTTATGACAGATCCACTGAAAATTATTAAATGCATTATTTTGGCATCTGGTGTAGTTAAATATGGAGGAATGGTATGGCATGGATGATTCCATTGTTGTTGATCTTTTATGACCATCATTAAAGTGCAATTTTGTGTGGTAGTTGTGTAATAATTATATTAACAAGAAGTATATATAATTAGATGCATTGTATGTACGTGGGCGGCACGGTGGTACAGAGGTTAACACTGTCACCTCACAGCAAGAAGGTCCCGGGTTCGATTCCCGGATCACCCAGGGTGCCTTTCTGTGTGGAGTTGGCATGTTCTCCCCGTGCGTGCGTGGGTTTCCTCCGGGTGCTCCGGTTTCCTCCCACAGTCCAAAGACATGCAGATTA
>JAQQZR010000035.1:10222767-10241474 GCA_030068235.1 Notoglanidium macrostoma | reverse complement strand
TCGCCCGGAGATGCTGGGATTGGCTCCAGCTTCCCCGCGACCCAGACGGATAAAGCGGTATAGATAATGGATGGATGGATGAATGTATGTATGTGATGTTAACCATCCAGAAATAAATCTTTAGAATTGGACAACAGTTTGCCTTGTACACATCTACCATCCTGTCTACCATGGACAAATAGTGAACTCCAACTTCATTTGAACATTAGTTGAACATCAAAGCATGCCATTCAGTTCATTAGTATGAAATGGAACTCACTAAGAATGCCCATCGTCCCAGCTTATCACCAACCTTTCCTAAGAGCCTGGCTACCAGTGGAGTAATAAATCAGCAAAAACTCCTGATTGTTATTTAAACAAACATATTGCTTAAATCAATTCATCTTTTGTTAAATTATTGTTAATTATTAATCTTTTCTTGAACTATTTGCACCCTCTTCACTGAGCTAGGTTACCTTTAACATTACCATATATGGTTATGTGCTTTAGTGGTAAGAAAAAGGTAAGTAAGTTATACATGTCCGTGGACATGCCCTTGCACGCTGTTAAAAAAAAAAGTGGATAATCTACCTAATGTCTATGCAGGACTGCAGTACCACTAAAACCAGGCTAGGCTAGAGTGTTGTGTGTCCCACCACAAACCTTTCTCAGTTCCTTCACTTCACCTCTCAATCACCAAATCTTCATATCGCTATCCTCGTTTGTCTGCCTTCATTTCTGTACACAAATCCATTCAGTGTGTAAATGGATAAGTTCACGTCCTGCAAGCAGAAATGAAAATTGGAGTTCCCAAATTATACACTTTGCATTAATTCAAAGATGTTTCCTATTTATTGTTATGTCAATTAACCAGATAACTATATTGCAAACAGCATCAATCAATAGGCTACAGTACTGGATAAAAACCAATGGTTAAATTGGGTTTTGTAAGGAGGGAGAACCCTTAATACATGATCTGGTGAGTCTGCCTTTGTTACCAGTTTTGAGCTTTATGTTTACTACTGCTAAAGTTAGCTTAATTTCAGCTCATTTACACTGTTTCTGATGTGATGAAGCTACAAGACAAGCGTGGCGAAAAAAGATCTTTTCTCAGTTCTGACGAAGTTTCCTAGCGATGCTAACTTTAGAAGGTGATTAATTTAGGCCAGGAAAAATTTGTCCAATTTTTTCCTTTAAAACTGGAAACTGAAAAACAACAGGCCATTTTGTAAACTTATAATTTGGATTACATCGCCTGTAGTTATGATAGAGACTTGCACTCGGTGTCATTCTTCAGGGTTTTTCAAGCCCTTTCTGGTAATGCCATTAGTTTTTTGATTGAAATTGATTGAAGACTGTAACGCGCACCTGCGCTCGTGGGGGATATATCGTGCACGCGCACTTGCGCTTTACGGCGTCTGATAATTGATACCACTAACCTTGGTTTGGGTGTAGAAAAATGTCCCTCTTTGTAGTTTAGATAATAACCCATCAAGACCCATATGCTATTACGTTTGCTGTGAGATTACTTTTTACATTGCATAATGACAAGTGTGTAAACGATCATAAAAAGGCGAGTAAACGCCGTTTTGTAATTAAAATGGTGTGTAAACAGCGTTTACGTGTGTTTACTCTCCACTACACCCAGTGCTACTGGATGGTGTGTTTAGGTCATTTCATAAATTAAGCATGCACATCTTTGTAGCTCTAGAGATGTGCAAATATGTGCATAAAACCCCTATAAGCCTCTAGTGTTGCAGTGCAATACACGGAATACGGCTACATACTACATACGTACTAAAAAGTAGGTGTGTCTTAACGAGTAGGCGTCCAATTATAGATTAAGTCGTTTTGTTTTGTAGGGCCGTGCATGTTCAGGAAACTACCACTAGATGGAGATATTTGCCGTATTTACATTTTCGTCTCTCCGCCTCCATGTGTTTAACGGTTCCAGACAAGTTTTTGCACTCTGTAATGTCTCGGTTAATTTTCCGTTAAAATCTGCTGATCTCGAAAACTTACTTATCTCGAATTTAATCATAATCTTGGCATTTTTCTTACTTTTTTCAGACAGCAAAGCAGTACTGCGATTATGACTTGACTCAGTAGGTGGCGTTTAGTTATATAGCTCCCAAACCATGAAACTCACGTCCACAAAGTCTGCCTGAGCTCTCATTTATCGCACATTTTGCAGCCTAGCTAAACACATATCTTCATTCAGTACTATTCCAATTGATTTTCATCTGAATTTCCATGCTATTATGTTTGGTGCCCCTTACTCAATGGTACGTATCTATGTTTCTATATCCATTGGTTTTGTTCTGGCATTCTGTTCATTCTTCTAGATTATAATGGTCATTTGTACTGAATTCTACCACTTTACGTTTCCTCAATCTATCACAGTTATTAATTCTGGCATAAGTATGTGTTAACTTTGATTCATATTTGTCAATTATTTTGTCTCCGTTCTATTATTTCTGATATCTGGCATGTAGTTAATAACTCAACATTGAGTTTTAGAAAGACGCTCTTAATCACTTTTCCGGGTTAGGATCAAGGTGAGTTTCTCCCAGGAACACTGGGCATAATGTGGGAATACACCAGGAATGAGATGCCAGTCCATGGCAGGGCGCAAGGGGCATGTTTACAAAACCACTCATATCTGGGGCAATTTATTATAGCCAATTCATCTGCTGGCATATTTTTGGCTGGTAGGAGAAAACCAGAGAACCCATAGGAAACCATGTTGGCACAGGAAGAACATGCACAGAAACACCACACAGACAGTTACCCAAGCTCAGAATAGAACAATGGTGTGAGACAGCAACACAACTGTGACACTGTTATTATTATTATTATTATTATTATTATTATTATTGTTGTTGTTGTTGTTGTTGTTGTTGTTGTTGTGTGCTAGAAATGAATGTTTGCCAAAATGAAACCTTTTTTATTCCTTTTGTCAGAATGCTTGCTGATGTGCAGTAACTAACATGAAGTAACTAACATGACTTCAAATCTTTGAATTATCAACTGCCATTATACAAAAATATGAAAACTAAAATAGGCCTATAGTAAATGAAATAAAGTAATGTGTGTGTGTGTGTGTGTGTGTGTGTGTGTGTGTGTGTGTGTGTGTGTGTGTGTGTGTGTGTGTACTTTCATGAAATAAGACATGACGAAAGAAGGTAAAAGTAATCCAGTGTGCTGCGTGAGCTTAAAGATCATATGGTGATAAAGACAATGCAACCACTGTCTCCAAAGGAGGTATCTGAGTTAAGAAAACGCAATTACCAGGCATATGAGGAAAAATAAAGAGCCCTTTCACAAAATTAACTGCAAAAGAGTATGTATGTGTGCGCACACTGGCAAAAAAGATGTTTTGTGTAAGCTATAACTTTAGTGTTTTAGTTACAAAAATATAGAGTGAAATAGTTATATGATGCATGAGCACAAAAAGAATGTGAGACTGCATAATAAAAAGAAACATGTACGGCATATAGCTTATAGGAAATATTCCAACAATTTCTCATTTGTCAATGACAATAAACTACTTTAAAAATCATGACATCATATGGAAAAATATACTAAAGTTGACTTTTTCCAAACCACACCTATACAATCCCCTTGCCTTTACAGTGAGAATGACATTTTGTCTCCTTTCCTTCCATCCATGGAGGAGACCAACATGCTCATTAACATTCCTGCCTTAGGGCATGCTGGCACAAGAACAAGGCAAACGGTCTGGGTGTAAGAATCTGTCATTCAGAACCCGGGCAGATCAACAGACTCATGGGCTCAACTTGCTCAAGATCACTCAAGCATAATTCACCAAACAAGTGACTCGCTATATTCCCCAAAGCTTGACCAGGCCATGTGCACTCATAATCAGAATGACGCGACAATGTTGAGTTTAGTGCTTTGCTGACAAAAACATCCTTGAAGTAATTTGGAGCTAAATCAGATGTTGCAGAGGTTTGGGAAATTAGGACTGCTGCTGCCTTGGCAACGGTGTGGGGATCAGTAGTCAGTCCTGTTATGATGAGGCACTCAAGCGGACATACACACAGCAGCGAGACAGAGTGAAGAGCAGACACTTTCCAGCCTGCTTCTAAAGAAGTTTTTTTCCTCACAAAGAATGTTTTTACAGGAAAACACCTCATCTTTGCACAGATGACTTTGATTAGCAAATAGCTTAGTAACAATAATTGTGTGTATGTGTGTGTTTCCTACCATTGAGTCATTGAAACTACAAGCTATAGGCTTTGACGTGTGCACCATCTAGGATAGCCATCGTTACAATCTCCAAGTCTGCTCTAATATAAACACGGCAAAATCCTCAGGTGTTGAAGACTTACAGTATTTGCATAACTAAAGATGAACTCTTCTGTAAAAGTGATGTTAAAACAATACTAATAAAAAAAACACTGTATCCTATAGTGTCCTGGACTAGTGTCCCATCCACCTCATGCCCAGTGTTCCCAGGATAGGGTCTGGACCCACCACAACCCTGACCAGAATAAAGTGGTTACTGAAGACTGACTGACTGACTGAAGGTAGGAAGGAAGGAAGGAAGTCTTGTGGGAAAAAAAAAAAAAAAAGGCTAGTGAAGGGCACAACACAAACATAAGCACTGTTTAATAACTCATTGTGTCTGTTGTATGAATTACCAATGCTTTAACATTTGCTGAATCAATTAATACCTGCTACAAATCTTTATTTAGCATCCTGTTGTAGACCTACGGTTTCCTCTATACGGTGGCTCACGATGCGCTTCAGAAATCTACTTACAGCCGAAATCAGCAGAAATATCAGAAATCAACTTATAGCCTATACAAAAAGCACTTCTAGTAAATATTTATGTGAATATCAGAGAATCCTTGCACATGACCCACAACAATCCCAAGGCAGTAACAACCTAAAGAAACGTACAAATTACACGCATTCTGTTCTTTATCAGGTCTTATCCTGTAATGGAAATAATAGGAAGACTTGGAGAATATCCTGTCATATTATCTACATTAGCAGTATATTGGAGTTTGTTTTTTTAAGCAAGTTAGCTGTATAAATTGTAGAAGGAGGTAATGTTTACCTCGTAACTTAGGAAGCTCATTTTTCACAAGGAGTTAAAACAATAGCCGCGAGAGCATAAAGTAGCCTGTTAATTGTTTTCCTGTTGTGCGCGTGCATCAGACTGCACAGGAATTCAAACAGTGTGATGAAACTAATGTAATAAAAAGCGAAACTGTAAATAAAGAGACTATTAGCCCGTTAGCCACTGTTAGTGAAGTGTGTCAGCCATTCCCCCCACCCCTCAGAAAACAGCATTAAAAGGTTCCTTTTGGGGGCTTTTTTGAGTGGGATAATGCGTTAAAACGCACACTACCACTTTGTACTGCACCGAGCACACTGTAAAGAAAAGTGTTTTGATAATAGTGTATGGCTGGAGCAAGGAGAGAGTGGCTTAACTCCGCGGAAGGGGGGTGATAGAGAGATAGAGGGGGAGATACGGGGAGGGCAAAAGACTGGAAACAACTCCAACATCTTGGTTGCTGCTCAGCACAGCGGCTCAGATTCAGATTCACTCCGCTCAGAAAACTTTTTAACACACACACACACAGAGAGAGAGAGAGAGAGAGAGAGAGAGCGCATCTCTTCTTTCACAGGCTAACTGTTTAAAACTTGCGCGATGTGCGCGTGATGGACTGCAGAAGTTCACCGCTGAAGTTGGGGAAAAGGCATGAAGATCGAGCTGAAGAAGCACGTTGTTCTCTGTAAAAACTCTGAGCGCTGAGGATTGAAGAAAATGAGTGGATTTTCAGTTCAGCTTGCAAGCGAGAACCCGCGATCTGCTTCTGATCATAGTTAAGTTAAAGCAAACTTTGTCCGCGGAGCGAGGTGAGCTCAACTCTCTCTTCACTTACTCTTCATGCTTTTATAAAACTAACACGCTGAAGTTTGTTTGGATGCACAACTTTCTCTCAGGCCAGTTTGTAAAACATGCAGCCTGTCACACTGATACAATAACAACACATCTGCACACTGAATATGGGAACTGCTGGAGCGCTATTTACTCATTACTGTTATAGACATTGTATCTCTCTCGCTCTCTCTCTCTCTTTGTGTTTGTTGGTTAATTTAATACTAGTGCGCAAATCAGGCTTATGCAACATCACTGTAGACACATTCAAAAACATTCAGAACCCAGTAAATCAAAACTAAAAATAACACCCCCCATTATTACAGACTCATGCTGCCACAGTGCACTTAAGTTAAACATGTGCTTAAGCTTGCAGTCCACATTATACTTTGCAATAGATACCTAACTATCCCTGTAACATGGATGTTTATTTAAGTTATAATGTGAATGTCAATTTCAAGGAAAAGCAACACATTGAATGTGTGCATGTGTGTGTTGTGTGTGTGTTAAATTTAATGTGATGCCCAGTTGAGACCATTAGCATAAGAAGAAAGGTCTTAGTGAATTTGCCATTGTGTGGAATGAGGAGTTCCAACAGTCAGCGACAGAGCGAATGAAAGGGTGTAAAGAAATGATGGGCTATTCAGATTATTCAGCCCTGCTTGGTCTCCGGTCATGAGCCTCTGAGACGCGGGACGGCTGCATCACTTTCATGTCTTAGGCCTGCTTTTCTGTGCATTACTTTAAGACTCTCTCGCACTTTCTCTCTTTGGTGTGTAAAATTTAATGAACATCAGAAAAAGGGAACCTTAGAAAACAAACATGAATGCGATCCACTAGGCAGTACTAGAGGAGGTGTAGAAAATGCAAGTGACAGCTTAGTGAAAAGTGTTTCCTACTGAAGTGCAGAACTTCACTTTATGTGTGCAAAGCAAACAAAGAAAGGTGATGTAATGTCTTTAGATCATGTGCATAGCACATTATTCATGTCATCTTGTGGTTTTTAAGTGTAAATATTGAGCTGTTATTGTTGTTTTGTGTTGTCTGACAATGTTCTCCACTAACTAACTCCACTTGTTAAAAAATTTGGGCTGGATCAGGTTACAAAAACTGAGAAAATATATGCAAGGCACGTTGCTTTTAAACCCAGTATTTTTGGTATAATCTGAATCATTAAATGTACATTCGTTTTGGAGTGGTTAGTAGAAATACTTTGAAAAAGGACACTTTCAAGGATCTATTTAAAATGACCTTAGTTTTACCAGAGGTCACTAGTATCCAGCACACAAGCAGTTAACATTATTCATCTTAAATTAAAACAGTAATGACATAATCCAGTGTTTAGAGAGCTGCAATATTCATTGAGTAGAAAGGATATGCATTAAAGAAGGTAGACCCTTCATTATGTGATTATAACATTATAGTCACAGAGGTGGTTCAAGGAGGGTACAAAGGTATCAACATAAAGGACCAGATGAGGATATACATTTGTGGTGGCTCATACAAATTTCAGAAAAAGCAACTGAATGAGCAATAAACAGTCAACATTAGCCTACAAAGCTACAAGATATTATCAAGTTAAATGATACCAGTACCATATATATCTTATAGCAGATTTATAATAAATAAAACTGTGACCCAGGATTCTCTAAGAGTGATTTGCTGTAGTGCCTTTGTGTTTTAATTTTGTCTTTGGATATTTTACACATAATTACTACATAAACTGTAATATTATAAACATAAACACATTATTTGAGACACAAAACATGATTTCTGAATAAAATATGTTAACACTGTTTTGAAAACTAATTAGGATTTGAGATTGTTCATCACCAGCTTCTTCTCTCGCTTTAAGCCACATTCTCTGAGCAAGCTGCAGATCCACTCATGCTAGACATGTCCCAGATTGTACCATTCATAAAAAAATTAATCATCCGCATGAATGGCCAAAAGTTCCTTCCTTCTTACTCACTCGAAAATGTTTATTTAGCTACTCCCCTACTTTGACTAAGTTTTTATTTATTGTTGTGGCTTTGCCGTGCCGTTTGCAAATAACTATTTGGGTTTTGGTGCTTTGCAAATCTTGGTAAGATGAAATAACTTTTTCACCTTGTCTAGTTTGTATCTTTCTGGGATTTTATCATGCAAATGTGAAAATGAAAGTGCGGAGGCATGGGAGTGCAATAGCATGTAAATAATATTTATAGAGTATTTAAAAATGGATTAATGAGACAAAAAGCAGCTTGCCTCTTCTTGAGAAAAAACATCACATTCTATCCCTGTAAAGCTTCTGATCACGTTAGTCCCTCAGACTTTTCAAACCTAGTGTAATCTCTGCCCATTAGGGGTGTTGGAGTGGCCAATCACATTTTAAGGGGGATGTGCCTGAACAATCCATGAGCTCAGCTCAAACCAGAGTCCTTGCATCTGGGACAATGTTAGTGTCAGATCTCAAATCTATTAGCTGAGACTATGAGGAGTAGCTGAAGCACACTCGTATCTCCATGTAAATTGCTGGGATTTCAAGTGACCAACAGCATTGTTTCATACAAATCTGCAGTGTTCTTAGTGGTGAGTTCATTGCTGGAGATTGTGGAAGAGTGCTGAGGAAACTGAGGAGTGCGAAGAGTGCTAACTCCTTACATGTCTTTATGCCCTCAAAGAATGCGCTTTGAGTTTTAGTTCTTCAGCCCTGGCCATTAGGGCATAGGACAATTCCAGCATTTTAGTGACCAGTGTCAGAGGCCCTTCTAGACATCTGCTTCATTCTCACATGAGCAGCTAGGGTTAATTAAGACCACATCACATCCAGTTTTCAGTGCTGAAAAGGATTCTTTGTACATTTTACCCACTCTTGTGTGGTTACTAGGGCATTTTTTGCTCTTAGTTTGTCATCAAAGAAACCAATAAAACTGCTTATCTTTGCAGTTATCCATGGACCAATCTATTGATTAATTATTCTGAAAGCATTCCAAAACTAAAAATATATGCTGAGTTTAAATGTACCAGTCCTTCAGAAAAAGTCACAAGAATAGCATGTACTTTATATATTTTTTATTTTATCTTAAAAAGTTTTAGGTAAAGAATAAAACAGTGACAGTGTATTGTGCGATATGGCCTGATGCAAAGCAAATTAATTATTATGTTGATTATTTGGTTTCCTATATCAGCATGCTTCAAAGCCTTCTATTCCTTTAATATTTTACCTACAATTTTGGAAAAATGTGGTGTTGTTTTTTTTTTGAAAAAATGTTTTTATCCATTTAATGTTACATTTAATGTTGTGGGATGTGCATGATAGAAGTTTTGTAATTACCTATATTATGACAGCTATAAATAGTCATCCCTTCACCAGCATCTGTTTAATGAAAGGAGGCTCCTTTCATTATTGTTAAATAAAGTCTCCTTGCAGGAAGATTGGCCAACATATAAATTGTCATTTGTTTGAATTTGTTAAATACTATTTTGTATGATCCATTTAGGCTTAAATTATGTAGAATGTCCACAATATAAGTCCCTATGAATGAGTTGTTACCATAGAAACATTAATGTACTAGAATGAGGTCAGTAAAATAAATGTGTGATTTGCTTTGCAGCTGGCACTACTGTCAGTGTTGATGTTATAGAAAATTAAAACTTCTGACCAATCAGATTTATGAATTAAATATCGCTGCGGTATTAATGAATTTAGCATAGCCTGTTGGAAGTAATATCATATGATTCCAAAGGCATGCGTGCTTTATTTAGAGCATATTTAGAGCCTGCTGAAAAAATCAGGTAACAATAGGTGTCGCTTACAATTTTCAGAATATTGAAACTGAGTAACAGATTGGCTGTATAAACAAATTTAGCATTTTTTGTATTTTATCTGTGATTAAAACCACAATAATTTCTTCCTTTATTTTTTATGGTTTTTAAAGAAATTATTCCATATGTTTAACCATTTCACTTTGACCTGCATTTTACTTTCACTCTTTGTTATATACGCTGGTCTAACCCCCTAACAATGAAAATATCAGCAGATGAAATCTTACTGTTTAAACAAATTATATGTAATCTGGCATATCTGAGAATGACTCTGTCCAGAGAGCAATGCTAGTATTTCCCAAACCACACATCCACCTGTGATTCATATGAAGCCCAGTCAGAGTGTGTGAAGGATGGATTTATTTCATTACTTGACCAAGAGTAAACACTATACTTTACCAAAATGATATGTCTTTTTGAGCAATTGAGAGAAATTCTTTGCGGTGTATCTTATTTTTAAACTATGTGGACAGTCATTCATACAGTTAATCTTGGGTTGACGAACTTTAGAATGAGCTAATGCATGAATTTTGCTCTTGCTCAACTTCTGGCTCATTAAGGAGCGTGATGACAATATAGATGAACTTTTAGCATCGCATATAATTGTGTCGTAATCTGTGGTGTTAAAAATTCTGCCTTTTGATTCCTCAGAGGCGTGCGGTTTACTGTACATCTGTACAATACTATACATTAGAACCAGCTTATATGTAGAAGATAATTTATTCCTGAAGGCTAAGTATAACCAAATGATGTTCTGTTTCACCCGGGCAAGGATTTAACCGCAGCTGGCAGTGAAAGGATCATCATACTGGTCATGGTGACATCTTCATGGCCTTTAAGCTGCCTTGCTGTTTCTTTCCTTACCAACACAGACTCAAACAATGGCACACTGTTCCACGTGGTTGTTGCCAGTGCTAATCTGATGCAGAAGACTATTCTGAACTGCACAGGGCCCTCGGGCAGGTTGGTAAAATCTTCTTAAGGGAAATCTTCTGTTTTCGCTTCCAAGACAGGATTATTGGAAGTGCAGCAGACAATGTAAGCCAGTTGTGATTTATCGGGTGGCCTCCCATAGCCCAAACCTGACTCGCCAGGAATGGAGTGGGTGGATGGATCTCCCCATTATGTTCCAAAGGATGAGCAGGAGCATCTGAAAGGAGTGTTGAGTCCCTGCCAGGCCACAGACTCCTCCCCAGCTATGGAAGATGAGTTGTACATGTTGAGCAAGGAGAAGCCATGTGGTAGTCTTTAGCAATCAGCCCATCCTACTCCCTGACACACACACATCCACTCCCTCTTATGGCCTTTTGCTGAACGCTGTGCTGGACCCTTGCCAGGCTAAGGCTGTTCACTAAGGAATTCATTCATTTTACCCAGCAATACCAAGATAATCTGCTATCCTGTCATCATCTGCCAACACCTAGTGCAGCTAAGTTATGTAGCTCTACAGTGTGTGCAGCTCCTCTCTCTGAGAGGCAACTGTCAAGGGCTTAAGGTTTAGGAAACGGGCCACATGGGAAAGTTACCACACTTTCATTATGGTTTCTATGCTGCAGGGTGCTGAACTGGACACCTTGTTAGAACAACTGGCTTGTAGATGAACAAATCAAAGAATATACTGGCGTTGGATTGTAGAACAACTGGTAAAGTTTTAGCCCCACACATACACTCCGCATTAGACTGCACAGCCCCTCTTTCCTGTTCCCAGCTGACACACTGCTGACTCACAACTCAGACAACAGCGCAGACAGATGGATGTCTCACACTGAGTGATAAAATACACTCACCCATGGTGACAGTGTTGAGAAATCTTCAGAATGCAATCTGACATTTTGAGCATTGCTAATTGCCTAGTGTTGGTGAAGAATGTGCTTCATCGCAAGTCCTTTTAAGATAAATTATCTGTTTTAACATAGTTAACACATAGTTTTGTGTGTAGTCTGCCTTGGTAACCATTCTATAAAGCTTTTTTAATTGTTCATTCACTCATCATTTTATTCCACATTCAAAACAGCTTATGTCAGACTAGCAGATCACCAGCATAACAAACAATGGCCATGCTAGCTGCACCAGTCCAGCTTATCCAGTCAGGTTTTGGTAGTCATCCAGATACATAAACATCAGACCAGTTTTAACCAGCAATAACCAGCTTTGATTAGAATGGAAATCATTGCAGGGTTTATTCCCAGCAGAAAAGCTATTCCTTCACCTGTACAGCCATTTTCTGTTGTGCGCAGCTTTAATTGAGTGTATTAAGTTTCTCAGAGATTTTTTCAGCCTTGATCATTTATTAGCTAATTGTAACATTGACTATATTTTTAAAGACACGCCAAAAAATGAAGTATGAAATGTATTAAATAAAAATAATTTTACTATCCACAGCATGGCCTGAATGATTGGTTGTGACTTTTGTGAAACTGATTAAAGGATACTGTAATCTTGCCTGACATTATATTCACAACTATATTTTGGTTGCATGGTTGTGATTCATAAAGTTAATGAATTGATTTCTTGCATGACTTTCATAAACTTATATTTACTTATATTTTATGGTGTTACGCTGTTACGTTAATAAGAGTGGTTCAGGGTGAGAGGAATGACAGCTGAGGTTGTGACAGGAAAGTGCTAACACCACCACTTGGTTTTAGTGATCCAAGCAAAAGGTCCTGAGAAGAAACAAATTCCTTCATGAGCTTTGTAATATGACAATCAACAACTGTGACCTCAGAGACTCACACAGCATTATGATTAGTGAGCTTTACTTTATTTTGAAACCCATTCATAGCATAAACATAAGTCATGATGATTTAATTAACAATATATAAAATATACATAGCTATGTTTCTCCTGCAGCCACTGCGGCAAAGTATTCCTCCTCATGCTTACGTGTAGGCTGTGAAGCCAACATCTGTTTTAGATTGAAGGGGCACAAAGAGCTCAACCACAGGATATTGCATTTTATGTGGGCCTGATGGGGGATGGGCAGACTCATCTTTTCGACATTGGTTGTCTTTTGACCTTTTTTCATTTTCTTTAGTTTTTTCCCCTCTCATGAGGTCAGTAATATTACAGATGGAATCCAAATGCTAACTCATCAAAGCTTGCATGTGTAGAAGGGATTTGTGAATGCACTGTTAGCATGTAGCACATCTGGCTTTAATAAACCTTCGTATCTACCTTTGTCTAGCTCCATATGATGAGAAGTTTTTTGGTTTCGTCATCTCAAGTTGCAGGTCTACTGTCTTGGAAATGCCTAGTAGGATTGGTACTGCTAAATAGTTACATTTCTATACAACTACACAGATGAATGTTAATAGTGTTCCTCAGCAGCCAAACTGAAGTGGAATGAAAGGCAAAAGCTAAACTGAAATCTCTAATTTCGCAGTATATTTAGGATCTCTCCTCAAGGACATAGGCTGGGTGTGTGTTCTGGAATGTCATAAAATATAACTCTTAAAACCATTATTTTGACAAAATGTACTACTCCAACCAAGGGAAAATGCTGGCTAGTAAAACGTGGATTAAATTAAAGGTTTTCATTCTGTCACTGACAAGAGGAAGACCATATTGATAGACTATTCACAGTGGTTAGGACTGGCCTCAAATAAATAGAAAAGTTCTCCTTTTTCCTACAAAGGAAATGAGCTGTAAGCCTGTAGACTGACTCATTCCACTCAGTGCTGTAAGACAGAAGTGAATTTTGGAAAATAGGCAGCAGCATCCCTTTGATGTTTGCAATCTATACCGTTGAGAAACCTGTTAAAAGTATTTGGTGTAGTAGATTTGAATAATTTCTTGTCTTGTAAAACTGAGTCTTGTTAAATTAAATGTTTTAAGCAGAGGTTAGAAATGTTACAGAGAATGAATATCAAAAGATTTTTTTTTCTCTGAAAATAATTGAAAACACAAAGAAAACTGATCTAAATTGTTATAGTTTTCCTTGTCAGTGTGATTTCAAGAAAGTATAGCCTAAATCTGAACATTTTCCCAATAAGCCTAAAGTCCTCTCTAGAATTCATCACTTTCCGCATGCATGGCTACAACGTGAAGATCGGGAGACGGCAGGAAAATCCATGTAGAAGTATTTTTCATATGAAAGCAGCAAATCAAACCACAAAGTAGGATTTTTTTTCAAAGAAGGATGCTCTGAAAATGTAAAAAGTAAATATACATTTTTTTGTTTAAACACTTCATATAAGCAGAGTAGACTGTCATATGTAAAGAATGTTATTAACCATTTTTTTATTGTATTCTAACCAATTTCCAACTCAGTAGGAGGCATGAAATGTTAGAGCAAGAATGTAAATATATCGGTTATGTTCAGAGCAAACCAAAATGAAAAAAATTCATTCAAATAACTTTTTCTAACCCCTGCTTTTAAACAACTAAAAACCATGTAATTGTACAATTCAACATGAACAGCTTAACAAAGCATTTTCTCTGTCTGGGGATGACTTAATGGCAGGAAACTTCAGTTACCCTGACCTGCTCTTAGGGTCATAGACTTTCTAGAAGAAACATGGTGGACCTATGTCACCATCATTGTCCTGTGGAAAAGATTCAACAAAAATTCAACATGACTGCTCAGTGATGATCAGCTAAGAGTGATGGAATAGTCCAAAAATTTACTTTGCACTTCTCCACCATCTCTGTTATTGATCTACTGATGAAAGAACTGCAGTATTTCTGCCAGATCTAATAGTCAGCTTGATAGTTTTAGCATTACAGAAAAATTATAATAATTCTTTAAAGTATGTGCACTGATGGAGGATATATTCTGTGTTTTTTGGGTTTAGTCATTTTCTTGAAGACTTAAGAGCAGAAAGGTTCTTGGCATACCTGTTGATTATGGCCATGAAAGGAAAATGCTAAAGCCATACTTCACACATTCATAATCTTATTGACCATTTTCCATAAGAAAAGCATATTTGGCATTTTGAGATGCTACATGATTATTGTTTTTTCAATTTAGACCAATTTATTTACATTAATTAAGGGGTAAAAAGTTTTAAAACAAATAGTATATAATTCCTTTATAAAGCTACCGTGATATTTTACCACCTTTTTTCCCTAACCCTTTCTGATGACATGTAGTTGTGTCAATGCAAAGATGGGATTAAATACAGGCAGTCTGAAAGAGGTTATTTATCAGGCACTTATGACTGAACCATGGGGCTCAGAAGCATAAAGGAAACCAGAGCATGGACTCCTGTGGTGGTTTATCTCCCAACTCTGTAGGGTCCCATAGCTCTGAGTCACATGGACCTGATGTTCTGATCCTTTTCTCAAGCTCCACTTGTCAGAGCAGCCATCCAGAATGAAAAAGGTGCTCTCTTGTCATTCTTTCACTCTAACCACCTGTCATCTTGGTTTCTGCCATCTGTACTATCCCATCAAGCAGCCATGTCAAAGGGTCAGTCTCAGACTGGTTCTTTACAGCATGACATGAGCATGTGTTGTTGGCATTTAGAAAGAAATTCCCAGAGCACAGCTTCCTAGTGTGTTGTATTTCTGTTCCAGACCCATCCTGCTTCTGTAATTTCTGGTTACTGGTGCTTGTTGGAATGTGGACAGAGTCTGCAATGATTAAGACAATGATGTGTCTTGTTCAATGATTGTGCTGTTGACAAAATTTGACCTTCCTCTGTGAGGGTCCAACTTACTTGGAGAGAATGTGTTTTATACATGTACAGCCTATTATAACTGACCATCAGTCACTCACTGATGGCAGAGAGATCATGAGATCAAACGTTATAAACGTACCTTTCTATTATAAAGGAAATTAAAGTTATTAAGACGAAGCCTCAAAAACACATTCAAAGAGGTGTCAGTGACAGAAGAGGGCAAATGGACTTTTTTGGCTTAGAAGAAGTGAAACAGATGTCATCCAAGGCCAACAACCCACCGTGAGTCGGCTTACCTTGGCAGTAAGATCTTCAGCTGGCATTACTGAGAAGTGATGAATATGGTCTATGTTCCTCATAAAAGATGCTGGCCATATGAAAATTTATATTTGCATTTACCATCAGCAAAACTATATGTAAGCCTTGTGTACCTAAAATGTAATCCAAATGTAGGGTAATTTTAGACTAAAGCTCACTGGAATTCAGCATGAATTTCCAAAGTTAAAGTCCATGTGACTTTTTAAAAATGTTTCAAGGATTTACCAGATTGTCTTTTCCCTTCTAAATCAACTCTTCAGTATGTGTTAAAGCATCCATTGGTGAAGGGAATTGAGTCAGTTGGAAATTATTAAGCAATAATTCCTTTTTTATTCATGTGACGTATTAACACATTTAAACAGTGGAGTTCAGGGCAGTGAAGTACACTATAAAAGTGAACAGCTATTACGCTATCCAATTTGGACAACTGTTTCGAACTTTGCCAACAAGTCTTTGCACTTTTAAGTATAATTTTATTATTGCCTCACCTTCTGCAGTAGGCCCAACTTTGTTAGCCTGCATAACCAGTTCACATAATTCTTTCAGATATTTATGTAGGTTAATATTTTCTTTACTCATCTTGTAACCTTGAGAAAAGAACACAGTGTGACTTCATTTTACCTACTTAATTCTAATAAAATACAAATAGTTTTTGAAAGTATTATGTATGCACTGTTCTTATTAATTTATGGATGTTCAGTACAACATATTAGCACAACATATGAGTGTTTGACTAATTAACTCATTGATAACATCTGTTCTTAAAGCACTTTAGGCACAACATCCTTTCTGATTACCAAAGAGCAAACACCATGGATAGACTCAATCAGTGCTTGAAAGGTTCCAAAGAGGGACTTCTTTTCAGTCCCTGCCCGCCACTTGTTTGCACTGCACCAAGGATAATCTTGTAGGTTTCGCAAAGTTAAACAAGCGGCACACTGCCAAGTCATCTGCTCTCAGCATGGCGTTTGAGTGCAGCATTGACAGAGACCTGAGGGCAAATCTTTTTCCATGCTTCTTTTTATAATCACCATGGAGCATCTTTGTTATTGGGGTATACAGTATTTAGAGTCAACTACTTAATCACTTTAAACTATAGACAGTAGTGGTGGTTAATGGGAGTATGGGCAGTGATGAAATAATGATGAATTTTTCTTCACGTGCCTGCTCTGTTTTGTGTACTTATAACTTAAATCCTACGGCACAATGCATTGTTAGGTAGTTGCTAGTCAATCTTTTCTTTTTCTTTTCTTTTCATAATTTTTAATATAATGCAATAAGGCTTTTGACTCATTTGGACCCTACAAATATTTAGTGTATAGATAGTAGCATGGCACTGACAGTATACAATCCACATTGTTGTACTTTCTTCACATCCTCAGGCTCTCCATTCCAATCATGGACTCTACAACCAGAAGTGCCCAAGAGAAGAAGGAGTGCAAGAGTTCAGGCCTGGATGCTACCAGCTTCACTGACCTTCCCAAGAAGCCCTCACCCACCACAATGTCACGAGGTGTGAAAGCTTATTGAAAAGCACTATATTTGACCAGAAAACCTTAACTACACTCTATCAATATTAAGTAAGAGAACTGTCTTAAATTATATGCTCAGGTGATGCTCACCTTCAGGTGAGCCAGACCCATGCATGAAAATTCTAAGTAGGAGATGATCAAATGCTTTAAAGGTGACTTCAAGAATAGTTATCAATTTTAATGAAAGCAGCCGTACAGAGCTTGTATAAAACAGCCTGTCAATTTTGTAAAAAGGATAGTTCAGTGAAAGACTTCCACAAAAGTTTAACACAAGCTATTTCTTGATCCAGTTGAGGAAACCTTTTTAATTTAGCAGTTAGCAGATGCCGACTCATGACTCATTCCAAAAGGTTTGTCAATTTAACATTTGACTCAATGGTCAAAAAGAGAGAATAAAGCAAAGAGGGGAAAAGTAGCACATGTTTAAAAGATGTCAGTGAATGTGTTATGAAAAACCAGACTAACGAGGTTGAAAGACCTTGTTCTCGGCCCCAGAGGATGAATGTTATAAATTACTTAAGCGGCTGGTAGAAGAGTGGTCCACACCGTCCATCAGAGTCCTCTGACAAACACGAGCATGGCAAAAGACCTTTGAAATGCTAATGGCCTTTTCGTATCGTTGTATTTTACTGTTTAATGAAGGGCTTGGTGGCCTGCCATAAGAAGGCAATGATCATTAATTGTTAAGGAAGCTGATTTAAATAGGACATTACTCTACAGGCTCTACACAGCCAAAGAAGAAAAACATGAATATTATAAATGATTATTAAAAAAAACTGGACAATTCTATAATGAAGAGTTGTGAGTTATAAACAGTTAATGGAAAATTTGAATGGATGTGGTGCAAGAAGCAGGGCTGAACAATTTTAAGTGATAGTAGTAAAACTGAATCAATCTTGTGTTTTGAAGATGTTCACCAGTAGGAAACTGAAGGAATGACTTCTTGTTTCTGGAGTTGAAGTGATATAATATACTACTGATGCACCAGTGTTTGAAAATTATTTATTTTGCCCATCTTACTCTACAGAGGGATGACACTGATAGTAGAGTTTATCATGTTAGAACATTACAGATTAATGGGGGGGTTGATGACCTGCCAGAGGATCCTGATGGAATAATAATGATTATTTCTTATTGGCCTGAACCAGTTAATTTGTGTGTTCTTTTGCTTTTCTTTTAGCATGCATTTTTTAGTGGTAGATCTTAGACTTAAGATCATAAATGCATATTTTTGGATTGTTCCAGAAGAAACAGCATAGCATAAGAGGATGATTAATTTAATAAATTTATCTGATCTGTTTTCTCAAGCTGTTTCTTCTGACATTACCTTTGGTAGAGTAAACAACCCCTACTTTACTCAGCAAGAGATTTGTAATAGCAATAGGTTGGCAGCCCTTGAAGGGGTAAAGGGGGAAACATGGTGTTCTCTTAGTATTTCTCTAATTGCATTTTTTAATAGTGTACTTTGTTTTGTATATAAGGTAGTGGCTGTTCCAAAAATATATATGTGTGTGTGTGTTCATGTTTTTA
>JAQQZR010000035.1:10188995-10216229 GCA_030068235.1 Notoglanidium macrostoma | reverse complement strand
CCCGCCTCTCACCCCAAGATGCTGGGATTGGCTCCAGCTTCCCCGCGACCCAGATGGATAAAGCGGTATAGATAATGTATGGATGGATGGATTATGTCACTGGAAGGTCCTCACAAGGATAATAAGATAGACGTGTGTGTGTGTGTGTTATCACATATCCTCATTTCTCTTGTCTTTCTGCGTAGTCAGTCAGTAATAGCAACATGGACAGTGGAATCAGAAATTGTTCTTATTCATCCTGCTAATAATAATATTTCCCATGAATTAAACTTACAAAAGTTTTAGCCTTAAGCAAAATGTGAAAATAATGTGGGAAAAACATATTAATCTTCATCTTCAGTAACTGCTTTATCCTGATCTGGAGTGTATACAGGTAACATTGGGCATAAGGCAAGCGGGAATCCAGTCAAACCAGTCTCACACACATTCACAGCTGGGAGCAGTTTAGCACAGCCAATACCTGTTTTTGGACATTGGAAGGAAAGCAAAAGATCAAAATCAAACCAGCGATCCTGGAGCTGTGAGGTAGCAATGCTACCCATTGCACAACTGAAGAAAAAAAATATATCTGCATGTTTTTATGGTTAGTGGTATCTAAATATCATGAACTTGAAAAGCATTTTTCCTGGGTTTGGTATCAGGGGTCAAGGACAATCTGGATCACAAGGTGCAAATCTATGTAAATGTAAAGTCTCTGGACGAATCAGTGTTGTTGCCTCGGTAATTTCCCACAATGTAAACTATGCATCCTTGGCTTGGGCTTCAAAGAAAAGCAAGGTCAGCACACCACACTAGCAGATACGGACTTGTTCATAGCTCTCATGTTCATCTCGCTCCTCCTCCTTCAAGTTTAGTGGGGATCTAGGGAGGATCTTATCTTATCACAGACTCAGACGATGGCATGAAACCAATGAAATAAACAAGCCATATTCGTGACATGCTGTGGCAAGAGCCACATACACATCATCACAAACACAAGAAAAATACAGCAAGTCTCAGGTCCTTCATTGACACTAGGCCTGAATCTGTCTGCTGACAATGTAGTGACATGAGGATTGTGATGATTATCTCTTTAGGCATCTCGTTAGATTTAAGTGACTCTGTTTGCTGAAAACGTGCAAATCTGTACAAACTGTTCGGTTTGGCACAAAACAATTCAAGTCATAGGAGTGAAATCCCCTCCTACACCTTATTCAAGACAGTTGTGCACTATGAAAGGATCATGCTTGCTCCAAAATCCCCATGACATGCTAGTGGATGGGGAAAAATTAAATGGTTAATGTTAGAGCTTACTTGTTTAGTAACAAAATTTAATTTCACTAAGTATTCTTTAATATCTCCAGACAATTGCCATTCACATCTACATCAAAAAAGTGATCTAACTAAACCTACTAAACCTTCGTTTACTTTTGTTTTAATACAATACCAAGCTGCTTGATAACTATCATTGCTCAATGTTTGATTTAGCTTTTTGCCCATTTAGTATCATGCAACTGTCTACATGTGTGTGATTAAGATGTCTTTTGTTGATTACTAAAGGAACCTATCTTGCCATCAGTATTTAGCAGCCAGGCTGAAGCCAGCCATTAACTCATCCCACTGCTAATGCTCAGCAGCTGAAGCAACACTGGGTTTTTGAGCTGTTGGGTGTGGAACCGCACAGAAAATCTGTACCATTCTACCACACCCAAGCACTGAAATAGGAAAAAAAGTTATCCATCTGAACACTTAAGCTTTAGTAGCTTCTGGTATGAAAAAACAACAACCCTGGAATATTGAATTTAAAGCAGAAGTACACAGACAGCTACATGGGGTAAGGGTAGAAAGATCTTTGTTCAATAAAGTCAAATTTTTTATTAACAGTTGGTGAAGCAAATTAAGTCTTCTAATCTTGTAAATTAGCCCCCCCAGCCCCACCAACATATTTTTCCCAGCCAATTCCCTCTGTTTTCCTGCTGTTTGTTAGGAGTGCTCTCTGTATTCATTAGCTAAAGATGCCTGGGCAGCAGCCAAAAAGCGTTCTGCTTCAGGTAAGATTTTCTTCCATCAGGGCGGGCCTCACCCTGCTGGTAGAGACACAGAGGCGTCTGGGCCCAGAGGGAGTCATCCTAGGCCTGCCAAAAGCAGACTACAGTGAAAAAAGAGCATATTTTCACCCACACAAAACAACACCTAACAAGCCTGTAGGTTTTAACCCACTGCTCATAGAGCTTGAAAGGTTCCCATTTTTTTTCCCATGAAAAAAATAGTCTCTTATTCTGCCCAGCTACCAAATGACTACACAGAAAGGAGGGACAGTGTTGACTGAGAAGTTATCATTGATCAAGTGAATTGGGATGTTGAATCTGAAAGCAAATATGCTTTGTCTTATCTGATTTGGAAGCCCTAATGCTGTATATAGTATCCCATGGGCTTTTGTGTGGTTGCCAGACAGCGATCTGCTTCCACTGTTTTGATTTTGCCATTCTTTATGTTGACAGATAGATTTTTGCAGGAGCTCCAATTGGTTTAAAGTGGCACAGTGTATTCCTGTGGAATTTAACTTCGCAAGCAAAGGAAATACTTTCAGACACCCAAGTCATTTTTCTTTTTTCTGGTGTATTGCTGAGAAGATCTTATATAAATGTGTTTAAGGATTCTTTTTAGTTTTGTGTATCCTGGCTGCTTTTGGGTATCCACATCACTGCCTTCATTTAAAAGAAATCTCAAGGGTCAAAACATTCAAAGCAAGGCAGTAAATGTATGTATTCGTCATTTATGGATAATCTTTGTGTCAGATCTCTGAGTAAGACATTGAAATGTTGTTGCAGTGGGCATACCCTAGCTGTGGAAATGCAGACCATATTTCATCCTAAATAGTTCTTGTGTTGGTCTGAATTTGTGTAACTCAGGTTTGACACTTCAGGCAAATTTGACATGGCAGCTTGTCAAATGCAGTGAGACAGTAAAATTGCCATGTAATTCCTAATGAAAATGTACTCGGACAGAAGAAATAATATGAGCTTGACAACCTTCACGTTAGACACTGCATGTATAATAGCTCCTGTGATGTTTAAGATGACTGCAATGCAGACTTTTCAAACCGTAACATGTTTACTCAATGTCTTATGTTGAAGAATGTTTCAAAACACCCTCACATACTTTTAGTGTTGGGATTTAGTACGAATAAAGTAATAAAACACTGAGAGAACCATACTTCTGTGTTCTACTTAAACAAACTTCTTGCATGGCTTTCATTTGACCTAGACAAAAGATTACATGTTCTAATTACATCCACATCCCATTTATTGTTGTACTAATGATGAAGACCCTCGAATCAGGTTCATGTTTCTACTTCAAGCAGTATGTGACAGTATACAAGACCATATCATTTTAAGCTACCTTGCTGTGAAAAGCTGAACTGTCAGATGACTCAGTCATCTGTCAAAAGGAATAGTGCATTGTTGCCAAGCATCAGATGTCACAGTTTGTATTATCATTTGCTCATTGACAAGACTAGCAACATATTTCCTCAACCATTTATCTTTGTGATAATTCACATCCAGCACATCAGACCTGTAAGTACAACTAAAATAGGCACACGCTGCCATCATTAATGCAGTGCCTTATTCATAGTAGTTCAACAAATAGTAGCATATGATACCAATTACCATCAAGGAGAATAAACTGAATCCGGACACATCTGTGGCACATGTGTATCTTCATCATGGAAATGGCGATTGTTAAACTTCACTGAGCTTTGAGATTATTTTAAAGGAAAGTACAAATGCTTTTTAATCAGATTGCTGGCAGGTCTTGCCCTCCTTAGCTCCATGTTGTTCCTATCAAAGAGGTAAAAACCAGATGTTGGTTTATCGTTCTGTGTGTATCAACTCTAATTTACATTTGATATCTGTAGTAATATGCTATATGTTAGTCTAAGTATCTGTTACCACATAATTCACTTCTAATGTTTCTACATTAAAACATACACATTCATAACACAACCAAATCCATGCTGAAATACTATATTAAATTACTTTTTTCAGTCTCTGAGAAACTTTAAGATAGTTCTTCAAAAAATCATTATAAGAAACATGAAACCTATAACCCTGCTGGATACCTGCTGAAACATCTCATTAAGAGGGACCTCAGACTTCTTATAGTTATTTACGTATAAACCCAACAACAAATTCTGATCTAATATGGGAGTCTGTAAATCTTGGCTAGGTATATCACAATGGCACTATGACTAAGAAAAGGTCTTCTGGATCTGTACAAAGACGTATCCACAGGATTTTATACACTTTTCTGGCCGCAACCAAGATCTTGAAGGTTGCGATCTGGCTTTCTACACGTCCATATATACACACTTTTATTCCAGTGGAAGAACACCACAAATCAGAGCTTTTCTGAGCAAGACATAGTCATTGGACTGAAAAGAGTTCATGAAATGTATTAGTGTGTATGAGTGTTTTGTGTGACCCTAACCCTAACCCTAACCCAAATGAATTGCAATGGCTGATGACCAACCACAGACTTTATCCTGCAGCCTAGTGGCAAACATGCGAGATCTCATATATCGTTTAATCTCCACTGATTTCTATAAATCATCTGCTTCTATAAGACAAGGTAATCTCAAATACTTCCCTTTACTGGGTTGATACTTTTATAACTACAGAACATTCAGTAAAAACTTTATCTGAGCATGGGAAAGTGGCAGACCGACTTTAGTTATCTAATCTAAAGTCTGATTCAAATTCTGCAGTAGATGCTCACCAAGCACAAGATATACCTTCCATTCTAAAAGCTAAGGGTACATCCTTCTCTGCTGCAGTCATTCTGCTTTAGAAAAAGTTTGGCTTCCATTAATGGCCTAATTAGCAAATTAAAGTGTCTAAAGTGACATCTATATTATTTGTGCTAATGACCCTCCTCTTAACTGAGACAGAGATCATTGTAAAACTCTTCCTCACTGTCAGCCTGCAACTATTCAACCAGTGGAGCTCTCAGTCTCACCTATTTCAGACATTCCCATCACACAGCTTTAATGTTTCTCACCTTCACTCTGGTTGCACTCATAATTGATGGCAATTTTCAAACCCAATTTTGTTTCATTGTCATTGCAATGAGCAGATATAATGGAAACTGACAGGTGGACACTCTTAAGTAGGTTCCTAATTTTGACAGCTTAGACATAATGACATTAAGATGACAGTTTTCAGAGTTCACAACTATTAATGATTTTATTTTTCAGTCTAAGTCTAAGTAATAGGTTGGAAGGCAATTGGTTGAGTGCATATCATTACAAAAAATTACAAAACATTATAAACAAAAACTGTTTATGAATTTCAAATTGTACCAGCCTTTAATAGATGTCTTGACCATGTGGTAGCAATTTTACATATATCCTACTAATAATGGTTCCTGAGGCCGAATGGTTCTGAATACAGAGAAAGACTATTTCCTTGGCCTGTCCACATGGACACAGAATACATGCAAGCTGTAACCATGTATTAATGATAATGGGTAATTGCTCATTTTTATCAATATTGTGATGCCCATTGCCAGTGTCTTTTGCTTCCTCTTTTAGTGTACGTTTCAGTTCGACCTCAGATGGTGTTGTGGGCAGAGAATGAAATATTCTGACCAGTCTAAAAAACCCCATACACTTAAAATGCTCCACATCATGAATCATTAAAATCTGACATGATGACTATTGACTTAATAACACTGCTTACTTTCGTTGTCCTCTTATTGTTACTATAATTATTCTAATTTAGCAGTACATCAGATAGGAAAATAACCTGTGACCATTCATAAGACAGCACAACACAGATCTGTATGAATTCTATAGCAACTCTTTGGCACTACAGTGAAAAAAGGGTATAACATGCCATTTCCCCCTTAGTCCCTACTTCTCTAGTCATTCACTTCACAATATGATGTTTGCCTGCTTTGGTCCAATCTGCAGTTAGCATAATGCTCAGAGGTGGCTCACTTTTCAGTGAAGTGTTGCAGGGTCATCTTAGATCCCTCTGAAGTGTTTACATAGACCTCTTGTGCTTCTTTTCAGTCTTCTCTAGCAGCCTGTGCTAAAATAAATATTGCCCTATGCAGAGTGCACTCTGAGGGCCAGACAGAAGCATGCCTCTGCTCGTCAGACAATATTTACAAGAGCACCAAGAGGACTTAAATGAGTGTGTGAACAAAAACCTAGTGGATTTAGTTTCAGTCTAAGTACATGGTGTTTTGTAGTGCATTTCCAGGCTGAAACATATGTACTGAACAAAATAAGCATAAGGTGACAAATTAAAGGTAAAACCTTTATGGTCTGTGTCCAGTCATCCCCTATGGGGTAAAAGTCACTGTAATCCAGTACAACCTCTTCTGTCTGACATCTTTAGCCTTTACTGAAACATTTCTATCCTGATGATACTGGTCTCTTCTAAGATAACTCTGCCCCATCCACAGGACACAGGGGCTCACTGAATGGTTTGATGATTATTAGAATGATATAAATTATATGCCTTAAGACACCTTAAGTTGTATTTTACTTTTAATTTATAACTCAGCTGTAGTATGTAACTTGTACTGTTATATATTTTGTCTACACTACAGTTTCTTCTTCAAGTGCAATATTCTTTGGTCAGCAGTGTCTAAAAAGCAGACATTGCTGTGTGTAAACGTCTGAGCTTTGAAAAATCTAAAGCTCAGCCACTCACAGTGGCTGAAGTTGTACAGACCTTGGTATTGGTGCCAGGTTGGCCTTCACATGTAAAGACTTTAATCAAGAGATACATACAGACTAACACCTCTAGCTTCTGACTTCTCCACTGGTATGAACATGAAAAAAGCTACATTTGTTACTCATAGCTCCATGTTTATTTACTTTCATACCTGCATCACAGCCAGGTAAATCCTGAAGTTGTATACTGTCTGAAAGTCCCCGTACAGAGTGTGGTTTCAGAGGTATAGGGAGTTCTGGCATCTGAATATCTCATTACCAGGGTTCACCTCAGTTACCATAATAGCAATTTGTGTCATAAAACCATTAAAGTTAATAAATAAAATGCAGCAAAATTTTTTAGTTGTGAAGTCAAATTTGGATTGATGCAAAGTATGGGGAATAGGCAAAATAATTGCTTCAACAGCAACAAACATTCCTGAGGTAAATACAGATTACAGCTGTTCAGTTCATATAGATGCATTTCATTGTGATTTTAAATGTTGAATGCATTTGAAACACATACTGTAAGTCACTCGGATTTAGTAGTCAAATGAATTCAAATATTAATTAGCATGTAATTTCTCAGAAACTCAAATGTTTCAAATTTGCTATTATTTATTTACCCACAATAATGTTTTTGTCACTTCTACATGGCTAGGTTTTACAGGAACCAGAATCTTTATAAACATTTGAAATTCCTCCTGAAAAACATGAAGGAAACAAATCAAGTTTTAAAAACAAGTATGTATATATATATATAGACAAAAAAACTATTTACAATGACACTGTGGCATCCTGAATGCAAGAGAGAAAAGGTCTAAGGAAGCTGGGTCAAAGGTGAAACCTAACTGAAAGAATCTTTACAGGATGTACCCATACACCACCACTGAGGGCAAAACAGAGTAAACAGGATGGTTCCTAAAATAGGAACAGTGGCGGAAGTGTGATGACTTAGCAAAATATGTTTTCAATAGAATGGGGGAACTAGAGAGGACATGCCTTCCACACCTTGAAATGATGATATACTGCAAAACACAGAGATCTTACAAATGCTCTTCAAGGCTTAGTCAGAAACAATATTAGTCTTTTCACTAAGGATCTTTCACCCAGATGCAGCATTTCTGTTGTAATGGCTCCGTTGGCAATGTCAGGCCAGAAACCATAAAGATGACGTGGCACACTGAACGATTCTGAAGCCCAGAACATCGATGGTCAAAGGCAATTTATTTTGTATGGTTCTTATGAATTTTGCTCAGTGCTAGCAGCAAAAGTAAACTTAATGCATGAAATTTTGCTTTTTGCAAATTTCCTTTATGTCAGCATCTTATTTATGCTAAAAAACAGCACCAAGTAACAACACAGCTTCATAACCATCATTCAAGCCAGGAACAGGAGCACTTAAAATCAGAGCCATCCATCCAGCAGTGTTCCAAAACCTTCTGAGGAACAAACGGTTTCAGGACCTTTCCAAACTTTCCACATAGATAATGAACAAATAACTGTTTTGTGTTTTAACCCAACTGCAGGAATCATGACCATTATTTAAAATAACAGAAGTGGCACAAACTGTTTGTTTGATGGTTATATAAATTCACCACACAGCAAAAACAGAAATTTTAAAGTAAAAGGTTTTTGTTTTGTTTTGTCACACAAATATGCTAACATTAAGCAAGTAGCAAGTGGCTTGCTTTCATTAAGTGCAATCTCTCACTTGCCACTATAAACATCTACAGAATAGATTTCCATGATGCTGTAAAAGCATTACAGAAACTTTCCACTTTGGCAGGTTTGCCATGTCGCCTGTGATATAAAACAAGCATTAGTAACAAGTTGTTTCCAAAACAGGTTTTTAGCTGGCAGGAGGGTTGGTCATTCTATAAAGCTTAGATTTGACAAATCAGTGATGTTCAAAATGGCAAGGTCCACTCCAATATTTTCTACCTTCTCTAGAGAAGAAAATGAAAGCATTTTGCAGAAAACAAAAATTGAAAATGTTCAAGGCTATTTGGCCAATATGTTTTATGATCATCTGAACATTTTTGTTGTCACTTTCCTAGGTTTCCTAGATAGCTGGCAAACATGACTATCATCCACCATTAGACACCAAGTGATCCAGGGTTGAAGTACGTGGGGGATGATCTATCACGTTTTACCCATGAATCCTTTTTTACAAGTTGTTTGAATGGCACATGGAAAAACAGTCTCTTGTTCTAAGACTCGGCTGAAGGACTAGCACTGCTGCAATTCCACTCCACTCTAGAGAAGAAAAACAGTCGCAGTGCTTGTTTGCTTGCCAGTTCTTGAAGTTTGCATTTTAATTCCTGCCACTGTTGACTCTGCCCCACTTGCTTTCCTCTTTAGCCTTTAGTTCTAACATGTCCCCCTCTCCATACTGCTGACTGAAGCTGTTTATCTTTTTTTTTCAACAGGGCCAACACTACTGTGTAGGGAAAGAATACTTTTGATGTAGGCATTACCTCCATGACCCCTTACTCATGGGTCATGCTGAGAGTTAGAACCTCCTCCAGTGTACTCTGAATCTCCATAAAGGCGGCTCGCACCCCTATTGTTGGAATGAAAGGTCTTCTCAGCCTCCTACCCCCCTTTCCCCTCTGTAATAGGGGGCCTCCATACCAGACTGTTGGACATCTTCCTTCCCCACCCCCCTTCTCTTTGTTGCTATCCCGTAAATTGAGCCTTCCCTTTGGAAGCACTAATTAAGAGCATAATCTTCTCTTCCTTTGGAAAAACAAGAGTTGAGGGGTAGTGTTTCCTTAGAGTTTCCTTCGACCTTATTATCTATGTGTCCAGTCGTGCTGAGGCTTGCATCACCACATAGGGTTGTAAATGTTTTAGAAATGACAACAAACACTAAATCATCCTATCAGTTCATCAAATAATTTCTGCAGTTGGGAGTAGGGATTATATAAGAAAAAATATAGTAAGTACTAAATGGACATCCATTGATGAGTCATCATCAAAGCATTTTGATGGGATGTTTGGAGGGATCTTCTCGTCAGTGGCATTGTGACAAGGCCTTACTAGCCTGGGGACCTGCATAATGAATGTTAGCCATAAGTATGTTTTTGGTTTCATAAAATAAAAAAAATGATTACAGCTGTGTGTAGTAGAATAAAAAAAAAAAACAAGAGTCAAGCCCTTGTTTTATTAAGAACACATAACTGCAAATCGTATGGAGATATTTTAAATAAAAACCTAAGCACAAATAGGAGAAATCCATGTAAAAAAAAGGGAGAGCGAATAAGTACCCCAACAAGGAAGCCTGTCTAAATTCTTACCCCCAGGAATTACACCCACAAGGCAAATTACCTTGCATATCTACAGCTGGTTTTAATTTGTGCTTTTAAAGCAAACTCTTCCCTGAAAACCCACTGAAGTTGGAGCCAGATCCAGGTTTAGTCTAAATGGTTGTGTGCTGTTTTATGTAAATGGTTAATTTACCTGACCATATCTTATCACAGAATATAGCCTATAGAAAACACTTTTTTACACATTCTTGTCTCCCTAAAGTCCTGGGACATCAGAATTTCAACAACACAGGGTGAACACCAGCTGGGATTCCTTTAGATGAATCGGCATGCTTTGTCAATCTGAAAGAGAACTCTATAGCTATTCTTCCCATTATAAACCTTTGTAGTGCACCTAGTCCAGCGATATCAGTAACCTAGACAAGGATGCAAAGATGTTTGGACATCCATTGTGTCCAAGGACATATTTTATTTTAGCTGTAAAAGAAAAATAAAAAAAAGTTCTCATGAAGATAATTCCACATTTAAATACATTTTTGTTGATATCTCTGTGAAGACTGGTGGCTCATGAGGAACAGAACACTGTTTGTTAGGGGAATCACACATTTCATTGTTAACCAGATGCTAGTTCTACTCACACACTAAATAATGATAGTTTATGGTCTTTAGTAGACATTCATCTACTAAATCCTTTATCTAAGCCATATAATTTATATAAGTCTTATACGTAAATATTGTTAGGGAGAACACTTGTCATTTTGTTAGTATTATGGTTATGTCAATAGCATGTTAACATGTGAAACTTACAAGTCTGAAATGCTAGACAATAAGGCCTTGTTGATTGCTATGATACATTGGGCTTATTAGCAAGTGACACTAGTGCGCAACTGCTCATTACTAACAGCTTATGTTGCCTAGAGCTAATTAAGAGAGCTATTAAAACTCACTCAGACCTGCATGACATTATGAGTGCCAGCAGCTTGCTGGAAATTGTATAAGCAATTGTATGAATCTGGCCAGTTGTTCAACATGCATTCAGACTGCCAGAGAAAAGCCAGCAGGGCCCAGTTTCGTAAACATTAACAGGAAAGGTTTACAGGTCTGCTGAGGATCCTCCACATCTGGGGCTACTGTATGTATGACAAGGTCCCATAAACAAAGCCAGGACTGGAGTTAAACTAGTCGCTACGTATTGACAATTGCTAAATCACTTTGTGCATTGTGGTTTTGGTTGCTGACCAACTATGTGAAACAGGGCTTATTTTCATTAGTGCCTTATAAGATATCATAAGCAGTTAAGATTTTCTTGCTTCTGTTAAATTTCTCAATATGTTCAGCATGTCACCTGTGAGGCCTTGTTTTGACGACATGCCCACCTGCAACTAACAAAATTTAATTTAATGGACAATGTTAGGTTAGAATTGACAGGATCTGGTTTAAATAGACATCAGGTACCTAAAACACAGATGTTTTTTAAGTATGATATATTATAGACACTCCCACCCAGGTTTTCTCAAAAGTAGGATAATATGAATGGTATAATTTTAGTAGGCTCTATGGGTGTTAATTGAAAAGTAATTTACTTAATACATCCTTTCATTCCTGGAAGCAGTTTTAATTCACTCTCCTTAACCCTATGATCCTTCTGCTGCCACAGCTAACACCTGTGGGAAAAAATCAGTGCAGGATAAAGAAAGATATTAGCAGAGTACACATTTTCAGGGTGCAGATAAACTAGAAAATAATCTAAACACCTTAGATCTCTCACAAATTACAGACTGTTGTAAGTGGATACAGGACAGCAAGGAAGAGAAACCCGTATGTTGTTCCGAAGAAGATGGAAACAAATAGCTACCAGGAATTTTGAGTCTGGATGAGGCTACTATTTGGCCTATGGCTTCCCAGGACTCAAGGCAGCTTGGAGACGTAGTGTATAGTAGTTGGCATGGGGCTGTGTTGTTAGGCTTTTTGCCAGTTTATTCTGTTGGAATTTCCTGTCTGAGTTGACTCCCCCTTGCTTAGTCCCTCCTTGTTCCTGGAGCAAGACAGAAAAGCTTTTTTAATTACACTGCCGCTGCCTGGCCTCTCAGGATATTATTATTGTTCTTGAGTGCTTCCTCTGAGGATGAGCTTCTCTCACCACAAAGCTGCTCTCGGCTTCGTTTGGACATGAAAAGTGAATGTTTTTCCTGTGCTTTGAGATTCAGAGCACCCCGTGTTAATGTCTGCCACCTGGAATTGTCTTTAAAAGGAGTTCAGATCCTGACTTAATCCTGTTACAACAAATCGGTCTGGTTCTCACGATTGCCCTGACAGGATGTTCTTTAATTTTGGGCCATTGATATGTGGAACTGAAATAATCATTTTAATATATGACAGTAATATGTGAAAACAATCATATGTGAAGAAACCAGGTTCTCTCTGGCAATAGTTTCAAATTTACAGAACTAGCATTTTTGACTTTTGCTGTCATGAGCATTAGTACTGTATGCTCTGATAACTAGATTCTGTTAAGCTATCCTGAGGTTCAAGTGAAATAACTCTGCTTAAATAATCCTCTGGTAATATGTTTGACTCATAACAGTTAAAAACAATACTAATTTAAGTGCCTGTTAGAGATGTTAGAGATGTACACCATGGGAAAAGAGGCTGTGTAGGCCTTGTGATTTAACCTGTAAAATCTGTAGCACATAGGCCCCCTAGTTTTCTTTGTTGGGAGAAAAACAATAGAGGTATCTATGATAGAAGCTGGTAAGCATATCAGTATGCCACTACTCTACAGTACAGTTCATTGTTCAGACACTTATACAATATGACTTCTTTTCTGGTATCTCATAAAATTATGCCTCTTTGTATAGTGCATTAACCAAAATGATTTTCCGTGACATTTTTATGATTGTATGCTGTTTACAGTAGGGATGTGCATGGATTTTCAAATACTCAGTTAACCATTTAAGGAGCCATTTAAATTCAAATACTGAGTTCAGTATTCAGATATTGCTTATTCCATATACAATGTGCTATGTAGAGGTGTGCATCAGGATACAGAGCAGATTATATATATATAGTTTGTTAATCCAGTGACGCTTTCATACATCCAGCACAAGTAGTTGTAGTCTTTAATCCACAGCAACATTGAATTCCTAATGTTATTGGTCAGAAGGTGTACATTATTTTTGTATAACCGCAAGACAGACAGTTCTGGCAGGAACATGAACAATAGGTTTATATTAATGTGCTCATTGTGATACGTTATTGTTTCTATAGTTTCTAGCCTATTTTGTACAACAGACACTCCACATAATCTAATACTAATAGTAAATGGATTTTTAAAAAGATGTGTTGTTTAACAAAGAAAAACATGTGATAATTGATGTGGTGACATTTTTTGTTACGTGACACTTATTTAATGGAATGATCCCAGCTGTCATTGCTCTGTAACAGTCAGAGAAGCTGCATTGTTTTGAGAGATAGCAAGAAATGGACACGCACACTCTCCTGTACCAGCTTCCATCATTATTAATGACACAGACATCTCATAAGGCCACCTCCCATGTGCTGCACATGTCTAACTCACACACTAACGTGCCACACATGGTCCAGAGCATAAATGAAGATGTTATGCATGCACATATTCTTTCTCCCAAAAGCTGTAGCTGAGAGGCTCGTTATCCTGGTCTCTGTACTAAGCATAAGAATGTCTCTTTTACTTCCAACTCACCAAGGACAGAGTTGAAAGTAATGGCATAGAAAAAAAAACACCCCACCCAAACAGAACCTGAAAGATCTTGGAGGTTTCTCATCTTTATAAGGGAAATTTTTAATACACATTTTTAGATGTTCTAGAGATGCTGTGCAATTACCTTGTTATTTTGCATGCCTGTCAGTAGTATTCAATTACTGTTGCCTAAGAAATAATTGATAACTGATCCAGAGCAGATTTTACAAACAGTATAGAAGCTAATACTGAATGTAGATCAGCTGTATCATATCATTTTTTCTATGAAACTTTAACATAATTATTAATTAATCATGTTTGGTAAGTCAACAAGTATCCAAAAAATCACAGGATAAGAGTTCTGTTAAAAGGCTTTAGCAGTTCACCTATCTGAAGTGTTTTAAACCTTTAAAAGTCAAGCATATTTCAGAGTCAATCTTATGACTTGGATGTAAGTGATACGTCTGGAACGCAGACTCATACGAGCCGCTGAAATGGGCCTGCTCCTCACTGCTCTACCCTCATGAGATAGTGATTGCAAACCTTCCCTCATGTTCTTGGTTCTCCTGTTGTAACTGACTTACTCATGTGATGGACTGGTGTCCCATTCAGTGGGTATTCTCACCTCATGCATTGTGTTTTCCCATGAAAGGTTCCAGATTCACAATCATGAGAATAAAATGGTTACTGAAGACACACACTACATCTTAATTATACGTATGCGGTTTGCAATAATAAGGCAGAAGAAAAAAAACATTCTCATCATGATATTAAAATCTTTCATACTAGTTCGAACTAGTTAAAAAGGAACAAACATTCATTAATTAGTGGAACCCTGAGTAAGCATATTATCTGCTTCTTACATTGGTGTTTATTGTGAATACGTATTTCTAATTAGCTAGTGTCCTAATACTCTCATGTGTCTGGAGTATAAAGGAGACCATCCTTCTTTTCAGAAACACAACAAATTTCTTATGGTATCTTATGGTAATTTGTGAGGCAGTTGGACTCGGAGGCAGTATATGTCATTGTGGCATGGAAATAGATCAGAAAATGTGGAGTGCTTTTTCATCCCAGTGCTGTAATATCAACACTTTTCCTTGATTCTCTGTGTCCTTGTCCCTCAGTTCAAAGAGAATGTCACTAAAGGTCTTTGTCAGAAGCCCAGTTTAAATCATTTTATATTTAAGATAAGATTGTCTGAAAATTACTGTGTTTTTTTTAATTCCATGTTTATTATATGCTACTGTGAATAAATTTCACAAACTCTGATGATGCCTTTGGAAATTCATATGAGCAGTACTGTAGCCTCTTCTTCCATGAAAGAAATTTCATCTGGACGACTAACACTTATTTGAATTCTCTTTTTTGTTCACTCCTCTCTCTCTTTATTGCTCTCTATATCTCTCTCCCTGCCTGTCCTTGACTTCACAGCTCCTCCTCTATTCCCGACCTTCCACACACCAATCCCAATCGACATGCGCCATCATGAGGGTAGATACCATTATGAGCCACACCCTATTCATGCCATGCATGGGTAAGTCCATTAAGTATTTGAACATTTACAGGCAACTCCAAAATTAATGGCAACCTTCATTAAAATGAGCAAAAAATAATATATAATGTGAATAACACATGCAATATGAGAACACTGTATAGTTTTATCAACATATGAAAAAATTTAGGAAAAAAATGTAAAGAGGAAATACACTCCAGAATGGTTTATCACAGCAGTTCACTTTCAGATGACAGATCTTTCTGCCTCCTCTAATGCTGAGTTATACCTGAAAGAGACCTTTCATATACAGAACATCCACCGATCTACTATCTCTACAAGCATAATATTTTATTGTCTTGGACAGTTTGGTGATTCTGGTATGCCATGCATTGAATCCAGGAAAGCTCTGCCAACTGACATAGTCTTTCTATTTGTGGAACTTAAAGTAAGAGGGTCTGCTGCACACACTCAGTGCATAACCTGAAACAATGGAAAAAGAAGCATGTATAAAAAATGATGTTATTAGGCTGAGCCAAGGCAGAATCTTTTTCTTGGTTGCTGTACCTGGGGGCTATGGACTGAAAAATGCTAAGCCAACTTGGAGCTGAGAAATTAACGCTAGCTAACTTTTTCTTAGCATGCACATAAATGTTAGACATTCTGTATTTCTACTTTATAATGATGTATTGTACTTACTCTACTTTACATTAATTTATTTTTTTGCTTGCAGAAATGGTGTAGTATCTCTCAGTAAAATTGGGTATACACATTTACATCACAAATGCGATGGTGATGCGTAGTGTTCACCTACGGAACAGCAGAGCTATTTATCACAGGGTGTGGAAAACTTACGAGAGGCGAAGACTCTGTTTCTCTTTGAACTCTGGCTGCCTTGATTAATGTGACTTGGTCTTGACAGTGGCCCCATAATTCATCAAGACCTTGAAGTAGCTCTTTTTCTGCCTCTGCTAAATTCACCTAATTACAACACATGTTGAACAGCAGCAAATTAAGCATGGTGTCGTTGGTCAACAGAGATAGTACTTTATCTGTACAAACTCAAGTGTTTATCAAAAAGCAGGGCCAGGCCCTGAGTGCTGAACATGACTGCTGCCTGTGCATACACAGTTGGCACCCAGAGATTCTGCAAAAGGATTTAGCTCTGTATGAATAATAATAATAATAATAATAATAATACATTTAAATTAAAGGCACCTTTCTTGACACTCAAGGACACTGTACAATGAAACAAATAAACAACAACAACAAGAGAGAGAAAAACATAAGCACACATAAATAAATAAATGAAAATAGGATATAATCAAGGAAAGAATGCAGTCTTAAACAGGTGAGTTTGAGGTGAGTGAGACATGTCCTCACACTGTGACTAAAGTGACTAAAGCCTGACAGCTTAGCAACATCTTTGTTAGGGGACCTCTTATTTAGTACTTTTGCATGGGTATTGTACCCCCATGCCCATGCATGTGCTCAATTTCCTGCCTGAACCAAAGTTCATGCTCATATTAAAGCCCTCATCTAGGCTAAAGTTCATTGTGGTGGTGTCTAGTATCATGCCCAAGTCTGCAGGCCCGGGCCCTCCAAGGGACAACCTCATTGGGTGCTCCGGGAGTAGTGCCTTTGGGCTACACCCCCCGTGTTCTGTCATGGATTTGCCCCTTGCTGCATCCCTAGTGCGTTTTTTAAATTTTGCCACATGCAGCAGGCTCTTTGTGATTTTCTTCATGCTCAGCGCTGCTGCACGTGATTCCTTGTTTGTGCAGCAGAACTAGCGGTCAGCACTACAAGTCCCAGAATGCATCAAGGTTCCACATTAGAGGGAGCTAGATTGCGCTCTGCTGTTGCATATTCAGACTTACACACACTATATACGGACTCCTAGTTGCACAGGGACTTTGCGAAGGATTAGCTTGCCACTGTGTCTGCCTCTGCCAAGCCTTTTTATACACTCATGTTTGTTTTGTTGTTTTTGAATGTGTTTAGCTGTTTTTGTTTCTGTGTTACTGTTTTGCCTCTGATACTCTGTCTGCTGATCGCCTGAACCTCGTTCATGTCTGGACTGTGAGTTTGCCTGCTGATTTTGTACCCCTGCGTTATGTTCTCTTTTATAATAAAGACTGATCTGCACATGCATCCAGCCTCATCCAGTTTTCCTGACAATTGTTGCTAAAGTTGATCTACATGTTGCAGATTTATAGGGTGTACATTTTTTCCAACCTAGATTCGCAATGTTGGTTTACTTTTTGGAAAACACTAAACAGCATAATCACTACACATTGAAATATTGAAATATTTTGTTTTTTGTTGTCAGCTAAGGTTATTTATTTATTCATAGAAACTGGTGAGGACCACACAATTACGATTTAGGCCCTATAATTATAAATAAATTACATAGGTCCTAATAATCAAAAAGACAGAATTGAAGGAGGATGTACTTTCTTTTTCACATGACTATATGTGTGGTGGCCTGGGAAACACATCACATGGTGAAATTTTGACCTTTTCCACTGTGTAAGCTTTTAAAAACTACAAACTTTCCTGACACATGATTCTTTTTTAGATAGCTACATATTACAAATAAAGCAATACCATTTTAAAGGGAGGAAACACCATTAGAGCAGATTACAAGTTGTATGTAACCATTTGTAGCTTCCTTAACAAGAGTGAATAAGAAAACAACATTAACTTTCTTTCCCTCTCACTGACTGTCTTTTTACTTCGAAAAACCAGTTTGAAGTATGGAACATGCCCAAGTTTTTCTGTGGTGAATTTAATGACCACAGTAGGCCTGAACAGAACAACTTCAGCACACTCTTCTGATTTAGGGTAATGTTGCTTTTCCACTTTTCAACTCCGCTGCTATTGGGAATTATAACTGCTATTTTTGACACACATATGATTTGTTCTTGGTCAGTGTTAATGAAATATGATGGATGATGTTCATGAGGAGAAGTAGCCTTTTGTCATACTCTCATGTAAATAAACCACAATTGAGGCCATCATTCCCATACTGACCTGGGTCTATGTCCAAATAAACCACAGAAGTGTAACTATATACAACATTACAATTAAAAGAGTAAATACTGCTTTAACTCTGGCAGAAACTCTGTTTATTTTTAGGTCACCCCATTGGTTTAACATGAACAGCACTTTATGCAAAATGAGCAGTCTGTTAAGATTAAAGTAAGCATGGGTGGTAAAATATATAAAAAGTTATAGTATAGCTATAAACTTCTCTGACTCCAGTGTGTGAAGGATGATTAATCTCAAAATAAGAGACATTAAAAACTCTGATCACCTGATGAGAAATACTGTCTGTATCAAACTATATCAAGCTGTAATATATCTCCTCAGACAGCATGGGTAATGCCAGAAAGCAGCTTACTCTGACAAGATACCAAGATACAAAGAGGCTTTGATTATGGAAATGTTTACCAGGCTGCCAATTGGTAAAACCATGTCTGCCAAACTGAAGTCAGTATATATTTCAAATTTACTTGAATGACTGTTTTTAAGTTTACATTCTATTTAGTGTATAAGTTATGCCTTTGTTCATATAAGTACTTAGTAGTGGGAAACTACTAAGGCCTTAAGCCAATAAATACAGTATAAGTCAGTCAGAACAATTGTGTACCATAATGCAGTAAAGCTCAAAGCATGATGTCATTGCAGAAGAATGTTCCTTTCCTCCCTCCCGAACTACAGGTTATGCGATTGTTAAACAATTCTCACATTCATCTGGGTTGCATGGACCGGAGCCACCCATGGAGTTATGATGAAATCTTTCTTGGAACTTTATGTGTCAGCCCTCAGGACTCTCCATGGCATTGGCTGTTTGTGACAAAAGTCTCTTTAAGGTGGTCAAGTAAGATCTTGTCTGAAAGAGGTTGGAACAACATGATTTCAGTAATCACAAGGGCCTCCCATTTATAGTCCCCACTGGGTAAAGCTGTAAATTATGGCTTATTATCCAGGACTCAAACAGGCACTTGGAAGTTTTGCTGATTTGTTTCTGCCATGTTGTCATTTTTAATTGGCTGACAATTGATTTGAAATATGGGAAGTAACTTCCAGCAGAGATCATTAATGTATAGTCAAAGGATCAGAATAAGTTTGTAAGAAATTATGTATAAGTTCATAAGAGATTAAGTGTCTTGTTCCACATCAGGAACTGTCATGTTCTACTGCTTTTTTACAGACATTGAAATATGTTTGAATATTGAAAAAGCTGAAACCATTAAAATCAGATAATTGTGGGTTAACTGTGTAATCAATACAGGAAAAGGTTATGTAAAAAGTACCCAAGGCATACTGTGAGGAATATTAACCATTCATCACTCATAAGCCAGCTGATGAGTATGTGAAAATATGTTTTAATCCCCATGTTTAAAAACAAGCTAATGTCACTAATTAGTTGACTGAAACTGCTAAAGAACTGTTTAACTTGGAAAACTAGAAGCTTATAGAGACCTCATGTCAAAGACTAACATTTCAGCAGGGCCATGGCAATTCATTTCATGTACTTCAGCGAGGCAATAATGAAGACAGTTTTTTGTTCAGTCAGCAGTGGTACACTGCTCAACGTAATGGTAGGGAAAGATCCAGTAAAAGCTGGTGCAGTTTGAAATTTTTTAATTTATAAGATGTACCAGGAAAAACATTAATCTGCACAGACAAAACATTTAGGGTAAATAGTTTGGCACAGATCAGTGCAAAACATTTAGTGTTTGAAAGCCATTACTGTATTAGAGAAAACCATATGCTAATACAAGTATATAGTGTAAAAACACTCATACATACTTTATATATATGGTTTGAGTATTTCATTGTCAAAGGGGGAAAAGCCCATACCAGTTTATAAAATCACAATGCTAGCTGAACATTAATGTTGAGAGCTCTCCCCCTCCTGCTGAATGGGGGGGAGGGCTGGGTGTTTTGTGTATGGGAGTCTGTTTTCTCTCAGCTCCGCCAGAACAGACCCGCCTTTATGGCTATCGTTGCAAGGGGACTGATGGCAGAATGTTGGCCGCTGCACAAGCTTGGTAGTCTGCAGCCGTTTACTGGAAAGTGTACTCTGCCCAGGCTGCATGCAGGTTGGCCTCCATTCAGAGGAGGTATAAATGAGGGACTGAAATGTAGCTAGGCTGTACAAAAATAATGAATCTTAGATGCACCTTTTAGATTGCCAGGCTGTACGTATGGCTCAAACTTCTGTATAGGAGATTAAGTCATTTGAAAATAAACCTGTATTGGAGAGCAGTTATTGAACTGGACACAGCCAAATATATTCAAACTGATTATAATGCTTTAAGTAGACCCCTATCCTGTTTTGTGAATTGTGGTATAAACTGTAAAAATGGGTGAGGAGATCCAGTGGATTGGGTCATTGTAGTGAGTCATGTGTGGAAATATTTGTAGCATACAACACATCAGTAAAATGCACACATTTTATATCTAGTTATTCGCTCTCATTTTATTCAGAGCATGAGGGCAGAGTTAATGAGGGCCTCCTTCTGTGGTGGGCCAAAAGCTGACATATCCTCATTGGCATAAAGTCCCCCAGCTCTGTCACCATTACCCTGCTCCTAGTCTGAATACTGAACAAACATTTAAAGAGCTCAGCCTCTGATTTGTTAACATGGTCATTTTCTTTCTTTGTGAATGGTGATGGGAAACAAATGTTAACACCCAGACTGGCCTGCTTTGTCTGTGTGAATGTCTAATCTGTTAAAGACCCGATCAAGAACTGCTGAAGTCTAGTGCACAGTAAACACCATTTCATTGGCTCGGTTGTTGTGATGCAAAAGCATTTGTTAATGTAATTCTAAACATTGACCTGTCAGTGATAGTGATTACTGAATAAGACTGGGAACTGAGATACAGCAAAAGATGAAAAGCCAAAAAAAGGAGTCAGCCTCTTTAGGTAAGGATATCTCAGAAGAGTAATGTCAGACTTGCATTACAGGAGCATGCTGTTCCACCCAGTCCTTCAGGCAGAGTGTTTGATTTGTCTTTGTGTGCTCTTCCACCCTGAAATACACTATTAGAGTTAGATTAGAAGAGCCATGGTGAGATCCATATATTAAGGTTTTTAAAGGACCTATGCAGGATGACATCAAATGCAGGCAGACATCTACCTTCAGGTGTTACAATTACTGTCTCCTTCCTGGCTGGGTTTCCCTGGGTGGGCAGAGGACTCTGCTACCTGTCAAGAGATGACACATTTATATCTTCACCTCATTCTGTGGGCTATCACTGAACTTCCACTCTGGAATTGTGTTCTACAAATGGGCTCAGTCAAAGGGCAGTAATTAGGACATGTTAAATAGACATGTCTAACTAGGAGAGTTACATCCCTTCTAGACATCACCATTAACACTGATGTATTAAGCTCATCTAAGTCTCAACTTGCTCGCTGCCCATGGCCTAAAGAAAGTGCATACCAATGTTTCAGTGTAATAGAGTGAGTGTAGTAAAGAAAAAAAAACACAGCCAATTTCACAGCTCTAACTTGTCTAAGAAAAGACAAGAGAAGGATTTTGCTGAATTAAAATCTTTTGTCATTGGCCTTAAGTTATACAGTGTACAGGAAGTTGGTTGTGAGGGAGCCAAAGTGTATCGCTGTGTAGTTGTAGCCTCAGTGTCAATGCATGGATTTGCTTGAGGTCCAAAATTACAACTGCCTTCTCTCACTGTCTCCAAATTTCTAGACCTGCTGGATTAGCTGGAAGTCCAGTGATCTCTGATATCTCTCTGATCCGGTTGTCCCCTCATGCTGCAGCCACGGGTGAATCCCCATTCAGCTCACCACATCACTATGTCAACCCTCACATGGAGCAGTACCTACGCTCAGTTCACAGCAGCCCCACGCTGTCTGTCATCTCAGCAGCACGAGGCCTCAGCCCGGCGGATGGTGAGTCTGCATTGAAAGGGACACTGCATAATCATAAAGAGAATATTCACATTAAAACGGAAAGCCTTCAGGTTTATGAATGGCTAGCACATTTCATCCCTTTCTGTCACGATCATGTGACGACACATTAATGGTGTCTGAGTTTATGGTGTAAAGCCATGCATTAAGTACCTAAAATAAAAGAAACTGGGTGTACTTAAGAAGGAAGAAGAGCTAATGGTTCCCTCTCTCCACAAATGTAAAGACACAGCAAAGACAGTCACACCACTCTGCCATGTGTAAGTTTACATAAAGGCTTATCTCGCCTGTTGTTGTAATTAATCCTGTCAAATACCCTTTGAAACCTAAAACATTCTCAAGACCTGCTCTTAAATGGAATGTGGGAAAGTGTAAGAAACGATGGAAATCTGTAAAGAAAACAGAGCCAAAAGAGAATCCCCCCTCTCCCCAAATTTAACCTCCCATCCTGTCAGCTTTGTTCTCACAACCCTGTTAAGAGGTTGGGACGAGGAGGCAGAATCAAATAAATCACCTTCTACAGTCGGTAGGCAGTAATGGCTTTCTGCTTTCACAGTTAAATAAGCAATGTAGAAAAGATTTGTGTAACAGGTTAAATGGCAAGTGAGCAATGCAAATGGAGGGAATAAGGCTTGAGTGAGCACAATCTAAAGAACATAAGCCCTACTCCCCTTGTTTCACAATAAAAAGTAAAAAAGTTAACTACTGGCATGTGTCGAATTTGAAATGTGATCATAATCTCGGTTTACTTTCTTTTCATTTATTCCAAACCATTTTAAATATATTACCATGCATTGGCCAAAAGAATGCATTCATCATGCCAGCTGCTTTATACAGTCATGTTCAAAAAAATATCAGCTTTCATGAGTAACAGTTTTAGATGTGTGGATCAAACTGTTAATTTGTAGAGGGGAAGTCCAGTGCAGTGATCTGACCGCTGATCAGACTCCCCTGGGGGCTTGAGAAGGCCAGACTCAGCCACAATCCTCAGCTCTTTGACTCTAGTCCCCTCTAGAGACAGTTCTCCATGATATGACAACCGTGGAGAAAATAATCGCCCTTGTTCTGCCATGAATCCAGCACAAATACACGTCTGTTCCCTTTTACCATGCTGTGGCCTAATTGTCTCTGATAGATCAGATGTGGCTGTAACAACCCAGAAGGCAAGAGGAAAGGAATAAGCCAAAACTCCCTCCTATTCAGTGACCAGCATGTACATGAACTGACTGGTCATTCAGGAAAAAGAGGAAATGGTGGGGGTGGCACTAATGATTATCTGACCCTGTGAGAAAAAAAACATTAATCTTTTATGCAGATTTCCCCTGAGACCTTTAGATTGCGATTTACTAGATACAAGTATTAACATGGCAACATTACAGTGTTAATACTTACAGGGACTTTGTGTGTGTATGGGTTGTGACTATATGGATATGTGTGTGTGAAGATGAATGTATGTGTCTCTTTACAGCTAAAATGTGATGGGTCAGGAAGTTCACTGACCTTCCCATGTTCAGTCTTCCTTTTCTCTTTGCAGTGACACATGAGCAGCTGAAAGAACGAAGTCTTTTTGGCCTTCCTCCTCCTCCTGGGACAAACCCAGCTGACTACTATCATCTAATGGCTAATCACCGTAGCCCCTATGGAGAGCTCCTCATGCAAACTGGGGCAGCAGCTGCTGCCGCCGCTGTGCATCTACCAGACTACATCAGCCCTGTGGACAGTGAGTATCCTCTTATGATTCCTCAATGCATCACATGTAGTATATAGAAATGATACAGTAGTAAAAGAACTGGATTGTAAATTATCGTTAGTATGCAAATTATTTAAACCGATAGTTTAAGTTCTAAAATCTGGCCGAGAAATCTGGTTGGTGCCATGTTTGAACAAGTAGATAAAGGTGCACACCTTGGCGGTTTTTAACAGGCACACCTATTAAACAAGTATAAATCAAAAGAAAGTTCCACAATGCTGCTTTCTTCTCATATTGCACTAATATTTTAATTAACAAACTGATTGTTAATGATCTGATCGAACTGAACAAACCTTTGGTCAGAGTAGCTGAATGAATGCCCTATTGTCTCTAATTTCTTTATTATATCATGTATTTGAGAGTGAGGTATCAGGAATTGGAATTTATAATTTATCCATTGTAATACTATTATTTTTGCTTTGCTGCCAATTTTTGTGCTTAACCTCCATAATGCATTGTAGTATGTTATTTTCACCTAATCCTATAAGAGCCATACAGTTTTCATTAAAAGGAGTATTATATAGTTATACATAAGGATTACGAAATTTGGATGGTAAAGTCTTTGATGGCTGAGCTAGTGATGAGCCAGTGATATGGACAAAATGCTCTGGGCTATGATTAAAAAGTCCAGAAATGTGAATTAAGATCTGAGCTACAGGATGCTCCACAGTGTTCTCACTTCAAGATGAGGAGGATGTTTTGTTATATGTGTATAAAAAATGACTCACAGTCAAAATGGACTATAAACATGAGTACACTCAGCAATTTATGAAGTGTTTCTTTTGGGGCCTCTAATTCAGACCATGCAACAGGTGTGCTTTGTTATTGTAAGTAACATCCTTACACATCCACCATAACCTTAAATGGAGTGTCTTAAAGACTTAGTGTGAGGGGAAGGAAAGCCTATGGCAGAGCTTTCATCTCTGCACTTTGTTTCTGAAGCAGTGTTATGGCAGGTATGTAGCACCCTCCTGGTGTTTTGAAATGTGAGCCAATTAGTCATGTTATGTAGTCATGAGATCTTTTGTGCTTTTAAGATGCCAACCTTTTCTTGGCACAGTATTACTTAGTGTGTCATCATTAACCAGATGCCCAGACCTGCTGATCTCAGAAAAAGACTGTGTTCACCCTTCCTTTTTGTAATGCACAGCAGTGATCCAGGCTGTAGACTGAATTTTCAGGTGAAGCAGGGCTGTCCGGGAACTGAGCAGGACTTTGGCTCTGATACAAACCAAGGGTCTACCTGAATGGTTCCAATGAAATGTAGCCTTATGAATGGTTAATATTGTGCAGAGAGGTGAATGATGGGGAAATCTGTTAAAGTCAGGTTTAAGGTGACTGTTAAGCAAATTTGTAGATGCTTTCACTGGCTCTGCTCTGCACAGCCACCCAGAGGAAGTATGTTTTCTCTCTCCATTATGCCTCATTGGTTCCATGCCTGTCCTGTACGACTCATCATGCTTCTCCATCAAGATGGCACGCCAGCATTCTCACATTGCAAGTTGTAATTACCTCTCGGTCCACTAATCAAACACAACCATAATGAGATGGTCATGAGAGCAGCTGCATCTGTGGCCAAAAGCCCGGGCCTCCACCAAGCTGTCTGGCCACAGTTTGTGGAGTGAAACTGTTTGCACAAAAACACCCGCAAACACCAACACAGTGCAGGGCTTTTTCTCCCTACAACCAGTCTTTGGCCTTCTCCATGAACTGGATTGATGTGGTCTCCTTTTCAGCACTCACAGGTCCAGGGCTCTCCATGCTGGCCCACTAACACAGGGCACTCATTGAACATGAGTGCCAGCTAATGGCATGGCGGCCAGACCGCCAAATAAAGGAGCTCGTTCAGCAGAGTGAGGGGCTGATAAATATGTATTGCACAACTTGTCGTTTGTCTTGGAATGGAGAGCCGATAAAATTCATATGCATATTTAAAAATCAATTTATGTGATAATAAATTCAGCAGACCCACCACAAGAGCGAAGCCTTGCTGACCTCAAAGTGCTGTGCCTGTTTTCCTGATGACTCGCATTTGACTGTTAGCCAACAGGAGGAGAGGGATTAGGTTTGAGTTTCACTGTAAATGGTTACTGTTGTAAAAATGAGAAAAGCACACATGGAAAATTCTGTAGACTGTTATTATGATCAGCACTGTAAATTTCTCATACAGCCTCACTTTTCCACTGCACCCATGTGAGTTAAAATGGGATTAATTAGTGAACTAAGGCAGCAAGGTGGATTAGAAGCAGGCCTTGGTGTTAGCTAAGTAAAAATAACTTTTTTGTTCAGTGTTTTGATTTTCTCTATGCTAACACTTTTGCTAACACTATTGTTTTCAATTTGGTTTTCTTTTTGTCATACAGACGGACACCATATCTATCATAAGTGTAAAATCACACACCCTGAAATGAAAAATAATAAGAATAGTGTTTTGGCTGTCAAGACAGGCCAAGGCTGACCTGAAAATACTCGAGATGTGTTGGAGTAACAGCATTAACCTTTAGGAGATAACAGAAGCAATTAGTGACATTTTTTGCCATGTTTTCTTAATTACATCATAATTTGGGATGTTAGAAGCTTATATGCTTAGTTAGAAGCGTAGACGTGACAGTAGTGAAAAAAAGCTCAAAAATATGGCAAAGCGCTACAGATTAATTTTCTTGGTACATAATAAATTGTATAAAAAATACATTTTAAGGACAGTGTTTTAGTAATCAGTATAGTTGATTACACTATATAGCTGATACTTAGTTGAGTCCTAACTAGTGATGCAGTGATTGCAATTTTCTTGCCCGATTCCGATTTCCAGTTTTTTTGCAAGTGTGACCTGTTGATACCGATTTTTCGCCAATTTAGATTTTCTTTCTTTGCAATGCAAAATTTAACTTCCATAATAAAATAAATTGTTAAATTGCTGTCCATATGACACATGATACGTGTGGCACATACGTAAAACGGACCAGCTCAGAATTGGAAATAAGTGAGAATGACTGTCCGGTCTCCGTTCCAAGCCAAGCACGCTGAAAATCATCCAATTCCAGTTCTAGTCTTAATTCATAGTCTCAGATACACAAGCTCTACAGATACTACAGCTAGTATGCAACATTTAGGCACCATGGAAATCTGGGCCTTCAATAGGCCTTGCAAAAAAAAAAGAAATGGCTGTAATCAAAGAAAAGAGTTTGCATCGGCCTTAATATGTGCCTCAATTAAATGCTCCAATTCAGTGCCAAGTGTGTGTCTGTGCCAATAGCGTGTGCATAACATGTTAATTACAGCCATAGACCTAACAGGACAACATGTAGAGAGAAAGCACAAACATTACAAAAAAAACACCCCCC
>JAQQZR010000035.1:10156990-10188895 GCA_030068235.1 Notoglanidium macrostoma | reverse complement strand
AGACAAAACCAAAAAAAATAACAAAAAAAAAAACCCCCCCCCCCCTCCCCCCACGTTCCTCAGCCCTCTTCATGCGTAGCTACACAGAATCCAGTGCACGTGCAGTGTAAGGAGTCTCATTCACTGAAGTTGGATGACAATCCCTGCAAATGGATGAATGCATAGATAGATAAATAAGAATCCTGGAAAGGCTGAGCTAATCCACTGACCAGATGCCTTTGCAGCACACCATGTTGGCTGATCCTTCCTCACCCTGCCCTAGCTAAAACACTCTCAAATTGGGTCTCTAATTGAGATGCTTTCAGAAGAACACTTGAAGAGACTCAAAGGCAAGAAGTGGGGCTTTTGGTGAACTCATTTGTGAAGTGGAGCCAACGGAGAACCGAGCTCCCATAACAATAGCAGCTGCCAAAGCCAACGTCTGGTGTCCGACTGCAGGCAGAAACCTGATGGATGGAGGTTTTTTGAGCACAAAGTAGGGGGTTCTTTTGAACACAGTAGTACACTCACACATAGTACTTTCTCACACACAATATACACACACTCACACAAACCGCACGATGGTGCAACAGCTCACATAGCGTACATACAGCACATACACAGACAGTGTAAGTTCTGGCTGGGCTGTGATCCTGAGGCTTTGAGAGCATCCAGTGCAAAAGCTCATGCAGATCTTATGCAAAGTTGACTCTCTTGATGTTGGAAAATACTATTTCATCTCAGTTTAAGTAGGGTCTAGTTAAGTTCCTCCTGAAACAAAACTAGAACAAAAACTTGTCCTCCAAAACAGAAAACTTCATCAAAAACCTGTTGACTGGACAAAAGGTAAGCAGTGGCAGTGTGTGCCCAGAATGCTGCGCTTGACCAGTGCCAGTTGCAGTTCAGCTTCAGGAGGCCAGTGTCACACAAAGGAAAATATACAGCCGGACGGGTGAACAGAGGATTAACACCCACTTTATTCTAAATCTTCACAAAGGCATCCCAATTAAAGTAGTGCAGCAGATTCCTAATATAATTGCCTCCTCTTTTTTAAATGTGCAGAGAGTGCCTGTAATTTTAAAGCCATATATTAGCCCAACTCCCCAATTAGAGAGACCCAACCCCCCCTCCATTCCCCCAGGGGCTACGGGGCGCCCTCAGTCGTGCCAGACACCAAAAGGCCACACACCACACATCTGCTTTAGGAACCTCCTATCGTAGGAACCTGCACACCCCTAAATTAGAGCCACGCCACCCATAAAAAAACAGCACATCACAGAACCTGCGGACCTCTGTGACCTCAGACAGGCAAGACACAGTTCTGCTTATAGCTCCTTCTTCATACTAAAGCAAAGTGCAACCACTTCTGGTACAGCTACGTTCTAAAACAGGAATGTGACAGAATGAAGGTGGTTTTGCATGAATGACTTTTCTACATCATTCAGTTTAGACCAATTTAAAGCTGCTTCTTCTGTTGTTTATAGCAAAGTTCTTATGATTATGAGTATGCGGTAAAAATGCATGCAAATTCCAGTTAGCAAGACTTTTCTGGTCGCCTGAAAAGATTTCAGTCTGGCCAACTATGACTCTTTCTTTCCAGCAACTAAGCACACTTACACAATTCTAATGATGCCTGACATATTTATTTAAAAGACCTGAAGGGAGGCATTCTGAGTGGTTCATTTGTTGTCTTTGCTAACTCTACAGTTTGGAAACAACACTAACTTTGCAAATAAATACAAACAAACAAGTAATAATTAAACCAACAAACAAACAACAAAGAAATATGCAACAACTAGGTTGTTGAAAACCTTAGTTGCTGCCAAACTGTAAAATATATATATTGAAAAACAACCACTGCTAGCTCATCACAGCTTTAGGTTTCACTACATTAGGTTAGTCTGTTTTTATAGTATGTTTTAGTATATTTATGTATATATATTTTTGCTATATTTTGTTATTTACAGACTATATACTGCCTTATATTTTTCTGTGGAAATAAGAAATGAGAAATTGTGTCAGTGTTGCAAAATACTGTACATTAGAGGATTCGATATCTAAATTGTGGTTAGAAAAGTCAGAGGCAGGTGTTTAAAGCCATCGGTTTGAAATATCACTGGATGTGTTTTCTATATGTTTATGTGTAGTTACAATAATCTTCTTATAGGCATCACCTATAGTGATAGCTCCTCTAGAGTATAATAGCTTGTTGCTCTGCTACTGCTCTGTATCCAGTTTCTTCATGGCTAATGCGCTTGACCTGTTGAGCACCAAACAACTGGAGAAACAAAACACGCATACTTCTTCACATACAACGGTGGCATAATAATCTAAAAACTGCATTGAGTCAATTAAAAAGCACTCCAAGCAAATATATCTTGCAAATGTTTCATCTTGGCATTATCAGTTTTGTTTTGATCATACCTAGAAACATTAGGGAACATTGCTATTTGCATTAGGAATGCAAATAGTAATAGGTCTGTATCTCTTTAGAATCAGACATGGTAGGGTTATATAAGAAATGGAAAATATTTAGGTATCTAGGTAATAAAACCAAGATTTTGCTATTAATAACATCACTCTTCTATCAATAATACCACTGAAAAACATGCAAGTCAGCTTTAATAATTTGTTTTCTTCTCTAGAACAAACATGGTCCAGCAAGAAGGGGTACTTTGTGTTCCTTCTCAATGTCATTACTCTTTAATTATGTTCTGAAATCGAAGTTGGTAAATTGCCTCTATTCAGCATGCTGCAGTGATGCAGGCCCCAGAAGATTAGTATCAGTGTAATTACTGTAAACGATTGGGCTGATTAATTATTCAGTGTAGTAGTGTGAGAGCGATGCACATGATAAAGAGCGGTGAAACCAACCTCCTCCCCTTGTCCTACACATGGCCCCACAGTGGAGAAGAGAGAAGGAAAAAGAATAGAGAACTCTCATGGGGAGTTCATGTGTACACTTTTTCTCCCCAGTGTCACGGTTTCCGAGCCCGAGACTGACACCCAGGCTGAGCCGAAAGCGAGCACTGTCCATCTCGCCTATGTCAGAAGCCAGCATCGACCTGCAGACCATGATCCGCACCTCCCCCAATTCCCTGGTGGCCTACATCAATAACTCACGCTCCAGCTCCAATGCCAGTAGCTCTTATGGGCACCTCTCAGTCGGGACCATCAGGTACAGCAAAGCATACTGCTGTGTTTGATTGTTCGTTTTTCACTCATAATTCTGATCACTGTCTTGTACAAATCCTAATTCCAGTTCCTCTTTTCCTTCACCATCACCGATCAGTCCATCGTTTACATTCCCCCACCCCATCACTCCTGTGGCATACCAACAGTTGCTGTCTCAGCACCGAGGGATTAGTGCATTTGGCCACACACCTCCCCTAATCCAGCCCTCTCATTCCTTCATCAACCGCCAGCAGCCCATCGGAACTACCACAGCCCACAGCACCAGCAGCAGTAACCCCAGCACAGAGGCCAACAAGGTGAGTCAGCTGACAGAGCAGCAACCTTCTAACCACACCAAGAAACCTATGGGCTTCTGTGATTCAGGTGTATGCATAGTGCATGGAGCAATTTATAAACTGCTTATATATACTTTCTTGTTTTTTCAGTAAACCCTGTGACTAATGCATCTTTCCCTTGTGCTATGATGTTCATCGTCCAAAATCCTAAGTGTTGCTTCCACCTCCTCTATCAATTCCATATAAACATTAAGTCTGCCTAGAATGTAAACTTCCTCCAACTCACTGACCCTCTCTCGTATCCAGACACCCACTAAATCCATTTTCATTCCATTTCATTTTCAAAACTATAAAGCGTTCACACACACACACACACACACAAGCAGTGATGAGAAACACATTTCCCTTGCTTTTCAACAAAATCCTGTCAGTTATTGAGTTATGGAAAACATTTTCCTACACTTTACTCTAGTGGTTGGGTGGGATTTGGAAGATATCCCCCCCATCCCCCATTCTTTTTCTTCTTTCTCCATGAAGGAACTTTGTGCTCTGAGAGCACTGTGTTGTGTTCAGAAATTCATCTAAAGATGAAAGACTGCAGCCTCACTCTCTGTGGGTTATAAGAGAATTTATAATCTCATGAATGCAGTTCAATGTTATGAGGGCACTCTAAATTGTTTAGACTCTGAGTGGGTTGCTTTTTGAGAGATGGGATGTTTAACAAGGCACCGCTGCAGAACTAAAATCTGCATACTATTGGCAGTAACTGAATTGCTAATATGATAACTACAGTGAGTCTCCTTTTGTCTTTTTGGTTTCTTCTGTTTATCTCTCTATCCTTTGTGCCATCAGAATGCAGGAGGAGACTCCGCAGTCAGCAGTACAGTCAATCCCATGATCACCAAGAGGTCAAAGGTGAAGACAGAAATGGATGGGACATGCCCTATCTCCCCTTGCTCTCAGGTATTAAGGTCACACATTCAGTAATTGGTTAGTCTTATTTGTGTTTAACCTGTTTGACACTCATAAATGATTGAATAGGTATCATACATTTATTGTCATCATTCGTTATACGTCATTATACGTACATCATTAAACATCATTATACGTACATTTATTGTCATCATTCAATGAGATTGCTCATTCATATCTGTGCCAGAGAGAACTGTCTCACTGAAATATTAGCTAAACATCACTGGTTTGACAAGGCTCACATACTTTTTTCACCCTTCTTTTTTGTGTTTTACTTTGATAAATTTTCACCCTCTTTCTTTTGTAGTGACAGTGTAGAGGTATGATATATACAGTTACTGAGTACAGTTGAGAGCCCACTGGGACTTCATGAGGACAAATATAGAAGGACATTTTGGTGTCATCATACCAGCATTCACCTTTAAGAAAGCTGTTTGGGTTGTTTTTCTGCTTCTTATCCTCACACATGGCTACCCTTTACTGTCTATCATTTGCTGCTAAATAAACCCATACAGTTTTTACTCACTATCAGATAAAATGAGCAACCAGACAGGAATATTGGATGTGGCCGTAAAGCATTCCATTTGCTCACCACATTAGAGAAGGTTTGGCCCATTTAAGTTTAATGCCAGAATCATTAGTGCTCAAAAGCATTCTAAACATTCCCAGACTCTGAAAGGAAAGTGGCTCCAGAAACAGGGTAGAGATTCACAATATCACTTACCGAACACGTGCAATAGCACAGTTCTGCATCCAGTGTCTAAACACAAGTACAACTACAAACAACTCCACAACAGGCTCCAGACCAGCAAATAATGATATGACACCTAACACGTCAGCACTGTGTTGTCCTACAGACTTACTAAGTCTTAGTAAGTAAGTCTTACCCTTTTTACAGGATCACGTGGAACTGAGAGAGGAGCTGGATAAGGATGAGTGCAAGCAAGAGCCTGAGGCAGTGTATGAGACAAACTGCCACTGGGAGGGTTGCTCTAAAGAATATGACACACAGGAGCAGTTGGTGCACGTAAGTGACACTATTGTGCCCAACCGTATCCCATAACCCATCAAAATGACCCAAAGTGATAATTTAATATTGCAGATGTTTTAGTTACAGCTCAGTGCAGGGTCTGTGTGTATAATTAGAAAATTGCAAGAGGAAATTAGGACTAAAATATCTTAAAAGGATAGCCTGTTTTTATAAGAAGCCAATTCATGATCCTATAACTGTTCTCTTCCTGTCACTGTCACATGTGGGGTTAACTAACATGCAGATGCACACAGAGGTAAAACCATTTATGCTGGAACCTTCTCCTCTCACCAAGACACTTAAACACACACACACACACTGTCTCTGTTCACCCCCTGGACTTTGACCTTGCCTAAGGCTCAGCAGTAAATCTCTCGACATGCCAGCAGCTCTGATGCGGCACCCCCAGCCATGGCACCTCAGACTAGCCCTTCTGTAATTAATAGCTTGTGCTCTATGCCATGACAGAAACACTCACAGCCTCTGAGACCCTTTACCAGGATTAAATACTCTTAGCTTGGCCAGCTCCTTGCAAAGAGCGGTGGCTCAGCAGGGTTCAGGGGTCAATGGTGGTGGCCTCTGGTGGTCCTTCCATTCCAGGCTGCCTAAATCAAGCAGGTCTGAACCAGTCTAAATGTCTATATGTCAGCATATATCAGTTCAAAACAACTGACTTCTACAGAAATGAAGACAATGTGTCTTAAGTGATTGCAGGTGAGTGGTAGTTGGCCTGCAATAATTGCATTTTAATAGAATGTGGTGGGAGAAAGGAAATGCAAATTGGAAGCGTATTATTATCATTAGAATGGAAGAGGTGCAAGAGAGAGTCGTATTATTGAGATACCAGAGAAAAAAGACCTTCAACTCCCTCCTCCTTTCATGGCTCCTTTGGCCCTTAAGGCTTTAATCTGGGCTTTTTCCTTATCAAATATATTATACACCTTGAGAAAGAAAAATATGGCATGGTGTTTGGTAATATTTGTTGCAAGGAGCCATTCTCCATAGCTGTAAATTATGGTTTTAGTTCAGTATGAGGAGCATAAGCCTTTAATTGGATGTATATTGCTAACCACATGCACATTACCCTGTTTGAAAAACAGACGGAATGAAATGCATTGTATGCAAGTTATTTTGTATAAAAATCGTTTCAAAGAGAATGCAAGGTTAATTACTATCCCTTTGTCTGAAAAATCCAATATGAAGCATCACTGTATTAGTACAGTTCAGTTGCATTAAAACTGTTTTTAAAACTGTGAAATCTTGTTGGAAGGGTTCAGTATTTTTGAAATGTGAGAATGGGATTTTCTGTGCCCTCAGGTATACAGAATGACCTTCATGGCTAGGTCTGCCACCAAAGGAATTACCCCTCTCTTATGCATGTATAAGTGCAGTTCCCATCATACTATGTTTGAATGTGATGAATTAGAAGTTCTGCCACTCTTTGATAGATGGATTTTTTTCATACCATAAGATAAATTACAACTCAAAGCACCATTGTCACTGCAGTGTAACAGTGTGTGTTAGAGTGCAGTATATCTCTAACACACTTCTCTCCTTACAGCACATCAATAATGACCACATCCATGGGGAGAAGAAGGAGTTTGTGTGTCGTTGGGAGGAATGCTCACGAGAGCAGAAGCCTTTTAAAGCCCAGTACATGCTGGTAGTCCACATGCGGCGCCATACGGGAGAGAAGCCTCACAAATGCACGGTAAGTAATGGGGAATCAACTCCATTGATTCTCTCTGCACACCTAAAATGGACTATACTATCTGCTCATCTCCCCCAGTATGTTAATTCATGCAATTCTAGTCTCACAAATAGAATAATGTAATACAGTACTATAAGAGCAACAATAATGCAATACAGTGCAACAAGCCTGCAAGCGCCACTGATCAATAGAACTTTCAGTAGAACTTGTTTGTTTATACCACCTATTATTTTTCCTCAGTCTGATTCAGCTAACAAGGCATTCTTATATGATTTTGGGAACTTGTAGGAATGATATATCTGCATTAACATATTGATTATGATCTTAAGTTCCAATCTTCATTCATATATTAGTAGGCAAAGATCCTATTAGAATATAAACTTCAGATCTGAAGTTTGAGATGAGTTCAACAAGGATAATAAAGCCTGGAGTTCTGTCAGACTATTCTTTTGCCTAGTTGTAAGAAATCCTATCCAATTTGTCCATCATTGACAAACATGTAGCATTAGTCCGAGTAAACTATGAGGATGTGAACTGTACATACAGTGAAAAACCTGTGATATCTGTTTTGCTCATGAGGCTGATAATCAGCACTATTCTCTCTCTAGTTTGAAGGCTGCGCCAAAGCATATTCTCGACTAGAGAACCTGAAAACCCATCTGAGGTCACATACAGGAGAGAAGCCATATGTGTGTGAACACGAAGGTTGCAACAAGGCCTTCTCTAATGCCTCAGACCGAGCCAAGCACCAGAACCGCACACATTCAAATGAGGTAGTGCTACTGACATTTGTACTTTATCTTCCTCCTAGGACAAGAGGAACAAGCAAGAGTGATAATTACATGTACAAAAAATACTGAAAAATATATTTTCTCATGTTCCCCTAGAAACCATATGTTTGCAAGATCCCAGGTTGCACAAAACGTTACACAGACCCTAGCTCTCTCAGAAAGCATGTGAAGACAGTTCATGGTCCTGAAGCACATGTCACCAAGAAGCAGCGTGGCGATGCTCCTACAAAACCCCATCCACCTAAAGGGGGTGGGGAAAATGAGGCTAACAGTAAGCATGCTGGAAGAGGATCAGAGGTTTTAACTGAAGCCAGCAGCACCAGCAAAGATGTGGAGGATGGCCTACAAGTCAAGTCCATTAAGACTGAGAACACAATGGTAAGACATTAATTTGTTCTATTACATTACTGTACTAATCTCTACAAATACTTAAGCATGGTAAAATATTTAGTATCACACTCAATTAACAGCATATACGGTATTCTTATACAAACTAATACTTTTTTCTTTTCAATGATATTCTGCTTTATTAACACTTAATTGGTTGATTCTTGAATATCTGTCATGCTTTAAATCTTATGGACAGACTTTACTCAGGTGAGCACAATCTTTATCTTGTATTTTTCTGCAATGTGAGATATTAATTTACAATCCACCGCAATAGTATTGCATATTTCTTGCATTTTTAATGCTTTATTATGTAACAAATTATGGTCATAACACTCCAGAGTTTATTTTTTATGTTCCTGCATGTAACCTTTTTTTACATCTCATACATGCTATAGATATATGGTTATATGTACAGTAGATAACTATTTTTGATACTGTGTTTGTGCAGCTTTTCCACACATCTCACATTTCTGTTTCTTACATTCCTTTTATCTCACCATAATCTGTTCTATTCCTCCATTGCCTGGGGAACTGTCAGTTTCCTCTGTAGTGCAATGATAAAAGTCATCTAATTAATATTCACAGACTGGGACTGCTGTGTGTTTACTGAACAAAAAGCATCACACTGTGATCAAGAAGCACTTTTTAGTTAAGACTTGGTCAGAACTCATTAAAATCACTGAATCTTTAAGCTTTGAGCGAATAGAATGTGCAATGCAGTAATTCATACATGCTATTTTACCATTCTGTCAGAAACTGAATTTTTTTTCTTTTTCCTTTTTTAAATTAACTTTATTAGTGTAGTAATTTGCAGGTTAAAATGAGTTATATTTAAATATGTATAAAAAGAATAATTTTCCACCCATTTTAGATGTATCAGTCCAGCCCTGGTGGTCAGTCATCATGTAGCAGTGAGCGGTCACCGATTGGTAGCACCAACAACAATGACAGTGGAGTAGAAATTTCCATACACAGTGGAGGCAGTTTGGGCGACCTGTGTGCACTGGATGATACTCCTGTAGTAGACTCCACAGGTTCCCCAGGGACTTCAGCAGGAGTAGGTCTCCAGCTGCGCAAAAACAAGGGGGTTGTTCTACATTTTGATCAAATAAAGAAGGAGAAACTAAAGATGATGCGAGACTCCTGCTCCTGGACAAACTCAACTCCCCAAATCCGAAACACCAAGCTGCCTCCAATACCAGCTGTCGGTGAGTATGCCAGGATATATTGTATTTGGAATGTGACATATGTAAAGACAGTAATTGAAGCAAAGCTCTTTCATTACACTGATTTTCTCCCCTTCAGGTTCTCTTCTGGAAAGTTCAAGTACAGGCTCTCAAAGTGTTGGCATGCCAGGGCAACACTTTGGAGACTTACCCTTGGGTGAAATGACAGTATTGAATCAGCTGAAGGAGCGTAGAGATAGCACCACAAGCACTGTGAGCTCAGCCTTCACACTCAGCCGCAGATCCTCAGGCATATCACCCTGCTACTCCAGCCGGCGCTCCAGTGAAGCCTCACAGTTTGGGGGACGCAACAACAACATCAGCTCAGCAGACTCGTACGATCCGATCTCTACTGACCTGTCACGCCGATCAAGTGAAGCCAGTCAGTGTGGCGGAGGTGCTTTGCCAAGCCTTCTCAGCCTCACCCCAGCCCAGCATTATCGCTTGAAAGCAAAATATGCAGCTGCCACTGGGGGTGCTCCACCTACACCCCTACCCAATATGGATCGCATGAGTCTTAGGACTAGGATGGCTTTGTACAATGACTCTCAGGAGAACTCAGCTCATTTACTCCAAGCCCACACTGTAGCAACCTCAAGGCGCTGCAGTGATATGAGCTATGGAATCCCTGCTATGATGCCTCATGAAATCCCAAGTAATATGCCAAGGAGAGCTAGTGACCCTGTTCGTCGGACAACAATGGATTCGCTCTACTTGCCTCGTGTTCAGCGCTACAACAGCATGAGCAGCATGAACCCTTCCCGAGTGCCTCTGGGTGATCATCGTGGCATTAACTTGCAAAGTAACACCTTTTCTGATGGCAGCTTGAATCGTCATGCGTTCAACCAGAGGCCCCCAAGCATCTCAGAGAATGTTGTCATGGGAAACATGGCCATGGATGAAGCTGACCAAACAGAAGAGGACATGGTGCTTCCAGATGATGTAGTGCAATACCTCAGGTCCCAGCATGCTGGCTCAACTCAGGATACTGGTATGGACTACAACAATGGTCAGCCACAGGTTTTCAAAAGCAACCAGACCTCCCAGCAACACCAGCAGTTCTATGGGCAACGACGAATGGCTTTGGTTGATGCTAATATGAATCACATAGAGCAAATAATGCCCCCCTGCCAAATCAGCCCAGGTTCCCAGCAGCCTTTCCCAGCCTCTGATAGTGTGAATAAGAGTCACATGCCTGTACAATGGAATGAAGTCAGCTCAGGTACAGTGGACAACTCAGCAAGATTTCCAAAGCAGCAGCTTCTTAGAGGCAACTTGGCAGTGATCCAGCAAAAGCAGAACACAGGCCCTTATCAAAGCTTTGGGTCAAGTCAGCAGTCTGCACCAATCAACCAGAATTTGGCTCTTCCACAGCAGGGTTACTCACAAAGGAACACTCAGAGCACAAACCACATTCCACACTATAGACAGTCATATGTCAACCCTTGTCAGAACCTCAATGAGCAAAAAAAGGTACACCCTGGTTATAAACAGGAAATCAACCATAATCTCTCATCAGGAAACACCTACCAGAGTCCAGTACGCAATAACATTGCTTTGCAAAATCATCAAATGCAAAATTACAAGTCTGGCTACTTTCAACTGGAAAACCAGCAGAATTATATGCCATTGCCCCAAACAACCCTTCAAAATGCTGGCAGAGTTTTTCAGCCTAGGCCTCCACTTGAACCAAAACCTTCAAACAGACATCATGCAGGTTCAGGTTTGCCCCATCAAGCTGGTTATTCTCTGTCCAGTACAAACTCTGATTTCAACACCTCTGAGGCCAGCCCAAAGAGACCTGCTGCAACTTCTCATCTCTGCAGTGGAGATAACACGGTGTGCTATTCGGGTGAAATCAAAATCTTAGACAGCAACATAAACTCCCCAATGTCTCCTCCTGCCAGTCAAACTGATTATACTACAGTGGCTACGATGGCATCCCCTGGAATCAACCAGGTTACCAGCACAGTGGACTCTACTCAAACTGCAGAACATACTCAAATAGACTTTGATACCATGTTGGACGACGGGGATCAGTCCAGCCTGATTTCTGGCACACTGAGCCCTGGACTCCTGCAGAGTCTTTCACAGAATTCCTCACGACTCACTACTCCACGTAACTCTGTCACGCTGGCTTCAGTGCCATCGGGTATCAGCAACATGGCTATTGGTGATATGAGCTCTATGTTAACTGCCCTTGCAGAGGAAAGTAAAATACTAAACATGATGGCTTAAGGATTAATGCATTGAACACTAAGTTGAACATTTAGCAGGCTGATTGGTGATCTTTCTGCCTTTTGTACACATTGTATGAAATTACACTATAGGTATTATGTGACACATCAGACACTTATGTCCAAAGTGGATCAAAATTATACATAAAAATTTTTTTTTAATGAGATAAAAGCACTGATATATTACAATAACTTTACAGAGGTTTAGGTCAGCATTACCAAAAGCTTGCATTAATATTGGAATGGACTTGGATATGCAATCAGACTCAAAGAACTGCAAAAATCTCAAGATGGCAAATATCCAAGTCAGAAAGCCATATGTTTCACTTATAATAAACCATTTACAAAAGGTCTCAGGCCAGCTTAGGATAAATCCAAATTTCCCTTCCTCATCAGTGCACTTAGTAGGGGTTCACTAAGTGCCTTCACAAAAAAATGACACATGCAGAAAGTATTAAAGTCTTGTTCAATTGTATGTAATCTTGTATTTAGTTACAATGGTAGGTATTTGTGTTCCATTTCTTTTTCTTTTTTTTTTGTTAATAGTTACTGTATGTTATGTGCATTAAATTGTGTTAATTACTCAGTAGCAGCACAGATTAAATTTTTTCTTTGAAGGACAATAATGGACAGGGATATTCACACTTTTCCTGTTAGGGCCAGATAGAAAAAAAAATCCAGTCATGGTAAACACTCTGTAATAGTCTAAACATATAAATAACAGGCTTACTTGATTACCACCACTAACACTGCCTTTTGTTTTTTCAAGTGACTAACTCAATAGGTGAATTTTAAGCATATTCTGCTGAATGCTTGACAGCATTGTGTAAATAAATATTTTTCAAATTTCACTCAATGGTCTTATAGGAACAGTCACCTTGAATTACCATCAAGTCAGATCTAAGTCTTGTTATGGAGATTCACAGCACATCATAAAGGTGACTCGGTTATTTTGGATGTCAGTTAACCCTTGTTCAGTGTCATTAGAGAAAATGATTGCTCACATATATAGTCTACTTGTGGAGACAAAAAAAAATCAACGGCTGAGCTGTGTCTATGGTATCAGTGCTCTTATCACATGATACTGAATAAAAGTCAGATGCACCTGCTTTGCCTGTTACTCACTGCTTCAGGTTTGATGACAAATATTCAAATAGCCGGGTGACTATTTCTTACAAAACAAATTATGATTTTATGACGCACCCTTTTATAGTCCTCTACAAAGGGTTTTCTGTGGCAGTCTAAAGCCCTTGCAGTCCTTGTAGCAAACACCTTTGTTGAGCTGACAGGCTGCAAGGTCTTTCACCTTTTATTATCGTTTAGAGATAGTACATGATTTGATAGCATGAAGATCTTTTTAATCTTATACAATGGAATACTTTCAGTTCCAACTTCTGATTGGCTGAGGTGCAATCGAAACCGTTGGAAAAATCCTCGAAATACTATACTCATACCTGAGATTGCATCACAATTATTTAAATTCTGTTTTACTATGCCACTTTTAATCAATAGAGTTAAACAATGTCTATGGGATGCCCTAATCTTTGGCAGTTAGGCTGCTTCTCAATCAAAGCCTACTGTTAACAGACTACATTTCATGGTGAAAGAATAACTGTTTTTTTCATCGCTTGGAATTGTGCTTTACCCTTAGCAGGTTAAAGAGGTACTGCAATCTTAAATGTGTTTTTTGAGCTATAAACTAAATGATATGAATCAACTGTGATGAAACACATCAATGCTAGTGTTATAGTCAAAATCTTTTGATAATTGGTTCAAAAATGGCTCAAATGAAAATGGCTGAAAACACCATCTACTGGTTAAAATCATCCTCAACCTTGCAAGGCCAATGCTGACAAAAGAGTTGATTGTTTGGGACTTAATCTACATCATTACATTTTTATAACAAAAATATAAAAATTGAAATATTTATAACCTCTCCCACCCTCAACTTTAAGTGAGAGTCTGTTAAACCATGCTCATTTTCAAGTATAGGATGATCGAGACTAAACTGAGCTACAAAAGCCGTAAAATGATCATGATCTTGAGTTGTCATTTCCACGACATAACAAATGTTGTTTTCTCATGACAATGAGTTGTTCTTTTTGTTTTTTCGTGATCTCTAATTATCTTTGTCATTATCACAACATAACAAAACATTGTATTCCCATGATGATGACATAATTTTCTCAAGATATCAAGATAAAAAATCTCAGTTTTCACGAAAGTGTTACCAAGTCATGGACTATCATTTTGTGCGTCACAGACTGATATAGCTTTATGTCTTGCCATTACAGACAATGTTCACATTACTTTGCGTCATTTAAAATGGCAGTTAGCAAGACTACAGCTTTATCACAGGTGCAAACAAAGTTAGCCTGATTCCAACATGAACTACATCATTGACCAGCTGTGAGGCCCAGGGCGTCGCCATGGATACCCAATGATGATAGAGAGATGCAGATCAGCAGGATTGTGGGGACAATATGTTATTGTCATATGAAAACAGAGTTTCGTTATCTCAATCTCTCAAGAAAATTGTCATTATCATGGGAAAACAATGTTTTGTCATGTCTTGATAATGACAAAAATAACCTGCTATCGTGAAAGTGGGCCAAATAAAAAAAGGGTAAATTTGTGACCTATTAGGGTTTCCGTAATGAGTAACTCTTGTCTCATACATACACGACCCCCATCCCACCCTGCTCCTCAGCACTTCCCCACCCTTTCAGCCTCTTGCCCACATTTTAGTACTTTTCAAAAGTATGCAGTGGGTGGAGTTAGACTCAGAGCTGGGGGTGAAGTTACACTTTAAGATCACTGTAAGACACACTCTCTTTTGGCTCATTTGCTTTTCTTTTTCTTTTTTTTTCTTAGCATTGCTTCATTATAGCAATTGATTCCTGAGTGATTAAACATATACACTGAAGTGGAAGAAAAATACTCATTTTGCAAACCTGAAAAATCTCATGCATTCTCTTTTTCTGGTTTGTTTCTTTAGTCACTAAAGTTTTGAGTGCTGAGGTAAAGGAGGAGATGACAAGCAATTTAGATTTGTTTCTACATGATAGTGACACCCAGTGTTCAAACTAGGAAATTCTTAAAAGTGGGCCAGCATTAACTTTATTTTTAAAATTTCTAAAATAGTGCCTGGCCCCTGGTATTGGTGTCCACTTGTTCATTCCAAATAAAAGAAGAAGAGGAGAAGAATTGTCAGATACTGGCAATATTGTTGGATATTCTCCAAGTGTCTTCCAGAGAATGTAAACACACACACACACACACACTCCTGTTTGGTTGTAGACTTTCCTTTGTGTGACACTGGCCTCCTGCAGCTGAGCTGCAACTGGCATTGGTCAAGCACAGCATCCTGGGCACACAGAAACTGTACCGCTACACCTTTTCTTAGTAGAGCTTGAACTAAGATGAAATATTATTTTCCAACTTCAAGAGAGTCAACATTGCACCTGATCTGCATGAGCTTTTGGTCTGGATACTCTCCAAGCCTCAGCATCACACCCCAGCCAAAACTTTGTCTGTGAATGTCCTGTGTGCTATGTGAGCTGTTGCACCATAGTGTGCTTATTGTATATGTGTGTGTGTGTTATACGTGGACTTTAATGTCAATCTTATGGTCATTGGGACAGTATCATAACCTTAACATAAAAACAAATATATACAGCTAAGTACAATTTACTTTATTGACGAACATCCATTTTAAATGTAACATAAATAAATATATACAGTCCCCACAAGGTCATTTGTTTTGTTTTGTTATATATTTTGCTGTACTAGACATATGGGATCCTGATCAAAAAAGTGTTCAAGTTAGATCAGTCAAAGATCAGAATTTCAACTTAAATTTTCTGATATTTACATCTAGACATGTTAAACATGGCACCTTTTGTTGGAACCCACCCATTTTTTAAACGATCAACAATATTAGTATTCGTGACAAGTGTTTATTGTTGCCCAGGTGTGACATGTTAGATTAACTGTTCAAACAATTAATAACTCTGAATATCTAATCTTGGTTTGGGTTTTGCCTGTTAAGCTTTCATTTGTTGTTAAAAAGGATAAACTAACATGAAAACCAGAGAGCTGTCTCTGGGGAAAATGCAAAGCATTTTGAGGGAAAATTTATCAAAGCCATTAAAGACTGTGTAAAGCAGTAAAACTGTATGTGTTCTGAGTTTATCACACCACAGAAAAAATTTAACACCCAGATAAAAATTTGAATGATTAAAAATATTGCGAAGTATGTATAATCTATATAATTTATAATATATATAAAAGGTTACAAAATCATGAAATAATTCATGGCGCTGTGAAGGTCCTAAGAAGGTCCTGGGTTCGATCCCCCAGGGTGCCGTTCTGTGGGGAGTTTGCATGTTCTCCCTGTGCATGCATGGGTTTCCTCCGGGTGCCCCGGTTTCTTTCCACATAGGTGTGAATGCGAGCGTGTGTGGCTGTTCGTCTGTGTTGGCCCTGTGGTGGACTGGCGACCTGCGCCAGGGTGTACCCCGCCTCTCGCCCGAAGATGCTGGGATCAGCTCCAGCTTCCCCGCGACCCAGACGGATAAAGCGGTATAGATAATGGATGGATGAATTCTATTCTTTGAGAGGCTTTGGGCATATCTGCTGAAATCACACCAACCACACCCAATCATATTTGTTGGTTACGTTTAACCACTCACAGAATGTCCACATTATGGGATGAGCCAAACTGCTCAAAATCAGAAATCGATGTCAGGATTACACCTCCAAAAGCCTCTGCTTTTTCCTGTCAGAGATCCTGCGTAGTGAAAGGCCCATCAGAATAGCCATTGAGCTGGCGTAAGGAAAGAAAGCCGAAGCTTCTGCACAAGCTAGGCTAAGGGCTAACCCCCTACAGACCATCCATTTGTGCTGCTGTCCATATGCCATAGGAGTCACACTGAGAAAAAAATAGTACTATTTCGTATGCAGAGTGGCCGCTGCGTGCTAGTGCCGCACTGCCATCTCAGACATGAAGTAAGTTTAATAATTCAAAAACAAATGGGATAATCACTGATGCTAATGCACAATGTTTATAAGTTGTACTGTTATGGGAGGGGTTATGCTAATTAGGTGGCTCCAGTGCATAATCGGGACACCATTTCTGACCCGTTTTTTCATTATTTTCTACATTGTAGAACAATACTAAAGCTTTCAGAACTATGAAAAAAAACACATATGGCACATATGAAATTATATGGTAAATTAAAAACTGTTAAAAATAAAATATATTTCATATTTTAGATTCCTCGATGTAGCCACCTTTTACCTTGATGACAACTTTGTACACTGTTGGCATTATCTTAACCAACTTCATGAGGTAGTCACCTGGAATGCTTTTCAATTATGTTCAATTCAAAATGAGTGCCTTATCAAAAGTTCATTAGTGGAATTTCTTGCCTTCTTAATGTGTTTGAGACCATCAGTCTCAGTCTCAGCCAAAGTCTCTGTGTTGTGTCGATGTAGTGCTGGTATACAGTAAATAGCTCTATTCAACAACTGTGGTAATCCGCATTTTGTCCAGAACTGCTCAACTAAGTAAAGAGAAATGACTTACTTATAATTTACTTTATTGATGAACATCCGTTTTAAATCATCCATTATGCAGATTTTAAATATGGATCTGATTTCCAACAAAACAATGGATAAAGAGTGTTTTATATGATAGAGAAGACTTGCATAGTGACTTGCATAGTGTTTTAGAAAACTTTGTATAGATAAGAGGTCTTTATATATTCTTGTCTTTGCCAATGCTATACACACTCTGAAAAACCAGGGTGCATAAGAAAAATTATAAAGGCATACAGAGCTATTTCTATAGTCACTATACATAGCATTCAATATTAAGAGTGGAAGAACCAGCCTACAGAGTGAGAACAGCATAAAAAAAATCTACACATGAAGGGCACGAAGGAAGGAGAGCTGATGGAGAATGGGGAGGTGGCTGAAAAATGGGTGACAAATTGTTTCATTTTGACAGCACATTTTGTTGAGGATTCATTTGATCCAGCGCCTGCTGATTACTTACGCCACTGGAATTCCATATTCTCTTAGAGAAAAGATGAAGGAAAAATAGCCTGAGGATAAGAAACATTAGACATAGCAAGAGAGAACACATTAATGCTGAAGAGTTATACAAATATTACAGGTGGTAGATGATTTTACAAGGAAGAGGGTATACACAGATGGCTGAGTCAGAAAGTGTCCTGAAATCCTGTCCAAAATGTGAAATAACAACAAAGGTGTTTACATCTACATTCAACAGATAAGGAAGTCTACATGCAGCTGTCCTCTCTGTGGGGGAAAGAAGACAGCTGGGAAAGGCAGCTGCTTCCCGTGGGGCTCAACACCTAAAAATGTTATAAAACTGCTCATTCAGTCAAACAGCTCACACTGTAACTCCACATATAGTACCTAGTGTAAAGGTCAATTAATACATCAGCATACCATTTTTCCCATGGTAGGAAGAACAAAGTTGTGAAAATATAATTTCTACATTAATAAAACTGAGCACTGATTTACTAGTTTTAGTAGTACTACCACCAGAGGTGGACAGTAACAAAGTATATTTATTAGAGTCCTATGCTTAAGTACCTTAAATATCTGTACCTTACCTGAGTATTATTTTTTTGGAAACTCATGACTTTTACTCCTCTACATTTGAAAGACAAATATTGTACTTTCGATTTTTATGGATTTGCCAACCAAGTTGTCATATTGGGACAGGGTCCTGTGAGAATCCGCGTCTGACCCATACTAATAGCTAGCTTGCACAAATGCCAAATTAACATCTGTCTAAACTCTTTTCAGAAATGTTTTAAAAAGAAAAGGTTCAAAACATTAAACATTGAAAACATTTAAAAAGTACTATCGAATACTTTTTTTTAAAAGCAAATACTTCAGTACTTTAACTCAAGTAAAAAAAAATTGAGTGAATTGTTACTTGTATTGAAGTAATATTTGCCCAGGAGTATGTATACATTGACTCAATTAATGGAGTTGTGTACTTTGCCCACCGATGACTACCACTAAAATATGTAAAAGACTGAGGTATCAGACCAAGAAAATACTATGCATCAGACAGCAAGTACAGAAATAACTCTAATTATTATTTCAAGGCTCTACATAATGTGTGATCCACTCCTGGTTAGGAGTCTGTATAAAAAGTGAAATTGAGCATAATGCACTCTTTTTGATCAGAGGCACACAGTTACCCCTCTCTATGTACTCAACTCAACAACGCTTTGGCCAACAGGATGTCTCAGCATGAAGGGTGACATTGTAGTCAGATCCTTTACACTGCACACACTGTCTTAGCAGGCTATTTGAACAGCAATATGAACGATTGTAAGACTGAATATGTAAGATTGTAAAATGAGTAGAGTGTCATAATTATACGGCAAAAAACTAAATACTGGGCCTAAATTGGATGGATGGATGGATGGATGGATGGATGGCCTAATCTGAATATTTGTGGACACCTAAGCATCACACCCTTATGTTGCCACAAATTCTGAAGCACACAATTGTGTAGGATGTGTTTTTATGCTGTATCATTACAGTTTGCTTCTCTGACACTAAGGGGCCCAAACCTCATCTAGCATGACAATGCGCAGTGCACAAATCAAGGCCCATGAAGACATGGTTTGCAAAGGTTGGGGTTGCCTGCAAAGAGGCTTGATCTCAACCCCAAAGAACACGTTTGATATGAATTGGAACACCATCTGTGCCCCAGGCCCCTCACCCGACACCAGTGCCTGACCTCACTAATGTTCTTGTGGTTGAATGGACAAATCCCCAAAGCCACATTCCAAAATCTAGTGGAAAGACTCCTCAGAAAAGTAGACATTATTATAAAGGAAAGGGGGAATACATCTGGAATGGAATGTTCAAAATCTTGAGTGCAAAAATTTTGTAAAGAAAAAAGTTTCTTGAGTGCAACTAAATTTTCCTAGTAACTTTATAAAACAAAACGGTAGGAGAAAAGTAGATTTGATGGACTTAATTTAGATTTCAGTTAGGTTATGTATTATGTAATATATAACACATTAGTTACAATAAAAAGTCATTTCAAGCATCAATGAAATAAATATACAAATAAACTGAAATAAATCAGGAAATGTATAAAACAATAAAAATCATTTAATATCACCTACATGTGAGATTATTCTGGAGACACCATCTGAAACAGACTGGCAGCAAGATTTCTTCTTATTTTCTGATCATTTGGTTACATTCTTATAACTTAGTCCACTGATTTCCTGAAAGTCCAATGAACTATCAAGCAACTATCATTTCCTCATTTGAGAACTGGAATCTTGGAAACAGATTGCTTGGATTGTCTTTGTTTGAACAAAGTCTCTTGGGAAAGTCTTAATATTCTCTTATGCTGAAGTATCAGGAGCAAGAAAGTTTTGAAAAAAGGGGGTTGCATGTGATGGGACTCGTTCCTTAAATATGATCCAGTAGCGGGAATGTGAGGAATGCTCAGATCCAAAGAAACAAAATGCATTCATCCCTAGTCACATGTTTAAGGTATTATTAAGTATGTATTGTGGAGTAGGTAAATCAGCTAAAACAATTAGTGTAAAATTAATTTGTTTTTTTTATTTATGCGCTTAGGTAATGATAAAATATAGATTGTTTGTACATAATCATTTACAGATTACACTATTTATTAGTATTAGTTAACTGTAATAACTATGAAGTTCCCAGGTTACAGCTCTGCTCACCAGCCCTTGTGTAATTTTCAGACCATATATATATATATATATATATATATATATATATGCAAACATCATCATATCATCCACAAAGCACATCAAAACAAAGCCGTTCAAAAAGTTATCCATTCGTTCCTTCAACTTCACTATTCACTTTATAGAGGAATACATCATGGCAATCCATAGCAAGGCCCCACACACACTTGCATACTCATGATCACGCTCTATCACCATTGGGCAAATTAATGTATCCAGTTCACCTACCTCCATATTTTTGGGAGGTGGGAGCAAACCAGATAACCCATAGGAAACTCAGACAGTCAAAGGAAAATATGTGAAACTCCACACAGACAATAACCCAACCCAAGAACTATAAGGACCATTCCAAGAGGCTCAAAGCAAATATAAATAAAAGGAAATGATTCCTCTCTTTTCACAGTTATCCTCTTAGTACATTGCATAGTATTATCTCTTTTATTAGGCACATTCACACTCTTGCACAACATTTATATGCCTTGTTTACATGGTTTCCCATTCAGAAAAAAATATGCATCAAATATATATGTGGAATATATTGTAAATACAGTGCATTGTTATTCACATGCATTTATAATTTTGAAATATATTTTGAAACATAACAAAATATAGGATGTTATCATATATTTGTTTTCACCTACAAGACAAAATATGGTGCTGTTGTGGTTAGTACGGTCACCTCACAGCAAGCAGGTTCAGGGTTTGAACCTACCGGTTGGCCAGGGGTGTTTCTGTGTGGTTTTCTCCTCCAACGGTCAAAAAATATGCAGATTAGGTCAACTGGCTTCTCTAAATTGCCTATAGGTGTGAATGTGAGTATGAATGGATGTCTGTCTATCTGTGTTAGATAGATAGACTGGTGACCTGTCCAGGGTGTACTGCTTTTTGCCCAAAGTCAACTGGGATTGGCTCCAGCTCACTTGTGACCCACAATAGATAAGCAGTATAGAAAATGGATGGAATACAACTTATACAGCATGTGGTCATGAAATTTTAGCTGACTGTAACTGATAAAATTCCTTCTTCAGCTGCACATGTTTCACCCTCAGAAGTGGATAGGGTTAGGGTGGGGATAATTCTATCAATCTATCTATCAATCTATCTATCTCTCTATCTCTCTATCTCTCTATCTCTCTATCTATCTATCTATCTATCTATCTATCTATCTAAAAAAAACTATTTACAACAGGTTGTCAGGTTTCAACTTGTGTTAAATATAGTAATTTAATTTAGAACATTAATCATGGGATTGGCTTCTGGCCAATGAGACCATTCTGGGGTTTCTAATGACTTCATGGGTCACAGGGGTGAGGAAGTAAACGCAGATCAGAGGAATCATGGGCCCAGCGGGCAGGACAGGCTCCATAAATCTACCTCACTCAGAGGAAACCATCTTTTATTTTCCAATTTCAATTAAAACAGTCTCAATCTGAACATTGTGTGCAAGTCAATATACAAGGGGCAGAATCCAGAACTTATGAGACAAGTAGAGAACAAGTTCAACAGGACACCCTTTTATGTTGAAATCGCGTAACACATTGAGGCGCACAAGTCAAAACAGTGCATCTTTTCTCTTCCCTCACTTTGATCATGACACAGCAAGGCAGCAGTAATGCTTTTCTTACACTCAGCTTATAAATCTGAAAGCATAAAAAAATAATTTGAGTGACTAATACTAAATAATGTTGAATGAATTTAAAACAAGGTGAATGTATTTGATATGGATATTAATAATTGTTATGGATGCAATAATCTTAAGATTAAGGTCATTAATTGAAGATATAATCTAAATTCAGTGTAGATTCTGTTTCAAAATGGAAATAAAGGCAGTCATATGTGGTGAACACTGGCTACATCTATCGGGTTAGTGTCTATTTCATCCGATTATCATCTACTTTTACCCAGACTGCTATCCCAATCAGACGGACATTGGAGAGCATGAACAATACTACGTAATTTAGGAAGGAGGCCTCAACATGCATTTACGAGGCTTTTAAATGACATATGGATACCATTCTTGGGTTTACTTGATATGTGAATGGCAGCAGACACCATCTTTGAGGCTGAGGAGCGTGATTTCCTTGTAATTAGCACATATGTCAATTTTCCTTTTCTTTTTTTTTTTTTAAAATAAGGACCTCTATCCCAGTTCGCCACTCAATTTCCTTGCAACATTAAAGATGTTAATCACAACCCAAATGCTGTTCTTGATTGCTCCACCCCACACTTTACCCAAATATACAAAACAAAAGGCCTCAAATCAAATGATACAATCAATGTGGATTTTCTCTCAATAATGTCAAAGCATATGCAAATTTATATATTTTCTAAACACTTTAAGCAACATCTTGGTGTAAAACTTTTACTATATATTTAATGACATGTAAAAAACATTTATATATGAACCTCAATAAACCTAATCATTTTCAGCTTTCAAAAATATCATTTCTGGTTGTGCTTAACATTATCTCCTATAATATTATTATAATATATTACAACATTATATGTAACAAAATATAATACACACTGAAGCTGTTCTGGAGTATAGAATATATAGGATATAGGTAGTGTACAATATACATAAATATACAAGATCTTTGCGTTATGTTAATATTAAAGGAGACCTGCCATGAAACTTTAGCTTTTTCATGTTGCTTTTGAAATAAGATACATCAATGTGACTTGGGGACATAATAGGACTTTCAGAGTGGGCTTTTACCTTCCTAGTCTGTAGTGGCCATAAAAAGAAAACAGGAAGAGAAAGCAGACCAATTAGAAAAGCCATTCGTTAGTATGTAGCAGAGTGCGTGCAGCCCCGTGCATTAACATGTGACTATATGCCCAGAGCAATCTGAATCATATGGGGAGGAGTCATCTATAGAAAGTTATTCAGTAAACAACAAGCAGAGGTGTTGGGTAGAAAGCGAAAGTATACTGATACAGGAAGCAAAAAAGTAAACCAAAGTCTACATAGTCTACCAAAGGAAGATATTATACAAAAAGAGTGGCTGAATTTAGGGAAGTGCCAAGCAAGGCTTTTGAAACAATGATGCTTCTACTGCCAAAATGGTTTAAAGCGTCGAAGCTTTTGACACTTTGCTCCACTACAACATCTGGTGATTAATTAAAATTCCTACAACAAATGAATCATCCAAAGCTTTGATCAGTTTATTTGGATAAATTGTATTATATTTCCCTTACTCACACTGAATATGTATGTTTTCTACTTATATGGATATTCCTAATTTTTTATATTATACTTTTATACTTTAAGCCTCAATATATTAAATTGAAAAGTCATGCAGAAGAATGATTGTGTCTGTTCTACAAATACATAAAATGCAGTTGTTTTATTTATAGACATATTTAAGACATTTAATATATGACATAATTGATGCAAACTTAGGATTTGAAAAGTAGTGAATATGTGCATGAAGATGAATGTAAAAGAAATGAACCTGAGACTTTTAGCAGTGGTTGCCTGCTATATTTATTTACTTCAACACTCTTTCTTGGTGTCTCTCTTTCTTTATTTCTCTTACTTAGCTTAATAATTATTATTAATGTTACCTTCTCCATTTAGTGCAGACTGCTTTGAAAGTAGGTGCTGAAGCACTGAGGATGTGTTGTTAGAATATGAAAAACTTCGGTAACATATCATGCCTACCACTTTTGTGGGACTGTCAAGACTGAACTGTTCCCATCCTTGAGAACGGGGTCTCCTCTGCATCTTCCATTTTTAATGAAGCTCGAGCAGCGTGAATGCTTCTGACTCATCTACAAGCAGCCAACAGTAATACGGTGGAGGAAGGACAACCCATGCTGAGCTGCATGACCCATGGTGGAACCATGCCTCAACACCCAGTGAAGCTCTTCTCCAGCCAGAAGCTTGAATTCTAAGTTAAACCTTCAAGGATCGGAGCCTTAATTTTTACAGAAACATGGCTAACTGAGGATATCCGTGAGCATGCGTGCTGTTTCGGAGGACAGGAGCGTTCTCATTGAAGTTAGATACAGGTCACTTGTAGTTATGAATGTGAACCTTCACAACAGGCAAATCCGATCTGAGCAAAAAAATTGTAATTGAGCAATGAGACTTGCGGTGTGAACGTAGGCTAAGAGTTAAGTTGCAGTTTCTCCCAGTGCAGAGTGGGTGTGGCTAACAGTTATCTTTCCATTATGTTAGTGAATCAGAGGGAGGCTATTTGCATATTTAATTTTAAAGATACGCCCACAAAATTTAAAAGGCAAATCCCCAAATTCAGCCTGCTTTATCCTAAGAGGTGTTTATGCCATTCTGAAACAGCACAAGAAAAAGGATCTATGGCATTAAAAAAAAATTTTTAATCATAAAATACCCCCATACAGGTGAGTGATAGGTTTACTTTAACATTAAAGTGGACAACAGGGGGCAGTATGGAGCCCGGATTAAAATGCTTCAAAACACTTTAGCTTTTAAAATACTGAAAAGTTTCATAACTAGATATGCTTTACAGACATATACAAAAGTTGTAGCCTCAGAGTCACAGTTTGATTATTGTCCCCTGTCCAGCTGGAAAAACCAGCCAAAATCAAAATGTTGTACAGAGTTCAAATTATCTCATAAAAACAGGGAGCTCCAAAATCAGGCAGAGAGCTATGGATTGCCAGTATCAGTACTGAATCAGTATTATTTAAACACACAGACACACACGCAAACACACAAAGGGTCTTTTAAGTTAGTGCTTCATGAGTGGAATTTAGCTTAAAAAGTCCTATATCCCTCTCTAGTGGTGGAATAAAGGAAAGTCAAATAACTTCCCAATGATTTTTCCCATCTTTGGAAATTGAATGAAACTATTCACTCTACATTTTTTTATGTTGCTTATCCCTACAATTTAAAATGATTCTATAAACAAATTGAATGAGGGAAGATATGAATTTATATAGAATCTAAGTTTACAAAAACACAGTGAGGACTTCATTTTACTACAACATATACAGTTTGTTACACTTATATTTTTTGATAGAGCCAGAGTGGATGTGCGGTCTATGAGTACAAATGGAACATTTGAGACTACCACTATTACCAAAAGATTATAAAAATCATACAAAATGTAACCTACGAAATACAAAACTCTTAAAAAAGGGAATAAAGATTAAACAAGAAATTAGAATGCCATAATAAATAAGATGCATAATAAAAAAATTATTCACAAGCCTGGAGAACACTAAATTGGCTAAGCTCCACAACAGGCCTAAATTGTCTTGCAATTAGCCAGTTAGACACCCTTTCATTTATTTAGTAACAACATAGGAAATAGACCTGTGGTGGATATTGACACCAACAAATAAACTATTACCCTTTTTAGCTGAATAATATGATGAGACGGGTTCACCTCTAAAAGGACACACCACTGAACAGCTATTTTTTATCTGCATGGTGGGCAAGTTGCTGTAGATTAGTATCTAGTTGTTTAGACTTTTTGTTGTTATCAACATGAATTACAAAGTCTGGGTGTGAAGATGTTCACTAAATCAATCACAAAATCTATGACTCAGGCTGAATGCCAACTGCAACTGGGCCATTCATGGAAAATCCAACAAAAAAGGATACTCTGTCACCTAAATCCGCACACAATTGCCTTTTGAACAATGGATAAACTGCAACCTTCACATTTGGATTTGATGTGTCTGCCATAATGCCATTTTTAGAAACCTTTCCTGTGACTCTGCAGAGCATATTTTGGACTTTCTCATTCTCCCATATCTTTCCATTTTGCAATTGGCCTGACATTGTCTGCTGTGAGCCCACACATGTTTCAACATCCTTCTGAGTGATCAGACGATTATAACCTATTGTCTTCCCCAGGTAAAAATGAACAACTGCTCTCTTGCCATTGCATACTGGTTTCATTTCGTTTGAAAAAGAACTTCTCATCTGTGACACATAATTTCCCATCTTGTCACTAAGATTTTGTTCTGAAATAGGGATGGTCTCGGGCCATAGCATCATCACTGCAATAAAATGCAATGCTAAGCTGTCATTGAAAGGGGTGCAAAGGAGAAGTGTTTGACAGACATGTTTAAGAAGCTCTGGGTAGAACATGAGTTGGGGAGATCCAGGGTTAATTTTACTGAGAACAATATTTGCATAGATGAAGTTGACCTTGTCCTTGAAGTGCCTGTCATTTTGTAATTGAGAGTTTTTCAAAATAAAAGCATAATGACTGATGACTTGTTCAATCTTTCCTGTTGTACTTCTTGGTGATTCGTTAAAATTATCTTTGGAAAGAAATTTAAGCAGTCCACTGTAGGAATCAGCTTTGTTTTTTTCCAGCCATTGCCGTGCTTTCTCAATTTTGAGCATGGTGTTCCACGTTTTGTTTTTTGTGTCTGAAATGCAAAAGACGTTAACGTACTGTTGAAAGCACGTGAAGATCTTCTCTCGAGTCCAGAGCTCTCGGGTATCTTTTTGGGAGTAAAATGAGCTCAAGTTGACAAAATAATTGTCAAGAAAATCAAAGTGCGTCTTCATGTTGTCTCTGAGGTTATATAGAAGATCTGAAAAATCCTGCAGAAAATGGTAATAGGATGCATTCTTTTGCTTTTGTGAATCTGTTGATGCCATTTCTTGTATTGTCATTTTACCAGAGAGGACCTTATTCAAATTGTCGTGACGAAGCTTGTCTAAAGAAAACACTGGGATCCTTTCCAATATCTTTATCACTATAACATCAACTTCAAGCTCACCAAGGTGACCAGCAGTGTTATATGGGCAAATGTCTTTTTTTGTTTGATATCGAAGTAAAACTTCCCTCCTAGCAATGTCTTGTGTTTCTTTGAAAGCCTCAGTTGCAGACTCAGCCATTTTGAGATATTCTTTCAATTTGTCAGGTTTTATTTCATTATCTTTGTCATTGCTAATAGCATCTTTCAGCTCATGCTTAATTACTTGCGCAGAGGTATCACAAATGTAGGAGTTATCCTTCTGGAGATCTCTTGCCTTCTTTGCCCAAGCTTTTGCCTCTCTAAAGTCTTTTTTCTTCAGATAGTGGTACCTGGAAAGGAGCTGGGATATTACTGCATCTTTTTCAAAGCGTTTTGCAGCATTAAGCAAAACATTTTCCTCGCATCCTGGAGTCTCCTTTGCAATTGCTTGGATAAGCGGTGAAAATTTGAAATCTCCTTGGGCATTCTCAGCTGAGTATTTTCTTCTCACCAACATATTCCGAATATCCTGCATGAGCTTTCCTTTTCCCTGAATACAACTATAAAACACATCTGTTGTCAGTAGGAAGTCAGTGATCTGTGCTTGGGATACATTAAAAGTAGTTGTAAGTTCCTTTAAACAGTGTTCTGCCATACTTGAGTGGATCACTCTCATAGCCTGAAACTCCAGACTAGACTCGCCTGTACATCGTGTTACAAGTGTGGAAAACTTCCCAAATCCATCTTCAACCTTGCATGAAGTTGCGTCCGGCCTTGTTGACAGGTCAAGAAATTCTTCACATATAGAGACGGACATCTTTGCACTCTTGCAGTAGCAATTTAGGAGTACTAAAATCGCAATGAGTTGAGCATCTCTCTTTTTAAAGTTGAAACCTTTCAATGTATTTTTTACAACACCCTGTATGTATTCTGGAGAAAAGTCTTTCTTCAGGATCATGAAACCATAGAATGTTTCTGCATTTTTGTAAATCTTTTCAATCTCCTCTAGCTTTTTCTGAAATAATCTTCGTTCCATCTCAGATAGTTTGTTACCGATGGAGACTGTGTCATCTGTTGCTTCAGTCTGCTCCAGTGAATCAGCCCTCATACAATTCAGAAGGATGACCTGGGGAGACTTGGCAGATACATTTTTCTTCTGACATTCTTTTTCAATGTGCTGCTGCAGATCATTTACAGCATCAAAGTCTTCAAAGTCATCTATCAGGAGCAGCACTGGAAGCCGTGTTTGCTGCTCATAGGTCAACAAGGAAACTGCCTGTTGTGCTACATCTTCATAATCAGCGTCTTTGTTTTTCAGTACTGCACAGCGGAATTTCTCTTTCAATGTCCACAAAACATGCATGGCCAGAGTAGTTCCTCCACAGCCAGGAATATGGAATATGTTGAAGCGAACACAAGCTTGCCTAAGGGAGCACATTTCTGGAATAATAGTTTCAATGATGTAGTCAAACTTGTCTCGTTTGATAAATGGCATTGAGCCTGGCTGCTCTGAAAAGTAGAAGTTCCACCAGGACACCTTTCCTCCCTTGTAAAAAGTTTCCTCCAGTTGCAGTTTGTCTTCACTGCCTCCCTCACATTGATTTACACATAGAATATTCAGTGTATCCAAGCTGCCCTCCACTTTCTTTGGTAATAAAACCTTACCACCAGAACCAGGCAAAAATCTGCTTGATTTGCGATTTTCTGACCACAGACTGAGGACTGTACCGTTAATCTCTGCAAAACTGAGCTCATAAATGCATCTTTTGGATATGTTTATTCCATATCGTGCTTCAATGAGATCTTTCCAGTAAGTGAATGCTCGTTCATTTTCACATATGCATAGGATTTGCTCTGTACCTTGCAGCTCCTGCAAAAACATACTGAAGCTCTCAAGGAGAGGATCATGCTTGTCAGTAACATCACTCAACAGAATGAATATGACAAGAAATTTTTTGTGAGGCAGCACATCCTTTCTGCAGAGGAAGGAGACAACGTCACGGATGGAGGAACCTTTCTCTGTTAGCCAGTTATCCACATCAGAAGGTGGTTCATCTTTTACGCCTCCATTACAGAAAACCCAGCTTGTGGCTCTTGTCAGCTTTAGCTTACTTGCAATGTCCTCAACTGGCTCTGTGATTTTATACTGAATAGGCAAATGAACATGTGTGTTCCTCTCTTCAAATAGTTTATTCAAGCCAGACTCAGCAGATTCTGGATCAAAGTCCAAAACAGCTGTTAGGTTCATGTCCAGAAGAAATGCTAGAGATTCTCTTTGTACTGGATGGGACTTGTTGATGACCAATACATATCGCTCAAAGTGAGATTTGTCCAAAGACCGTGAGCCTCCTGTTAGCATCTCACAGAGCTTAGAACCCTGCACACTACTTTTAACAACAGTGAGGTGCTTCTCCTCAGCTTCCTTCCTCAAATTAGACAGAAGTGCCATATCATCAACATGTTTCTTGTACTCTTCTAAAGACTTTGTGGAGGAACTTTGGACAAGAAGGTTTCTGCTACTACTGTTGTCACGAATATAAAATAATTTACTACTATCCTTCTCATCAGGTGTGATTTTAGATTTTTTTGCTTTCTTTGAGTCTACATTGTAGATGTGAAAGAAGCTGTCTTTACAAACCAAGAAGGATGGTTCAACATCTACTTCTATGACATACTTTCCTGAGAATGTCGTATCTGCTTCAAGCACCTCAACAAACCTTGGTGGTTTAATACATTTTCTTGCCACATCAGTGTGCTTATGTTCAAACCTCCCCTTAATCACTTCTGCTAGTTTCCTATCAAATGCTTCTTTGTCTTCGACACTAGCACCCAAAATTTGTCCATGACTGAACTCTGGTAAATCACCAACTCCAAAATGAATTGTACCATTAGTACGAGTGTTCATGCAAGCAGAAGCAAATCTAATAACTTCATCTGTGAACTTTTTCAGCTTTTCCTCAATTGTCACATTTTGGAAATTAATAAATGCTTTATACTCATGACAGGGTTCTATGAAGTTTAGAACACCTGTTTCTATTACATCAAGTGTACCGTTTTCCTTGTATCTGTAGGCAGCATGGAATCGATTAAAAGGATAGGGCTTGCATGAATTACCAGACCGGCTTCCTGAGCTATTCGACTGGTGAGCCTTCATTTCATCTCTCTTGTTAATGATCAGTATTGCTGGTCCCACCTTAATACCTATATGTTGAAGAGTAGACATATCCAGTAATAGAAGACTTGGTCCATTAATGTCCTGCTCATAGAAAATCTTTGCATTTTCACTATCCACATCTTTTAAACTGCGAATCCAGTCTCTCACATGTTCTTTATTCCAGTCCTTAATTTCTGCTGGAAGTTCAGTTGAACGTGATATTTCTCTTCTATTATTCTGAAATATAGAAACCAGAAATTGTTTTCTATCATACACACTCACAACAGTAAAAAGTATTATAAACGGTTATCTTAGAACTGCACAGATTTCATGAAGAATGTAGCAAAAACATGATCTTGAACTCCATTCTCTCTTATTCTTATCATTTCTGATAACCCTAGGTACTAGGCACACTCTATAATAAAATTGTGGGTTGGCCCTAGCCACAAGTGGCACAATATAATGTCTAATTGTACTGTATACTTGGGTTTAATTCATTCCTACACTGGCAAAATCAATCTTTATGTTTGTCTGTCAGATACAAATACATTAATCTAGCTGGGACCTAGATTGGATCAAGATATTAGATCTAGCAAGATCACTGAAAATCAAGCAATATAAATGTATAGTTCCATTTCACCTTCTACAACTCGAATTCCAGAAAAGTTGGGACGTTTTTTAAAGGGTTTTTTTGAGACCTTCAAATCACATGAGCCAATATTTTATTCACAACAGAACATAGGTAACATAACAAATGTTCAAACTGTGAAATTGGGAAACACGGGGCAACAAATGGCTGAAAAAGCAAGAAAGTTTAAAAAGATTCAGCTGGGAGAACATCTAGCAACTAATTAAGTTAATTTATATCAGGTCTGTAACATAATTAGCTATAAAAGGGATGTCTTAGAGAGACAGAGTCTCTCAGAAGTAAAGGTTTCCGTAGCAACCCGAGGACGCGTAGCATTTCCAAGAGGTCATCCTGCAGATCAGTTTTTGAGTATTCCTTTAAGTCCAGCAATGTTTCTCGTGGGTAGACATGAACACCGTTTGTTTCGGTGTTCATGTGCTGTCGGAGTCGCACCAAGAAACAGAATAACACAGAAAAACACCATTTTCGGATCCGGAGTGGCCGCTGCGTGCTACTGCCGCACCGCCATGACGCAACGTCAAGACTCATGTGAAATGGACTGTTTCAAAGTGGGAAAGTGTTCTCTGGTCTGACGAATCCAAATTTGACATTCTTGTTGGTTATCACGGACACCGTGTCCTCTAAAGAAGAGGGAGACCTTCCAGCACGTTATGAGCGTTCAGTTAAGAAGCCAGCATTTCTGATGGTATGGGGTGCATAAGTGCATACGGTATGGGCAGCTTGCATGTTTTGGAAGAAACTATGAATGCTGAAAGGTATATAAAGGTTTTAGAGCAACATATGCTCCCCTCCAGACGACGTCTATTTCAGGGAA
>JAQQZR010000035.1:10128631-10154089 GCA_030068235.1 Notoglanidium macrostoma | reverse complement strand
GGTGCTGGGATTTGAACTCATGACCTTCCGAGCACTAGTCCAACGTCTTACCCACTGAGCTACCACTGCCCACAGTGTTAGACAATTTCTCAAATATAAATATTAAAATGGAAAATGGAAATAGGATCTGTAACAACAGTATGCATCTTAAATTTATCTTAAATTGGAAAAAAATTGGTTGTTTAGCCAGCATGGTCGTAGGTTTATTCACCAAAAACAATGACTGCTGCATGGGGTAGTCCAGAATGCTTGCAAGATGCAACACAGGATAAAAATGCGAGTAGTTTGGTCTAAGACAGCCACATCAACTTAACCCAGTCAATGTTCAGCAAGCCTTGTTGATCTGAATCAACACTCGGTCATGTTTGATTGGAACTAGAGCAAATGTGAACAGATAGCAACAGAAGTGGAAGCAAACAAAGGTGAGAGTGATGAGTGGGAAGAAGGGCAGAGAACTTTGAGCTGGTGAGCACATGATTGTACCTTACTGCCCGTGAGCTGCGCCAGGTGGGGCTTGAGCTCCTCACCAATGACCGAGTAGATGGCTACCAGGCAGAAAACACTGGCCTTGCGAACACTGCTTTCTGTGTTGTCATAGCCCTAGAGATAGACAGAAATGTACAGGTTAATACTGACTGATAGCTCTAGGCACAAGCAAACATGTACACAGAAACGTCAAAGGATCGTAAGGATAGATGGCTATGTGAATGTGATGGAGTAAAAAAAGAAATAATACATTTGGACAGTTATCCAGTTTCACACTGTTAATGCAACATGCTTTAACAATAATCAAATTACAAGGAGCCTTCAACATTAGGCTTTAAACAGCAAACAATGTAGATGGTAATAATAGGGTCCCCCCCATTATCACTATGAAGATTATTAATATGAATATAAATATTAATAAATGATCACCTCTGCAACATAACCAGATTTACATCGTGTTGGAACGTTCATTTGATCATTTTTTGCTAGTGTTTGAAAACATGCTATATGTAAAGACATGTGTATTAGTAAGGTATTGGGCCACCATGAGCCACAGCACCAAATCGACAATCACTAGAACTATAATGTGGGAATGAACACCATTTTTTCAAAAGATATTCCCAAAAACATTTTTCTTGGTGTTCTGATGATAGATGCAGAGCAGTGAGAATGTCTATCACATTGCTCAAAAATCTCCCGTAAGTGTTCAGTTAAGTTGAGATCTGGTGACAATGAAGGCCTTTGCATACGACTTGCATCATTTTCAAACTCATCAAATCAGTGTTTCCTTGTGCCCTGTGGATGGGGACATTGTCATCCTGGACCAGTCCCATCAAGATAGAAATGTTTCATCATAGGATAAAGGTGATCATTCAGAAGAACATTGTACTGATCTGCAGTGACTCTTCCCTCTAAGGGAACACATGGACAAAAACCAGGCCAGCAAGATGACCCCACAGCATAACAGGGTTGTGTACATAATAAATTATGTGTATGACTACTGTATAAAGGTGATGTGCTGTAATGAACATTCAAAAAAGGTTTAAAATATGAAAATGTGAAAAACAAGGTAGTCTTAAATAATTGGTTAAAGAGATTAGTACATCATCTGATTTATATTCGACGTCCCCTAATCCCTTATAGCATACACTTGCATTTTATTTGAATGAAATCTTCATTGCCTTTTGGACACACCTTCATGTGCTAACGTGTATCAGTGATTTGGTAGGTTGTTGTGAATGCCTGGGTAAGATAATGCCAATAATTCCTCTTACAACACTATCCTTAAATTCATTCATTACTTTTTTACAACTTAAGAGAGAGTATAAATGATGGCTAACAAAAGCATTTGAAACTCACTTGCAAGAGGCCAGGAATAATGTCTGGCAGCAGCTGATGAAGAGAATCCTTGGCAATTCGTTCTACGACTTTTGACTGCATTTTAATAGCTGCCAGGTTGATGGGGTAGTCTGCAGTCTGCACAATGGGACACAGAACCTTGATGCACTGCTCAGGGTGGATGGAGCCAGCCAGTGTGGATGCAGACTCTTCAGCAGCTCTTACCACCTGGTAAAAGCAGAAAAAGGTATTTAACTTTCTGTAGGTTAAACCTTCCTTCATTCAACTAGTTTTTCCTTATATAAAATAATCTAAACTTGCATTAAGTTAAAAGACTGTAAAAACACCTAAACTTCTTAGAAATGTGTCAGGTTTCTACAAATCATGTGACTCAGGTGAGTAAATATAATGGTACTAGAGAAACTGTCAGAATGTTTATCCTAGATGAACAGATGTGCCCTATGGTTCATTCATTTCTCCATCCGTTTTAGGTGCTGGGTGTGTGGATCACTGATGAGCAGTAACCTAGGTGCTCCGTTTCATCCGGTGCAGGTGTTGAACTTTACCTGGGATTAGAGACCTGCTGGTTAATTGCGGTTTTAACAGAATGCATTGTCAGAAGAGCCTGGTTTGATTGCTCTGAATCATGCATGTGACATATGAGTAGACTTAAGTATGAAAGGATTTGCTTTTCTTAAATAAGGTCCATGTTAATTTGATCTAAATAAGGTCTATGCAAATTAAGCCCCAGATAACTGGTGAAGTTTATCCAAAAACAAAGGTTGAGAATACTGCTTTATTTTAAATGTACATTGCCCAACAACGCTGATGATGAAAAGAACATGAAAGAAAAGTTCTCCTAACCTCCTTGTGAGAGTCTTTGTGAGCCTCTAATGTCTTCATGATCGTGAGTTCTGCATAGTTCTTGAAGCGGGCTGGCTGAATCCTTAAGATTTCTTTTAGAACACGCAGAGCCATAGCTCGAATAGTGTGCTATAAGAGACAGCAGAATGTAAATTACCAAGTCAGCCAGGAAATCAAAAAAAAAAAAAGGGTCATACAATGCAATGCAGGAGTGGAGCACTGTATTTACTGTATTTAAGTACAACATTAAACAGTCAGGTTATTGGGAAGAAAAAATGATATGACCATAAATCCTTATGTATACAGAATAGAGCAGCTGGCATCCTCCTCCTCTCTAACTTTGCATTAGCAAATGTTTTACTCTACACACTCCGATTGGTACATGTTGCGCAATAGGAGATACTCAGCTAAATGTAGATTGTGAACAATATGTTCACTTGCACATCACAGCAAAGTTAAGTGTAAATTGCTGTTTAGGTAAAGTCTCACGTCTTTGTCTCCAAGGGTTTCCAGGAGCAGCAGTAGGATGGTTTTAAAATGCTCGTCCCACACAGCTAGGCTGTCTTCTCGGGTGATTTTCAGCAGTTCCACCAGTGCCCCTTTTCTCTCCTCTACTCGCTCATTGTGATTGGACAGTTCTTTCAGCAGGTCTGCCACCAGGTCTAAATAATCCAAAGCAAACTCAGTCAAAATAGAGAACAAACCAGGCAAGGGACCGGACTTTCTTTTTCATTTAGCTACTGGGTCCCATTTGTAGCAGGCACCATTTAGTAGACATTAGTAAACAACTAGGATTAGTATTTCCTAGAATTTTTACTCTCATGTTGTACAGCTAGATATTACACTGATTATACTGCAGACATAAACCCAAGTTCAAGCTCGGTTAGTTTTTGCCTACAGCAAAAGAAAAGCAATAATATAAAGGCAGAAAAAGTTAATGCAGTAATAAAAGAGCCACCACCAACAATTCTAAGATATTAAATCACTGCACAATATTAGTGACTCAAGCATAGAAGCAGCCATGCCACCAACGATGAGATGCAGTACATGGAAAACATTGGAATGAAGCAGGTTGACAAAGGACAAAACAGAAATGCCGAATTTTTTTGCACGGAGGAGTAATCTGTTATTCTATTGAGTCGGCCTTTACCAGGAGCAATGCCCTTGGAGAGCACCATCTTGTTCTCACTGCACTCCTGCCGACGGCCTGTAGAGAGGGAAGGAGAGGAGGAGGGAGGATAGCAGGGATATGATGACCAATACTAGGTGTAACCCAAGATATCCCCCCCTTAATCCCCTACTACACTTCATGACTTTACGACGAGTACAAAAAAAACAATGTCTTCATTCCTGCGTGAGAGAGTAGAAATGCTTCTGCTTTTCTCATTCATTCAGAAATTCATTTACTTTTCATTAGGTTTTAAACCCATATAGAGTTCCATATAACTGTCTTTCTGCATTGTTTAAACTCATGCCTCCTTGTGCATCATGGCAAGATACATCTGATGCTCAAGTACATTCTATTTTTCATTCTAATAGCCAATTACAATTCATTTTTCTACATTACTGTACAATGCATCTCTATTTCTACTCTTTAAACTTTCCATCTATATATTCTTGATCATTATTAAGAATTCCATCTACTCTACTAATATCAACTAATACTCATATACATTAAATTAGATATGTAAGTGGCTGGACCTACTGCTTGGTTTATTGCTTAATGGTTGTGCACAGCAACAGAAATACAACACAGTGCAATACTAAAACCTCCCCTTGTTCACACATGGTTTGCATGTTATAATGAGCTATTACATGTATTTCAAGGGTAGACTACTGCTTGCTGCACTAAGATTTATTTTTCACGACCTATAAATTTCTTGATTTAACACAGACAGCAATGACCATATGAAGTGGTATGGAACGGACAATGTGAGCAGAGCAGAAATTGATTAATGGCAGAGTGCACACTCACAATCACGGAACTGTTCCACGTCATCATCAAAGACAGCTTCTTTCAAAGCACTCTTATCATAACCACCAATGGTGTCTCCATAACCATATGGTGCAAACTCTCGTGTCCTTGGCCCAGCAAAAGAGCGTGGAGAGGGAGTGTTAAGCAGAGATGTCTTGTTATCCAAGGCAGTGCGTCCGCCCTCCACTATATCCAAACCTAAACGAGAATCTGACCCAAGTAAAGCAGTCTCTCTGCCAACCTGAGGGGAATATGTATTCAGAAATCAGAAAGGATTGTTTTCCCAAATAAATGCACAAAGTATGTAAGTGTTGCTGCTAAAGCTGCTAGAATGGAATTAATTTAAACGCACTGTAGAAACGTCAGACCATAGTCTACTATTAGAATGTATATTATTCAAGTAGTATGACAGATTCTTAACTTCCAATGATGCTTAAAATTCATAAACCACTTCATATATTGAGATACAGTAGAGCTGTAGCACATTAACTAAGCAAATTCAGTAGTTCTGACAGCACCTACCCCATCGTCCTTCTTGAATTCACGTCTGATTGGCTCATTAAGGTCCTCCTCACTACGATATCTAAAACTCTGGATGGCCTCTGTAACACCACGCAGCGAGCTGTAGATTTCATCAGAGTTCAAATTCTCTGTGTCATACTCCAGCATACTGTCCAGAAGAAAAAAATAGAAGAAATGAAAGTAAGTGTTATGCTGTATATATACAAAGCATGAGGTCATTGTGAAGAGTGAGGATCATGGGCTTGCTGAGCTATAATATATGCAATAAGGTGAAGTGAAGAACAAGAATTAAATATGCACTTGTTAATATTGAATTTAAGTCGATTAAAAGTACATGCACAATTTTAGAGGCAAAGGTTATAGAGGAAATCTTGGACTCCTCAGCACAAGCTGAACTGGGATCAATCAAATGATATTCATTACAAATCCAATGTGCTGGAATACACAGGCATGACGTCAAAAACTATTTTACTCGACTAGAGGTTTGCAGGTTTTTAAAAATAATAAATGATATTCTTACAAAAAATATTTTCAAGAATTTTGTGATAGGGCTTGTCCTGAGTGGGTGGGGCCTTAGCACCCATGCTGCCCCCCTCGCAATGATAGCCTAGTGGCTGAGTTACCTGGGGGAGAATGCGCAGCGCAGGGCCCTGAGGGAAGGGGCAGGGACTGAGGGCTGAGATGGAGGAGGTGCTGGGTGCTTTGAGAACCCATCGACACTCCAACCCCACAACCGACTGTGCCCAAAGATCAGCCAGAGTGAAGAAGAATGATGGGGAAAGCGAGACAGACAGGAAAAGGAGAGACAGAGAGTGGGAGAGAGACAGACAGAGAAAGAGAGAAAATGGGGCAAGAGAGGAAATAAAAACACACAGAACAGGACAAGAGGAATGGAAGGGGACGAGAATAAAAAAGGAGTGGAAATTAGAGGAGTGAAAATTAGATGAGGAGAGACAGAGGAGTAGAGTGGGGTATGGAAGGAAGAAGAGGAAGAGAGAAAAAAGGCTATATTTGGAATGTTGAGGTTTGCGTAATGTACGAGTTAAGGAGTTTTAGAATGGATTAGAAACCCATAAACGGTCAACCCTAGGGCTTTTAAGAGAATAACAATTAATATTGACCTATCAGTTAAAAAATAAGGCCTGATTAACAATCAGCATTGTAGATTTAAATTAAATGGGTGCTTTCATTCATGTCAAGAATACAGTTCTACATTTCTGAAGTGTTTGAGATCTTAAACTTATTTTTAAAGACAGTAAAAGTATTGTGAGAGACATTAAAGAAAACAGGAATGTGTGACCTGCCATGGAGTATCGTATCCACTACATTTCCACGCCTAAAGTGCAATCATGCATTATTGGGCTGGTGAACTGTGAATCAGAGGGAAAGACTGGTTACCTTGGTGAAAGGCCAGTGTGAGAGGAGTTAGTGGGAGAGGTGAGGGGACTCGTCCTGCTGGATGGATGCCTGGGTGGTGTACGGCCAATTGTGTTGCTGGGAGAACTCTGAATGAACAAGACAAAGGAAGATAAAACAACAAGCCTGTACTCAGGTACAAAAGTGGAAAAGCAAACATCAAGACAGCCTGTGACAGCGAATAATAGGATATATGATGGCAGGATGTAGAGTAACATGTAAAAACACTGAAGATGACCAGATGGCCAGTGACCATAATGAGGTCACTGAGTAATCTAATGAATGCCTGGCTGCAGAAGTAGGACAAAAAGGACATTTACCACTCCACTGGTGCTGCTGGAGTTCTTCAGATGGGTGTGGAGGAGCTTGGTGGCTCCATCCTGGAATGTTTTGGGCAGAGCTCCAAGAAGCATGGTGAATTCAGGTGTGTTTAACTCAAAGAGAGAGATTAGCACCACCTGGGCAGCCTACACAACACAAAACACAAAATCAGAGGCACAACTCGCAGTTCAAACCAAGCAAACTTATGAACCTTTATAAACAAGGAAGGTGACAAGTGTAAGTAATAAAGAGAAGGAAATCAGAGGTGCAATCCACAAAGCTGGTCAGAAACTGAGCAAACACTGATGAGTACTTTGTGCATGTCTAATAATCTAGTATTAACTTGTGCATTGTGTTGTAAATTTCCTATTACAGCTTACTAGCCACTACACACAGACATGCATAGAATTTACATCACGGTTATTTTGTCAGAACATACATTTGTTAGGAAGGAAAGAAAGATGAAAGTCCTTCTGTTTTGTAGGCTTCTACGTAGTTTTACAGCTATCACAGAGTGAAGACACTGAACAACAAAATACAGTATTACCCAATTTCTAGTATTATCAAAAGCTTGTAAGGAGGTGTGACGCTTAGGGGTCATTGAGTGAGGCTGTGAGATGCAGGTTAGAGACAGAAAGGTCACACATATCACGCTCATGTGAGGGTTAGAGGCCGTTGGGTGAGCTGTTTGGCTTTTAAGCTGACATGAGGGCACTACCTGCTTACACCTTTCTTCCAGATTACCCTCTCCGGGCAGCACGGCTGAAGTGCTTGGCCTGCCTGAAAAGTCCTCACTCGACCAGCTATGAAGGGTCTAGGCCATAGCGCAAGTATAAAACAATAACAAAGACTGATTGCCAACTTGAAGCATGTAGGCAGGGGGAAATGTGAAGGGGGAAACAGGGGGAAATGTGAAGATCTTGAACTGCTAAGGTGTCCAGCAGATTATAACCAACCAACCCTAGACTAACAGACTGTGACAAACACCTAAATAAATATATACAGATACATGCATAGACACACTATATACACACACACACGCACGCACGCACGCAAGTTTCACAAGTCCGGCAAGTAGACAAATATTACATATCAATGAGTGGCAAAAGTATGTGAACCTTTGCCTTTAGACCCTCTTGTTCACCAAAACTACAAATAAAGGTTTCTGGTAACTGTTGACTGAATGTGCAGCACGAACATTGGCTTGGAGGAATTTTAGCCCATTCCTCCATACAGAACAGCTTCAACTCTGGGGTGTTTTTGGGTTTCCTCACATGAAACTCACAATATATTTATTGATAGAATGACTTGTGTGCTGAGGTCTGTTGTCTTGCTAAATGGGAGAGATCCAAAAAAAAAAAAAAAAAAAAAGGAAATCATTCACATTTTTATAAATCTTTTATATATCTAGGCATACCTTCCTGACATCAGAGCTTTTTGGTTCAGTGGTCCAGGTTATGATACGGGACACAGCTAATCTTGTCTCACTGGAATTCACGAAGTCTGCAGGGTCCATCTGCCTCGCCAAGGACTCGATGTACTTCAGGATGGCCACCTTAACCTGTAATTTAAAATAGCGACATTCAATATACATAACCCAGACAACACAGTTACTATTAACTAAAGATGATAAAAGTAAGATCTGCTCAGACCATGTACCTTCAAGTTGGGGGTTTGTGTTTGATCAACAATAAACCTCATAAGGATATTGAATTGCTGGTCAAATGGGAAAGATTCACTGCAGGACAGAAATGAAACATTAGAAAAAGCACAGTAAACAAGCATTAAAAAGAACAAGTACATACATTATGTCCAATTAAGACACGCATCTAACCGAGTGACATCCAGAGCCTTTTGGACTTTGGCCTGAACGGAACCCAGGAGATCAGCTCCCATCTTCTTAAGCAGCTGAGTGAGCAGGACAAAAAGCCAGTCCTGAAGGTCCTCTCTGTGAACAGTGACGAAGTCTACCAAAGTCTCCAGGAACATGCTGAACACCTGAGACACAATATGCAGTAAGTAGGTCCATATACATTAGCACTGTATAAACTGAGGTCCTGAAGATAACAACTAGGAAAGAACAACCTTAAGCAATCTAAACTGGAAAGACTATAACAGCTGTTATACTATAATGAATGTGTAATCAGTATAATGTACATTTACAATGGGGCAGGGAGAAACCAGACAAACTTCACTTACTCTCTGTTATTAACACCCAGACCAAGGCAGAACATGCAAATAATAAAAAAAAAACAAAAACAAAAAAAACACACATTCAGTTAGTGGGTACTAGTCAATTTTTACAAACATTTCCTAGAACTGTGCATTTAGCATTCCTCCGCATGATACTTCACAAAATTTTAAAACAAAGTTAGTAAATAATTAAAAGCCACATTCCATTGTTCCTGTAGGTTACCTTGCTGTGAGGGTCTGCAAACATCCTCGTGAAGATCTCACATAATCTTTTCATCTCCACCCGGCTGCCAAATACACACAAGTACGCATGTAAGGAAATGGACTGTAACCAGTTCAACCAATGCTGGACACTACAAGGAATTAAATGGTAATAATACCACTCCAACATCCATTCTACAGAAAACTGTATGACAGCTGGAAAAGATGTTTTCTAGTGCTACATTAGATGTGCACTGCATATTTAATATGCTAAATAATATACTGACTGTATGGACATTAATCTAGTTTAGGCATACCTAAGGACACGCTGACTCTTAAGTAAGTTTTGCAAGCCAAGGAGTCCTTCCTTTCTCTCAGACCAGTTGGAGCTAGCACAGTGGTTAAGCACCTCAGCAACATCCTCTGTCTGCCGTAGGTAGTGTGGAATTCCTCCATTACGGGAGCCATATGAGCGCTCAGAGCATGCACTGGATGCATCGCTGTTAGCATCGTCATCCGAGTACATCCCCGGAGACTCATACCGCCTTCTTACAGGTTTACGCTGTGAAAAGAGCAAAAGATGCTATGGAAGCTGACACTTGAATAAAAAAAAAAAAAAAGTGTTATTATAATTTAGCCAGTCTGGGGGTGGGAGTGGGGGAAATGTTTAAAAAAAAAAAACATGCAGAACTCAATATTTATTTCTCTTTCCATGAAAAGCCATGCAGGATACCACACATTTAGACAAAGCATAGTCATTAATTGCACAAAGTCTGTAAAACCTTTTGTTTTAACCCACCCATTTTCAAGTGATCAAAAAATATTGGAACATATGAAGGACAGATGTTTCTTGTTGTCCAGATGTGCCCTGTCAGACTGACTGTTTAAATAATTACTAGCTCTGAATGTCTACTCTTGGTTTGAGCCCTGGGTTTTGCCTGTGAACGATATATTTGTTGTTAACATGGATAAACCAACATGAAGACCAGAGAGCTGCCAATGGGAGAAAAGCAAGTCATTTTGAAGCTGAGAAAAGAGGGAACTCAATCAGATCCATGGCACAAACACTGGGCAAGGCCAATACACCAATTTGGAATGTCCTGAAAAAATAAACGAAAAGAACGTCCTGATAAAGAATGAAACCAGTGGTGTACCAACAACCAGACATCGAACACATTGACCAAGGAAAACAACAGCGGATGACAGACATTTTGAGAGATGAAGAAAACCATCAAAATAAGAGTCAGTGATTACTTCAACAACTTTCACAGGGCAAGGGTGGAGGGATCACAAGTCACCATTTGAAGACAGCAGAAAAATAGAGGCCATAGCACAAGGTGCAAGCCACTCAAGTTCTGGAACAAAGATTAACCTCTACCGAGACAGAAGGTCTGGACTGGCCAAGTCGATCACCAGAACTAATCCAACTGAGCATGCATTTCATCTCCTGAAGAGAAGACTGAAGGGGGAAATCCCCAAAACAAACAACAACTGAGAGAAGATGCCTGGTAAAACAACAGAAAATTAGAATGCAACAGTTTGGTGTCATTGGGTCTCCAGCCTATTGCAAGCAAGACATATGCAACCAAATATTAAAAGTGTCATTTACTTTAAGACGATCAGTTCCAATACTTTTTTTCTTACACTTAAAAATTGGGTGGTCTGCCACCAAAGTGGTCATGTTCCAAGTTGTTTAACACATCTTGATTTAAATATCTGGAAATGAAAGCTAAAATTATGATCCATCATCTCACACTCATCTTTTGACCTCAAACCCAAATGTTTGTAGTGTATATTCTTAAGTGTATAGCAAAACCAAACAAATTGGCCTTGCTATTCCAGTACTTTCAAAGTGGACTATAGATCATATTCTAAAGATTTATGGTGAAAGTTCAGGATTATGATGAAAACTGAAAATGCATATTAGAATTGAAAATGCTTGTGGTGGATGACAGAGTAATGATAACATGAGTGACTTTGTTGATTAGTGGATAGAATGGCAATACAAACAGTGAGTAAACAACTACCTTATTCCTGGAGTCTCCTAACAGCTGAAGGTATTACCAGACAAACAAGAAAGCAAGAGCAAAGAGATATGTATTTCAAAGTGGGCACTGCTGAATGCAAAATAGACATTTTGGAACTTGCACTTGGGTTATGAAAACTGCATAACTACCATGGTGATTTCTGTGGCATTGTATTCCGTGGACTGTGCATTGATTTATTAAACCATTAAAATGCTTCAACAGAGCTTAATAAACTGCCAAGCCTAGTATCTAAAACCACATTTCTGTTTCTAAAGTAAACTGTAGAGTATTTCTAGAAAATGTTTATATCTGTCTTCACCTTGCATCATGACTGCACTAAAACATTTAAAAAAAAATAGTAAGAGGAAAGATTAGACAATTTAATTTTTCATAATTAACACATACAAATACTTAATAGTATACTATCAAACTGTATATAATGGGTTTCTTACTAAAGCATCAGCCACAGCTGCCTCAACCTCTGTCCCCGTGTTCAGGACTCTCATGGCATTAACAGAGGCAGAAATACGAGCTTGGTGGATTAGCCCAAATCGATCTGAAAGTGGGGAGAAGACAGCAGGAGTTAATATTTTGGGGGGTGCAAAATAAATATGAAGTTACTTACCTGACAAGAGAGAGACAAAAATTTGAGAGAAAAGAATCAACAAACGAATGTAGAAAATACATAAAGCCTAAAACACTAATACACTTAGTACAGGGGTGTCAAACTTGTCTGTAAAGGACTCAGGTGAGGCTTCTGCTTGGTTGGAATGACAACCTGCCCTTTCCAGATAAGGATTTACACCCTTGACTTAATATAAGTATCCAGGAAAGAGATAAACTGAAATTAAGTACAGGCAACTGTAACCAATATTAGACAATTGTACAGCAATCAGTGGCATGTGGCTCCAGTCTCTTCAATAAAACAACACCCTAAAAATTGTTAAATCTTGATTATCTTGATAATCTATCTTAAATAGAGTTACACACTAGGCCTCAGCCTTTTACAGAAAGCACAAACTTAATCAATTTCAACTAGACAAATATGCATCACTTCACACTAGTAATCACAAATGACCATGTAAGGCAACTAAAAAAAAATCTTCTCATATGCTAATAATGATTGGCCAAGAAAATCAGTATAGAACAAACAAAACCTTAAAAGAAACTGAAAACATGGAGCAGAAAATAAATTTGCAAGCACTTTTCAGATAAAACCCACAGACAGCAAGTATGCATTATCTAATACAAAGGATGAAAAACAAAACTTCTGAATGTACATGGCACAGTGACAAGGGTAAAACTTCACACCTCACTTGCTCTAAAAAGAAAAACAACCTAAAATGTATATCAGTATGTCCCACTGATGTCAAGTCTAACAAATACTTTTAACATGCGATGTGAAGTGTGAAAGTTTCGCCTGAGTGGGCAATGTTAAGACATGCTGTCTGGAAGATAGGGAAAGGGGGGCATGCAGGTCACCTGACTGGGCCACGGGCTCAGCCGTGGACAGCGCACTGGTGGAGCGAGAGTGGCGTCGGGACGCTGCAGGGACAGGAAGAGGGGGGATCACACCCCGCGGAGGGTTAGTGCTGCACTACACCAACACCCTGCCGCCCCAGGCAGCAAACATATTACATTCCCATCAAACCCAACAGTTATTCAACTACAAGAGACAAACAGAGTAGACATCAATGACCAAGCAGTATGAGAGAAGTGACATGTACTCTATCTGTTTGTCACTGTAAGGTAAATTGACAAGCAGCAGAAGCAAATTGGCAATGAACACGTAATACAAAGAGGTGTACATTGGAGTACACTTGCTACCTTTTCCTCTCTGCTATTTCTCTCTTGACTGGACAACTTCAGTACATATCCTCGCTATTAAGTAACTGAGTGAATTAAATGCATATATACTATCCAGGCAATGTGTAGAACAAAATAGTCAGCTTCACAAACTCTGAGAACATTAGTGCATGCAAAACAGAGAGCAGGCAAGAGGTAGAAGGATATACATCAAGTGGGCTTTGAGCTGGGACAATTTGTTTGGTTGAAGGTGGAAAAATCATTGAAAATGCCTAGGATATTACTTGGGAACTGATGATTTCAGGGGAGGGTTATAAGGTAAAGGTTGATATGAGCTGCTGCTCCATCAGTGCCCAGTCCAATTTACTCACCCAGAGGAGTGAAACCCCGAGCAGGGCTGGTATCACGGCTGCTCTCGCGACTCGTGTCACGGCTGCAGCCCTGACTCATGCTGGGGCGCGGGATGCGACTGCTCCGGGCTAGCATGCGGTAACGAGAAGCAGCAGGAAGAAGAGCTTTACCACACAGCTCAGCTGTTAGGACACAGGTTAGTGCTTTAGTCTGGCTGCCATAGTGCCACAATTAGCACGAGGATAAGTTTTAGGAAGAAATGGGCTTGGCAACAAGCCTGGTGTTTCATTTCAAAAGTTAGACATAAAAGCAAAAGCTGAACACTTAGGCTTAGGTTAGCATTAGTCTGCCATGACAATTACTGTAAAAGATGCAAGTTTCTGCATTGTAACATCAACCAGCATAAATCATCAAAACAAAATCTACTGGTCAGATCTGGTTAGATCACACACAGTGGTCACAAAGCTGAATGACAAATGTGATAAGAAGCATAAATTGAAGCTGGTCAATCATCCTTACTATAGTTCAGTAACAGGTAAATCAGTTAAAAGAACAAGACAGCAGTGAGAAGCAATTCACACAGTAACAGCATCAGCATCTTAATCGACAATCTGAACCAAAGGCTGAGCCAGTTCTCCTTAGAGAAGCATCTCACCACTCTGCACTGATGAGATTCTAAGAAAATAATTTCTAAGGAAATGATGATACGACAGTGTTTCCCACACACTGATTTATTTGAAGCAGCCTACCAAAATATCAGCATTGACCAGCACATATCGATTTATTTTTTCTAACTATATAAAATGGGTAAAAACTCATGCTCTCTCTCTCAATCAGGAGTTCACAAAGTGCTAGGCTCATGAACATATCTACACAAATTTGTCCAGGTAAAGACTATCTATGGTCTTAACACAATGCTGTCAATCTCAGAGACCCAACTCTTCACTCTTCATATAAGTTATTAGCAACAATGTAAGGAGTCTAGCTAGCAAGGACAGCTGTAAGTTAACATTAGAGTACAGGGAGTTGTCGAGGTTAGAAAGCTGCTAGTCAATGTGGACTGCGCATGCAAATGGTTTACCTATTTGTCACAAAGTACTAGGCGATTAAAAATATTTGCAGTGGAGCACCTTCTATACAGTATTAATTCATAATTAACATAAGAAAATGTGGTTGTGCCTCCTGCACCATTCCATTTCTGTAGGAAACGCTGTAGTATATAAGTTATAACTGAGATTCAAGGAATCCTTAAATAATATTTAATGTTATGAAGTATATACCAACTATATACTATAACGCTTTAAAAATGCTGTTTTAAACACATCTTTCTTTCTGATCACATAGTTTGAGGCTAAAATAATCTTTTTTTTTGGGACCTCAGATGCTTCTCAAGTTACCATTTTAGATCTTTAAGATGTACATGTTTTGTTATGAACATTTAGATCTCTATGATTTGAGAGCTATAAACTATAAGACACCATGAGTGTCCTTACCTATACCCAGTCTGCTTGGGCTGGTCTCTCGGCTGCAGCCCTGGCTTCTCGGGACTCTTGCTCGTTTGTCTGAGGGTGTAGAAGCCATGGCTGTGGTACGCGGGACTCTGCCATATGAGTGACCCAGCAGCTTTCCTGGGGAACTGGAGCGGCTGCCAGCTACAAAAGCCAAAGCCACAAGGAAAACCTGAGTAAAAGTTTAACTTATCCATTTTCTGTGCACAGAAAGTTCTTCCCAATTTTCAAAAGAACTATAGAGCAATAGTGCTGTACATATATCACAGTCCACTGGTCCCCTAATCTTACAATACCCACAAGATGGCAGTGGATACAATTTTCACATAATGCAATGCATTTGTACATCTTTGAAGTAGCTATGCCTATATGACTAACATAGGACATGAGATATCAGTTTTAATGGAATGCTTCCGATTTAAAACCAGGATTTAATTGGACTGTACGGAAGACAAAGTGATTAAGACAAGATAGAATAATGATACACACAAACACTGACACAAATACACTGAGGCAATAAATAAACTGGGGAAAAACAGTACTTAAAATAAAATCTGATGCAGAAATAAAGACACAATCTTTCTGCACTGGGTCAGAGAGGTGAAGAACATATCAGGATATAAATGGTTTGATGAGACAAAAGCAAGGAAAGGTCATGCAGGGTGATGATCAAGGAGTGGCGCTTTGGTGCTCTGGAGCTTTGCGCAAATGAATCTGGGGGCTTACCACCAGTGGGGTTAGCTGATCTGGATCCTTGTGTATGGAGGCACGCCAAAGGATAAGTGAAAAGTTACAAAAGAAGCTCAGTGTGATATGGTTATCCAGCATGCATCAGGCAAAATGCTATTCATTCGTGCTTTACAGAAGTTAACCCTCAGAAGACATTACATTACTAGACTGTAATGTACATTAAACATCTTAATCTGGAAGCTCTTCTGTGTTGCAATAACACAGAAAACAGCCAAGAGAGATGATTTTTAGCCACAAAGAAAGAGGCATCATACAATAAGTGTATGCGTTTCTGAAAATGAAGATGGTGCTTCCTCACATTTGTTAAGGTGGCCTATACAAAAGTGATTCCAGCTGCTAGAGCTTCTTAAAGTGTGAAAGAGTAGAGAAGACAGAGCGGGAGAACTTACGCTGGGACTGAGACACCACTTTAGCTCTGCTTCGACCACGGCTGTCTGTTACTGTAGTGTTTGCACCAACAGCACTTCCGGAGCTTTGTCTTCTGGTGCGCACACGACCTGCACACAAAACAGACAGAAAGTAGTACAGCATTAAAGAGAGATAGACAGAAAAGAGCACAGACGTAAGGAGTACTTGGAAGAAGGAGAAACAGGACTTTACGAATGTGAAGAGACAAACGTTAAAAACAAGACAGGATTTAAGGCATAAAGATTTTGAATATGAAGTAGTTTAAGTACAAGGAGTGTGGACATGCTTGGTAGAAAACGGAATTTGTATATGTGAGTATAAGTTCCATCAACGTAGTAATGTGGCAAAGTTTGAAGTATGTTTTCAATCTAGGTTGAGTTTAATTTCACATAACGTAACAGTAGTGATCTGTATCAAGCTTCATGGAAAAGACCTCAAACTGAGAGTGTGGCAAACGAAACCGTTAAAATAGTGTAACTGAGGGAAGTTGTCCAAGTACCCTGCTAGGTCAATTTTAGTCTAATCTCTAGTACTAAGATTACAATCTCAAACAAACACTCTAGTACAAATCATCGTACAAGGCAGTAAGTCTTAAATGATAACAGTAAAATGTTGCAGTTCAAAATTGATTCAATGCCATGGACTTGGATTTGTGGGCAGCATAACTCTAATGCAATGTCTAAGTAATTGCTCACCTTGGATAGATTTGTGACAAAATCAGATCTGAGATTCCCAATCATAGGAAGAATATTTAAATTCAGTTCATTGCTACACTATAAAGTTTTATTTTGAACAGGGATTAGGCATCATGCAGACAAGACATGCAGAAGTAGAGCCATCACATGTAACTGCTAATAACATACTGGGGAAACATGAACACTGTCTATAGCCCGCCAAAGGGCTGAGTTGAGACCAAGACACACATACACACAGATTATATACACAAATCTTACCATCTATTTTACCAGGTGTACCATCTTTGGGGCAAAACAAAAGCAGGGGAGTGAAGAGAGGAGGTATAAGAGGCAAAGGTTAGAGTCAGTTAGCTTGGAAGCGTGTAAGACAGGGCTGTAATCCATGACAGGGACTTGTGTGGAAGCAGAGGCAAAGAACTGTTAGTGACTGCAAGTAAGGGAAGACAGTATGAGCGATATTATACATGACATTTCAGGTAATAAACAGCACAGAACGCAACAAGAAATTATAAAAATAAAAATAGCCAAGAAATGAAGTGCCAATTTTTATACTGCAACATGAGTTACAGTGGAATAATAAATGAAACTATAATCTATTGAGTAAAATGCTGCTCATAAATTAAGCTAAAATATTTACGGTATGATTGAAAGACGATGTGGAAGTATGGATTTCGGTATCATTTTTCAATTTTCAAAAGCTGCCCAAAACACCATGGATATGCAAACACAACATATCCATGACACTGATAGTTATTTGTTCCTCATCAGAGCACAGCTTAATAGCACTTAAGGTAGCCATCAGCTTTATTAATGGGCTGCTATGACCATAAAAGCCAGTGGTTTTATGGGCATGCCATTAAAATTCTTTAATTAGGGATGAGAGTGAAGAAATTATATCCAAAGGCTGGGCACAGTGAGCTGATTGCTGTTGGCTTGGAGTTTGGAATCTTACCCAGGGACGCATAGGATCCCGGGGGGAGGGCTGCAGCTGAGCTGAAGGGGGAAGGAGAGGGAAGCGAGGGCACGGCAGGCATCCGGGACTTGGCACTGGCAGCCGCGTTCACATCAATGTCACTGCGTGAGCGCTGGAGGGAACCAGGGGTGGACGGTGCTCTGGAGCTCACCACCTTACCTATCAAATAAAAAGGTCATCTAAAGTTAAACTCCAGATAAAAACCAGATCTCACTGCATTTACTCAAAACAGAAATATACAAGTTATGTTGTATGGTTCAAAGTGTCTAAGTTTTATATAGTGGCAGCAAGATGCTTACTTCTGGTCATGCTTCCTCCGATCACACTCCTCACAGAAAGCGGTCGACTACAGAGAAAAACAGAAAGAAAAGGCAAAGCCATTGGTCAGTAACAGGAATAGTTGTGGATTGGGAAAGAAAGACAACACAGACTATAAATAAGCAATGTTCAAAAGAAAAAATGTTTCTGCAAAAATAATAAACACATAAAGAGTAAGGACAGATAAGCTGGCAAAGATGAGAATCTGGGAGCCTTTCTGGCAGCAGTGTAATGAGATTAGTCTTCCTGATGGACTAAGGCAGACAGGGGTGCCGTGGCTACAGAAAACAAACAAGCTGAACTCAAAATAGCAGACATGAGTTATTCACACAGCACTCCCGGGGTGGAGTTCAAAATGTAAACAATTACAATTCTGTAGATTGCATCTTAAACTCCAAAGTAACAGCTAGTAGCAGAGGAATCAAAAGATTAAAAAAAAATTTCATTTATTAGCTGAACGTGAGGTCATTCCAACATTTACATTGCTCTTCCTTGGTGATTAATGCGCTTACTAGTTTTGTTAACAGGAACCATGGTGATGATACCTTTATTTGCTCCAGCTGAGCAGTGAGTGAAAACATTAGTGCACTTGCTCCAGCACTCTAAGTGATAAATGTGGAATGATGAGCTCACTCTCTCTCTAAACAGAAAACCAAGCAGATGCCAGTCGGAGAAAAGATAATTGCCTAATATCCAGCACAGGATTACTATGCTAACAACATGCCAATCAATCATGGGACATGCTCCTTCTGTTTAGGCTGTGCAATTATAAAACAGCAAATACATATTAGTACCGATGACAGGATAGGCTATAAAAGATACCCTACAGAAGCGGTGTTCTTAATAGTGTCTGTCAAAAGCATGGCACCTGTGGCTGTTTAATATTAGAGCTTTTTGCAGCATATACAATTAAAATGAACACATTTCAACACAGCAAGTAAATCTGTGTAAAATCAATACAAGAATCATACTTTCCACCACATTAATCAAAGGGTGTGTGCAAAGGGTGTCTCTCACTTGAGGCTCTCCTGAGAGCTGGAGGAGGATCGGTCAGACTGAGGCAGTGACACTACGCTGTCAGAACTCTTTAGGTATGATTGGATGGCCTTCTGATAGGTCGACTCCAGAGCCTGAAACAGGTGCTCTGCCTCTCTACTGTAGTGACCATGAAATCCCCAGTAACATCTGCGCACCAAAAACAAACAAACAAACAGATTTATAATTAAAGCTGGAATGTGAAATACAGAGCCAAATTCAACGTTCAGACAAAAAGGCAGACTTACTTTCTGGCTATAGATCTGGCCTCCGAGTCAGCGTCATGAATTCCTTTCTTGATGGTCTCAGTGAGAACTGCAACATGCCTAGGATAATATGGAAACATGGTTAAACGCACACCAGAGCAACAGAAAAACAGCTCACGGCAGTGTCTGCTCTCTATGCTAGAACAAGTTTAAAAAGACAAGCAGTCTGTGTCTCTTGAAACTTCTTGGACCTGGTACCAGTTCTTTTCCAACTCTCAATTCACAGCAAAAGCAGCCCAAAGAGAAAGAAGGGGGAGCGGGAACCCAGCCTTCCTTATAAAAGGGCTCTGGGGAATATTGCCATGGAAACAGCAGAGACGCATGGTTGCTGCTCACTCCAGGCTCATCAATTAAGACTCGTGAAAAGACTCATTCCTCATCTTTTCAACCAAGATGAGAAGGGTAAGACATTATCTCAACTTAAGTGCTGCCAACGCTCAGGCTGAGGAACTGAAGTGGAGAACACTAGTAAATACATACACGTCATGTGATTGTAAATAGCAGAGGAGCTTCTTGCAACATTCAGATTTTTTTTTCGTGGTCTGCATTATGACAGTAATGAAATTCGTTTTTGTTTTGCACTCACCTCTCTAGTGTGTGTGTCTGCCATTCCTGCAACAACAGGTCTAGAAATTCATAACACCGTCTAAGAGGGAAAATATTATAAGTTTCAAGCAATTTTTAATTTAGAGGTAAGAACATTTAAATAGAATAACACAAAATGTAAAAGTTCAGGCTGAAGTAGTTCATTGTTATATTAAAAAGCCATAAATGTTCACCTTCGAACAGCCACCGATTTAGATGTGCAGTTACTGGTGATGATTGGGATAAGACGAGGATAGTGCGTATGCTAAGAATTAAAAAAAGAGGGAGATAACGTTACTCTAGTCCAAAATGTGTGCTGTATTAAGGTTTTAGATTTTTATTTTGAGTCTGCAGATATAGAACTAACTTTCATAATGAAAAAGTGACCACAATTATCCCCAGATAAATAATTTTAGTAGCTTTAATTACAGATCATATATGTAAAAAAGGACAGGCTATGGACAGGCGATAAAATGCACATACGCACCGCAAAAACTCACCCGTAAAATAAGACGAATAGCAGCCACACCTGATGTTGCCATGACTTTGGCACTGTTAGGCACGAGATTGAGCAGCGTGGGCATGATGGCCTCTGCTCCATGGTCAAACTTGTTCCCGAACACAGAGGACACATGCCTAAGAGGGCCAAAACATCTTATCCGTTGAACGCTTGATTACTGGTACAGGCAGAAATGTATCAGGCAGACATTTGGTTGACAGTAAAACATGAAGTTTGTTCACATATCCATCACCAAGTTGCGTTTTAGACACAAACTTCTCTACGCGCCACCTGCTTCAGTTTCACATCATTATAAATACATTAAGGTATGAAATAATTAAAGACCTGAACAGAAATGCATTCCATCACAGCAATCCACACCACCAATTTCAGACAGCCAACATGAAATCTGACATGATGTGTTACAATAAAATGACACACTATGATAGAGCTTCTGGCAGTTAAAAAATATTAAACACCCTATATGTCATTGGCTAAACATCTTGCATCTCATACCCAAGGGTGATGCAGGCTTCCCGGACCACCTGGGAGCGCAGGTCTTTTGCAGAGAGCTTGAGGGCACCTTCCAAAAGTCGGAGCTGTTGAAGGAAACCCTCGTGTTCTGCAGCTCCCGCCAGGAGAAGGGAGCGTACTTTCTTCAGCTAGTGAGAAGAGAAAAATAAAAACTTTTGATGCTTGCAGTTTCTATTAGAAACAACAAAAGGACTTGAGCATCACTTACAGCAGCTACTCTGTGCTCCCAGTCATGTTTATCATCTGACAAGGCCTCACGGATCTTAGTCACGGAGTCTTCCAGTTCTCTGCTGGAGTAGATCTGTCAAAAGCACACTGGTTATAGTTTCTCACGGATGCACCGTAGAAGAAAAGAAAAATATATATTTTTTTCCTCATAAGTGAAAATTTATTTCTCCCTAATTTACTGTTGGCCAATTCCCACCCAGGCTCCGAATTAACTGCATCTTTTTGAACTCCTGTTGCATCACAGGGTGGCATAACACACTATCTGCCCCCTTCTAAATGCATGAGCTCACAGACACCCAAAATTGGAACGCGTCACTGTGATTGATAGAGGAGAGAGTGTATACCACCCCTCTCAAGAGCATAGCCAGATTTGCTTTCTTGGACTCCTGACCACGAACAGCTTTAGCTTCATCAGGATTCAAACTTGCAATCTCCGGATCACGCACTCCAGGGTGGACGCTTTTCTGTAGCACCACTTGGGCGCCCTTCGGATGGTTTTCTGTGCTACGTGTATCTAACTTGCCTGCACAGTAGGGACATCTTCAAACGCCTTAATAAAGTCTTCCTCATCGACAGCTCCTGCAGTGGCTCCCTCTTTCCCTGTGAAGAAAGACAATGTGCATTTATCTTTTACTAATAATCTAAATAATTTTAATCAGTGTCTTCATATGGCTTAATCTTCCTTGTGTGAAATGTAAGGAATATAACATGACAGCTGTCACAGAAATATAGTGCTTTCTTCCTGTTGCACCACAGCAATATGCCAACACTTTATTTTAAAAAAATGACACATTATACTTTTATCTGCTAACAGTTATATTTTCACTTTAAGATTTTCATGTGTAGTCCAAAAACATGCCAACCTGGCCACGTCCATTGAGCCATATAATTTAAATGATCATTTTTGGTTAAAATCATCAACTTTACTCTATTGCACAAAACCTCCACCATTCAAGAAAGTGCATTTGAATCCCTTAGTTGAGCGGTCATCTCAGTCACAAATTAGACCAAGGCTAAAGCTCTAGGTAGGTACATTAGCCTCTATAGGCAGAATGACATGAAGTGCAAGTAAGGCAATAACACATCAAACTCACAGATCCCAGAAAACAGCAAAATTTTAACCATGTGTGATCATTAAGTCATAGTTCTGTGCGAGTTACCTGCAGCTCTGGGTGCTGAGGCAGAATTGGGTCGTCTCATTGAGCCCATGTTTCCTCCTCGCCTGCTGCTGCTGGAGAAACCTTTAGATGAAGTGGAAGAGGAGGACCTGCCCCCCTCCACAGAGTCCTCATCATCAAAGTTCTTATCTGCATATGAGAGGTGCAACTTTGAGCCACATTTTTTCAAACACTTTTACCATTTACAATCAATCTGCGCTTTCATGACCAGAGATGTATTAAGATGTAATGTATTAAAATGTTAATCAGTAAGATTTCATACATGACCTAAATACATTTCATCAAAAATAACTACAAATTAGTATATATCATGTACACTTAAATGAGTATTGATGCAGAATGTTTAAAATATGATTCACTATTTTCAGTTTTTACTGTTCTCTGGATATTGATGATTCATTCAAACACTTGGTAGAGAAATTCATCATCATGCGAGTGGAACACCAAAATCAATAGGCCATTCAAAGTGCAACATTATGTGTGTATATCAGCGTTTGTCAAAGTAAAATGTGTCTACGTGTGAAATTTAAGATGCACTCTTGTTCAGTCCTGTGTTTTATGTCGCTACACAAAGGAAGCACAATGGTGCGGTTACTGAACAAGTTCAGGCCAATGTTATTTATCATTTGCTCAAGCTCTTTTGAGTCATGCATTTTATGTCAAAACAGGCACAAATGAAACAGAAATGAAACTGAAAATCACACTGATTAAAGAATAATTATAGGAATGTATAAGAGTTTAACAGTGCCATGGGTAGAGACTAATTTCCTGTTCCAAATCTTAATTGCTGTTTAGGCAATGGTGCAAAAACATATCCAGCAATTCCTGAAATTCTGCTTCAGCCTCAACCACAAATTTTCAGTTTGGTGCCTCGGTAGTCGTTATGGCATGATCACTCCTCCTGGTCATTCCCAAAAGCTACTAGACAGTGACGAAGGCTTCCCATTTTGTTAGGTTATTAACTGACATGGCAGTGTTAGAATAAGAGAACAGTGTTTATTCATTTGGACACAAACTATGCTGTCAATATACTATGAACAGATGTTATGTAGGACTATAAAACCTTTTGTGAAACATGGAACTCTCCAAACACTGTATGGAAACAGCTTGAAATTCTTGAAGTAATTGTGTAAATGGTGCACTTTACTTATTTCACCAAGTTCAGGCATTTGGAAGCAAATTCCAAAGTACTCAGGAAGCAAAATATGGAAAAGCTCATTTAAAATTCTCACGGCAATATAGAACGAAACGCAGAGTTGATTTATGCACATGAGAATTAATGACAGAATTTAATTTTCCACATCAAGAGTCGTTTTGATGGGACGGCCTTAAAAGAGCAAACACCATCAAGCTTATAAAATTCTGACTGAATCGCTCTAAATACCACTTCATCAACTGGCAACTCAAAATGTAAAGCTGATTAATGTACACTAACGCTGAACAGAACTCCATTCCCCAGTTATAGTGTAAAGACAAGCACAAATTGCACTACACCCTTTATCTATTTCCAAACAGTCAGTTAATCAGTGGTGCACGCACAGGTTGCGCAGTGAGTTGTACCATCAAACTGCAGCTGTGACATTTTTCTTGCTGACAGAAGACCTGTCAGCTACAGAATAGGAACGATGGACGCGTCACAGAAATTTTATGCAGCTCTAATGCTTAAATCTATAATATATAACACAGGCCAAGACTCATAACAGGTTACTTTGCTTATCAAAGTAATAATAAGCAGAACATAAAGGCCAGAAAAAATGTCCTTCATTTAGTGAGAAAGCAAAGAAGCTATGAAAAAATCTCAAAGAAATTAAATATTGTGCAGCTGCAATGAAAACTGTTGATCTTGTAAAAAGAAGATATGATTCCCTCTGCTGGACAGATTTTAAAAGTACAATCTGATCTCCATAAACATCTACAAAAAAAAATAAGGCATTACTAATTTAACCTTATCAAAGTGGCCTTTTGACATTTGTACAATACCAACAGCCATAGTAAAGGGCATGAAAATTAACAGAAGCCAAAGCACTCAGGCAAGCACATCTCTCTGTATGCCGTTGACTGAGAAAAAAGGAAAAGCCATTAGCGAAAGAGGAAGGACATGGGCTTATCCTGCAACATCCTGCTTTTGAAAATGATGGTCTCTCCCCAGCAAATGCCAGTCAGAACTAACAGCATATATATATACACATACACACAGACAATAAAAAAAGTAAAACTCCTACTCAACATGTCACAAAGTCCACAAAAATCTTCAGATGTCTGACAAAGCAGCCACAACAAGTGCACAAAGAAACTCACACGAATTGAAAGCAATAGAGCTTGACTCTATTTAGAAACGACTTCATAAAAAAGATTTTTATTGCTTCCCGAAGAAACACTTGTTTAGGGATCTGAAATACTCTGCTTTCATTCTTATTGTTGTTCTACTTTTCTAGAAAGAAAGATGTGGTAAAGGAAGCAGGAACTTATATTTTTATTTTATATTCCTATTGATGCCTTCAGTAAATGACAAGTCTAGCTAGCTATCAGAAGAAATTCAAAACTCAAGTTCTGGTATTCTCTCCTTCTTTTTTTTTTTTTTTTTAATAATTGTAATATCCATGCAGAATATAACTACGAGCTAGGGTCAGTTCCAGAATGATCGCCAACTACGATAAATATGGGTAAAACAAGGTGTGGGAAAATCCACCTGTGTGGATATCACCAAAATGTATACACACCGACAGACAATGAATAGCCAAAGCAGAAAAGATCATGGCCACTCATATTGTTACCCAAGAATTAAAACATTTTAAAATGTGATTTGTTCAAGCCCCAAATTTGTCCATTCTACATATTTACTATTCCCTCCCCTAATGACCAACAAATCTGGTTATTGAACCATTGTATAGTACAGTGACCATTCTTTAACCTATACACATAAATTTACAAAAAAAAAAAAAAAAAAAAAATATATATATATATATATATATATATATATA
>JAQQZR010000035.1:10098558-10111766 GCA_030068235.1 Notoglanidium macrostoma | reverse complement strand
AATTGAAAAATATTCAATTAAAAAAAAATTTAAAAATAAAAATTTGCACAAAAAAACAAACAAACAACAACAACAAAACAAATCTCAGAAAAGCATGTTGTGACATCACTTATCATGATATGGATATATACTACATGATCTGTACTCTTTCCAGTGAATGTGCAATTTTTCATTCATTTCAGCTAAAAATATTTAGTGCATCGCTACTTTGAAAATAAAGGCTTTAAAGAAACTCGCACAACACGAGTCTGAGGTGAACACAATCATAAGACTGAATCAGACAGCTGCCGTGCCCAACTCCACTGATGCCAAGGGTGGCAGGAAGGACAGAGACAGTGTTAGCACCCTGGCCACAGCACAACATATTCCCTCTGTATAATCTGCTTATAATGTGTTTGCTGTCATAGGTATCCACACCCTCACATGTCATACTGTTAGCATATTTAATTTCCCAGTGATGGATTAATAAGGGTTTATCTTGCTTTATGTTATGTTAAATGCTGAATGTTCTGAATGCAGTGTTGTATTCCTATTTACTATACAAACATTATGGTACACTGAAGATGGAGGACAATCCTGACACCCAAAATTAAAGACGAAAGTTTTTATACATAAAGATATAAAAAATGAGCCCTTTGCAATTATAGACAGTCACATGCGATGGTCAAGTCTGGTTTTGCTAGGTAAATGAGTTTTCCAACAAATTAGTGAACATTTATAACAAAATATTTTGCAGCTTCCTAACATGCTTCAGAATCAATTACTTGCCAGTGAGCGCGATTAACAGAGCAGTGCTTTCTGTCCAACACCCATTTCCACCACCAAACCCAAGAGCAAGGTGAAAGACAACACCTATATTATAATGTATAAGAGTGAATAGATGATCCGTACATGGTGGTTTATCATACAAAGAGTCTGAGGCCACTTTAAGTACAAATGCTGGTGCTTATACACAACATGTCTTGTTAATTAGGACTCCAATATGGTGATAAAATGCTCCCCATCTATGGATTCTGGTTTAGCAAAGCCTTCATACGCAAGTCAGATATATTTAAAAAAAAAAAAAAAAGGCTCAGCTGATCACAAGCCCTTCATCTAGCTCCAAACCCTCTAACCAGTGTTTGTGGCTATTATCACAGTGTTCTGATCTAACCACGAGAAAAATAAGTTGATAACTTCCAAAACAGTGAAGCATCTGTTGGTTGTTTTTATCATCCTGCTCTCAGTATTTTTAGCCTGATGACAGGACCACAAATAAAAATATTCACTTACCCAACCAGATTGACAAATCAATCCCTTTATAACGCAAGAAAAATACAAAAACAACAAAAAAATGACAACGATCAGTCACTCAGTGTGTAGCCTGGCCCACATTTTGAAACCTCAGGGAGCCGATTTCATGACTGCTTTCTAAACAGGTAAATGAGGGACTAAATGGGAGCACAAAGTGTCTGTGCAGAGTGGTTTCTTATTGTATACAGCTACTAAATGTACATCAATCCATCTATCCATGATCATCTATCGGCTTATCTGTCAGGGTGGTGGGGAAGATGGAGCCAATCTAGCTGACTTCGAAGGGCTAACACAGATGGCTTATGCAGCTCATCCCAACAACGTACCTACAATTATGCTATATATAGGCCACAATTATGACACAACATTGAGGATAGGTGGATTTAGTGTGAAGACTACACTTGTGAACATTCATGTTTGAATTTTGACATAATTCCCAGCTAGGTCTGTTACAGACATTAGAATAAGGTGCACTGGCCAGCATGACTGAGCACTTTCTTTTTTTTCTTTATTTATTTAAAAGTACTTTGCACATTAATCAACATTTCTGTTAATGTGCCAGTATTAGCCATAAGGCTAATTTTCAACTGCAGTCCTGTGGCAAGATGTTTTAATAACCTTTAAACTAACTGAGAACGTTGAGACATGTCCCTGAAAATGGATAACAACAATCAAATACCAGCAGTAACATCACCACCTACTCTACATGTATGTTCATGGAAATCATTTGCAATCACGTTTGTTTATCCGCTAGAGACGGGCACTCAGACCAATTCTGGCAAGCAACGACAAATATTTGATTAAATGCTTAGACAAGATTTAAAGGATAAGATTGTTTCTCCTGTGGATGTTATCATGCAGTAACCATTTGCCATTATCCTCTCAGTAGCATGTACTGACTATGAATGACCTCCATTGAGTAGCCTATAGCTCACGGTCAAACAGTAGTATGAGGTATGTCAGAACAAGCAAGACATTTGTTGCATATGTAAGATAAATATTTGCTTTGCTTTAAAAGCATGAATATCAACAGGAGCAGTGTAGCAGTTCAGCCCATTTAAGGTTCAATTCAGTCTTTGGTTTTAGGGAAACATTTGTGTTCATTCATCGAGTTCACCATGTCAAACTGCTAGCTATTAGCTTCCATTACTTATCAGAAAATTAGCTGTGTAACAAAAGCAAATTCTTTTTAACCCCAGACAAATTTTGCCTGATTGATTTTGTTTGGTGTCATCTGAAGGAGATAACTTGTGTATAAATGACTGTTAGTGTAACTGTTCCTTAAACATGCTAGACACACTGACAATGGCTGGGTTTACATGGAGCCTAATATTCCAATCGTAACTGGAATACAGAATAAAAGTGCTTCCTATAAACACCTCAATCAGAATTAAAGGCCCAAAACGTCTGAAATTTCACTCGGCTGCAAAGGGATAGTTTAACCTTTTCATAAACCGATCGAAGGAAAATATTAGCCATGTAAACACTCGAGCGGATTGCCTTCTGCACCTGTAACCACCTGTGCATGTTCAGTACGCCTTCACACAGGGTGCTTGTTTGTAGTCGAGTGCAGGACCATGGTCTCACAGTAACAGTGTGTACATCACACTCTGCTCCTGGAAGAATGCCAGGCAAGTATGTAAGGCAAATGTTTACGTTGACTTATCTTCAATTTAAAAAAGTAAAATGGAATTATTAAAAAATAAATAAATAAAAAAAATTCTACTAATTTCAGCAAATGTGTGGTTCTGTACAGGATGTCAGGCTAATTCGAATCAACATACTCTCCTTCTCCCGTTCAGCACTACTGAGGAGAATGTTTCTTTCCAATTGTAGATTTAAAAAAAAAAAAAAAAAGAAACACAACATGATTGTCCATCTTTACAGAGCAGATTAAGCCAGCTATGTGGGATTGTGTACACGTCAGAAATTCTACTCCGATTGGCCATGTAAGCATGCACGCCTATCTGATCACGTTCATGAAATTCTGAATTCATTCCAAATGTAAAAAACTTTGTGCACGTTAACATGCCTACTGATGCACTCAGACCTGGATTCTATCACGTAGAACATACTAGCAGATGATTTTTCCCTTCACTAAATTTAGCTTAATTATATAATACCTTGATTTGTGCTTTGAGCAACAGCAGCTTCTTCAGATTGGCTAGAGGTTTTCATTTCAAATGATTTTCAGCATGACACACTGCTTAACATGTTGCAGCTTTGGTTTCATATCTAGTGTAGTTGTACACCTTGAACTTCTGGCTTCCTGTAGCATTAATTATATCCAGAGGTAGTATTCCTCCAAGAGCTAACAAAGCCAGTAGAATGAAAACCTCCATGTTTCAAACTGTGCCCATTACTACTAGAGTCATAGAAACACTTCATGAAGGATTAGTCCCTGTGATGTATACATAAGAACAGGGAAAGAAAAAAAGAAAAAAAAAAAAATCCACTGTGACCTTGAAATGCTGAGTGTGCTTGAAAGATCGATTCTTACCCACAAGACCTGTCCTAGCAAAATAAATGTTAAAGAGCCGTTGGCAAAACACGGGACTGTCTGTACTGCCAATTTCAGGAAAATAATCATGCTGTGACGCAGTCCAGAAATGAAGCTCATTCTCTACACATTACTCATTCTGCATCACAACGTTCTATAGAATAGCTCCTAGCATTTGATAAATAACTGAGCTTTTACCTTGAAGTTGCTGGAGTTGACCCAGGAGGAAGCGAGGCCATCCACCATCTTGTCCAACGCAGTTTGGTCCTGCTCCAGATCATGAGACTTCTCCTTATCAGCGATGTAGTCAATGAGCTCCTGACCAACCTGCAGCCTCCGTCCCACATCCTTCTGTAGCACTTGTGCCAGGCAGTACTCCATATTGGGCTCCATGGCCTATGCTGCTCAACCACCACCTCAAAGGCAGTGGAAGGGAAAACTAAACGAGACCTTTAGCGTCCTTGTCTGACCCAAAAAAAAAACAACAACGCTAAATGTATTAATATCCCGCCTTATGACAAATCCTATTTGCACGGCAGGGCAGCAAGAGGCTGAGCCTTGAGGATGTAGGCTTGGGAATGGCAACAATGCACCATATGTGCCTCGACAACAGCTGATGAGGCTTGTGAGCTCTCCTTTCTTTCCAAGCCAAAAGGCTACCAACAGCAAAACTTCCAAGAGTGGCTGCAGCATGGAGTGTGGTAACTAGTGCACGAGAGGGCTGCTTCGGTGGAACATTGCTTCATAATCCCACTAACGCTGTAGTGCCTAGGGTCAAGAGAACAAGAAAAAAAAGACACACAATGTTAGCTAGTACAATTGTTTGCCAGTGGAGTTCAACAGGTACTAAATGAGTTTACATACTTTTGAGAGGCAAACATTTGGCTGTGAAATATCTGTTCTAACTATGGGCAGCACTGCAACTGCCATACCTCAGCACCATGACAAAGTAGGAAAAAATGAACCAGATGCACATTAGAGCTAAACTAGGACCAAACTCTCCAAATGTTACCAATTAGACGATCCAAATCCATCAGAGAGACACCCCTATGAACATTGCTAAGCTTCTTATGTCATTAACACTATCCTACAGCCACATTAGCGAAGCTAAATATGAAACTCCACAGGTTTCCTTTAAGAAATTAAAAGTGATCATTCTCCCATAACAGTGTTTTATTATTCCTCTTATACCACAGCAACTTACCAATGATTGAAATGTTACATGTTTTAAATAATATCAAGTCATACTCTTTACCAGTTCCTAGTTATATTTACATCAAACAAGTTAGTTCCTGTCATCACTTACTTTATAACAGTTATAAGCGGATATTTTCTCACCAGCCTCTCCTTTACTTTCTCTGATGTTATAAGAGAAAATAAATGCAGCTTGTTACTTAGAAGCACAAAGTCTTCTGTCCTAAAGAATTTCCCATGGCAGAAAACTCAAAGCTACAGCTTTACCTCAAAGCACTGACACTGGAGACTCCTTCATTAACCTTAAATAAACATCTCCTTACAAAAAGCTTCACCACATCAATGACCAGATGCTCATCTCTGCTAAACAGCACTTTTTAACCTGTTTATTATTAGTCTTAGATCATGTGGAACATCCTCCATAAGAGTGAATTAATATGAATAGAGATGCTATTATAGAAAATTAATCAACACGATTTTGCTCCTGTGCAAATTTTGAATTTGTAACAAAGTCTGTTAAAACAGCATCTATAGAGTAGCTTCTACTAAACTCAAAACTTTTACAATATGTAAGGGATAATGGCCGCTGTGACAACTGGTTATGGTTTTATGCATTAACTTATGGTACCTGGACAACAATATGAATGATATTGACATCGTCTCTGATGATACGAGAACAGATTTAGCTGACACAATGTTAATTTCACCATTTGAAATAGTGTTTCTCAGAAATACACTTAGCTACCTAAGAGTTCAATTCCTACCAGGACTCTCTATATGCCTGTTAGTGACACTACAAGCTGTTTTATCTCTGATCGTGTACACAATGTGTAAATCAAGTAAAAGTCCTTATGGAAATGGCTCGAGAGCCGTCCTTTGATTCCCTACGCTGACGCATTTCCTTTTGAAACAGTGAGCTGAAGTGCTTCACTGACTTAAAAACATGCCACACTCCATCCAAATATAAACAAATCTGACAGTAGAACACTGAAGACACGAACAAATGCTTTTTTCCCCCCAAACGTGGAGAATTTCTCACTGCCACCCTTTCACCCATACCGGTCAACTTTAATGAGGACAATAACCTGGTCGGGCAGAATTGCTGTGTGATTTGGAGTTTTGCTCTACATGTATACACGTAACCACAACTAGCACAAATTCCACCTTCTTTGAAAATGAATAACCTCTAACCATTTATTCTCAACCAAGGGATGGCTGGAAAGCAATCAAAAAACATTTTTTCATCCACGACCGTAGTCAGACCCGCCCCATTCTAGAGAGCATTTAATTGGGCGTACACAAGATTAGTACAGGATGAGTCATCACAAACATTTTAATCATCTTAAAAGTAACACACTACAAGACAGAAACAAAAATATATCAGCAAAGCTGTTTTTGTTTTGTTTGCTCCTTTTTTGTACTAACTATACTATCATACTGTTGTCCCTAACACACAGGAACAGCTACAAAAAGCTCTGAAAGACCAATATTGACATCCACACAGTGTTTTTCACCTGGCTGTGGTTTTCAGGTACACTACCACAGGACAGTGACTAAACTACAGTAGGCAGCTAAGCTAGCTGGTTACACCACCAGAAATAACAAAAGCGATTAAAAAAAAATATATATATAGTGCTAACTAGCTTAAACTGGGCTTACCTCGTTAAAATGCCGCCCAAATTGTGAGCCCTGAATACACACCTTAATTAGCGATATGTTGCGAACATTACTGACTAAATAGCTGACAGTTAAGCTGTGTTTTGTGTCGGGATGCGCCTTGTCATCGCCCTGTTAGCGTTAGCTCCGGAGCTAAGCGCTACTCTTCTGCCTGGCCGCGAAGAAGCAAACATAAAAACGCGTTCACAGTACATATACAATTCTGAGCAAATTAGACAATATCAATAGGCAGAGCTATTTTTAAAGCAGCTAATCCGCACCCAGTCATACGCAGAAATAAGTTACTGTAGCTTGCATTTTCATTGATTTATTTGGAAAGCTAGCTAACCTGGCTAATGCTAGACCACTAACATCCCGCACAAAGCAGCACGCTAGCTACAGGTCAGTGGAGAGAAAAAGGATAATACATTTCCTAATAAGATGTCCAAGTTAAATTACGGTCCAAAGTAATGACTTGTAAACTCACCATGACAATTAACGCGTAATTAAGAGGGGAAGAGCGCTGTTTCGGACACTGAGGGAAAAGAGCAGCATCGAGGTGTGTGTACAGCCAGAACTGCCCTGCTGTGGGGGACAATGACGGCGCCGCTCTGCGCATGCGCCAACAATCAGCGCTCTTAGCAGTGTCGCTGTGACCGAGATTCAACTCCTAATGTAACCCAAAGCCCTCGATTATACAGAGAGCAGACTTTATGATACGGGGGACAACCCTGTCGTGTGTTAAACGATGCCAACATTAATTTCAGAACGTTCAAGACAAGATTAAGAAAAATGCCTCGTCCTTCTCCAGTGTTTTCCTCCTCACTGTAAAACGCCAGTGTGTGCATCACCACAAACACGAGAGCAGACCATGGGCTTTCCAGAACATGGTACTGATTCAGTGGTTCTTCCCCCTATATGTAACCCTGCTCTGTAACAAACTGGACAAGCATTATTAACACTAACAAAGTTACTAACAACGTTCAAAACTCTGTTCTGTACATGCTGCTCATCTGTATCTGTATCTTTGCACAGGGCGCACGCATACAAAGGCATATACATCTTTGCAATCACTATATATAGACTTGCAAAAATCAGCGCGCTCGTCACACACATATGAAGAGAAGTGGTGATGGATTACTGCAAGTCTAGCGCCCTCTAGTGATTACAAAGCGCCTCACAATGTCAAAAAAATTAAGAGGGTGACAGTTTCTCAACAAATTGCTGTTTTTCAGGCTCAATCGTTTTATGCAGAGACAGAAATCCACTATAAATCAGTTTCACATCATCATATGCAAATGAAATATTAAAAAGGAGAACTCCAGAAGCATACTAAATTCGTTTATAATTTCTCCCAGTCTTCTCCATTTGTGAAATATTTCTTAAACACCTTTTGAATACTTCCTGTTATCTGGGTCACAGCTGTAGTTGTGACAGGCAGACAATACCTGCTTACGGTATTTTTTCTATTTACTTGCACAAGAATTGTAATACACTTACATGGAAAACAAATATTTATTTGGGTTTTCCAGAACTGGCAATGATCCAAACACAGACCACATACTCTTGGCTAGAAAATAATTTTCCAGAAAATAACCAATATGGTAAAACACAAATAACATTATTCACACACTGCTTGTCAGCTCAGAAACCAACCAAACTTTTTAATCAGCATTTAAATGTCTAACTCTTTACATGAAAGCCACATCCAATAATTACAGGTTTCTATGAGTTTGTTCTTGTGGAGCAATAAAAGCCGAAGAATAAATGAGTGAGGTGCTACACATTAAAACGTGACTTAACACCCATCAATAGGAGGATGCATTTTAAAGGTTGTATTTAGACATTTCATGCCATTGTAGGCATGTTTTATGGTTGAACTGGTTTAACAAAACTTAGCAGATAAACCATATTCAAAGCATGGCCAAAGAACACATATGCATAAAAAACTTCTCAATCAGACATATACAAATGCTGAGAGTTCCTTAGTTCATATAAACCAGGATATCAGCTGTGAACGTACCTCCTCTCCATTTCTGAGAGGAATTGAGAAGTGTCCGGATACAACTCTAGACTTTGTAATTAAGCCCATTTTCATGATTCAAGCTCTTTAGTCCTTTAGAATAGAGGTTCAATCCTCATCATCATGTGACTCTCCTGATCCTTCCTCCTCCTCCTCCTCTTCTGTGTCTGAGTCTTCAATGGCTTCACTGTCCTTTGGTTGGACTTTAAGAACAATTTCATCATCTACATCATCATCATCCTTGACTTTCATGGACCTCCTCCTCTCCAGGACTGAAGGTGTACAAACCGGTGTGGTGTCCTATAAATCAGACATGAAACATTAAAAAGTTCAGGCAGTGTGTGAACATGGTTTCAAAGGAAAAGTCTTAACAACTCATTAATCTTTATAATTAATACGCAAGCTTACCTGCCATAAAAATTTATTTTGTAATGAAATTCTGTACTGATGTGTTTAGTTTGCTCACACAGATAAGGTTATATAGATTATTATAGGTTCGAACACCATCGTGCTCGTCATCTTTCAGCTACCAGCTGAGCGGAGTCGCTGTTGTAACTCGGAGCAGCTGCGCTATGCAGGGGCATTGCGTTCTGACACTGCGTCCAGCATTTGCCATCTTCAATACTTCTACATTGGCTCTCATTAATACGACATTAAATGTAACTGGAAAATGGCAAAAGAAATGGCTAGTTTTATAGGAATTTACAGGGAAATCTGACTCATCATTTATGTTTTAACTGTTACAGTAACGTCCCACTGATAATCCCATGGAAATAATAAAACTTCTGCAAACAACTTCAGCACAATCATCGCTAAGCACATCAAAATCATTTCAATATAAACATATTTAGTGTTTGAGAGTGGAGTTTTCTGCCCAGGCTTATCAGAGTGTTGGCACATGGGTTTCATTGTCTAGCTATATCAGCTGACAATAAGCTAAATGTACCAGCTTCCTGTTGGCACAGTTATCTTACTCCAGAAAATGAATACAGCTGGAATAATTTTCAGACTGTGCCACAGAATGGTCATATCTAAGGAATCTCAGATTGTCCACCACATCACAAAACAAATAAATAAATAATAATAATAATCTCACCTCACTGCAGACAGATGCATCAGCATCTGGCAGAGCTTTCTTTGCTTGAACTTGAGCTGCCTGAAAGAGTTATATACACGTGTAAAATATTTAACAGATTACTAACAAACAAATAAGAAGTCATTAAACCCAAGTATAAAGAAACAAAGGAAGTCTACACAAATACTCACAAATCCTGGAAAGTCATAGTCGATGCCCTTTTCCGCCAGTCTCTTGCGAAGTTTCGATTCTTTGCTTAGGAGCTTTCTAGTACGTTTAGTCACATCTTCAGGGCCGTGGCCTCGGTTATAACGTGCAACTGCAGGCCGACTGGGCTTCTTAAACATTTTCTGAGAACCAACAAAGAGCTTTTCATGGACTTTCTCAGGTGGTATCAGACGACCTGTACAAATCACAGACAGACAAGTTAATAAAATGTTACATTATTTGACATCCATTTAATGTCAACTTATTATTGCTTTATTTAAGTAATTATTAATCACAAATACACACATTGTATTAACAGAGACACAAGGCATATTTTCACCACATTTCAGTAAAAGCTTAATATTTTCTCCCCAGATATTAATAGAGCAATTAATTCTAATTTAATTAAGATTAACCATCTCACGCTTCCATGCTATGGGTTACCTCCTTTTCCTACAAAAACCCTAGAGTATGTTGGTGGACAAGAAGGGCAAAGATTTTTTTTTTCCATATGGGCAGTGAGCAAAAGTAAGAACACAGCTAGCAGAAGATCTACCATGATGATGCTTAAATGAAAAAGCAGCTTCTTATTTTTACCAACTAAAGAAAACACAGCCCCACGTTCTTGTTTTCTATGGGCTCACAAGCTTGAGGCTCATGAATTTACAAGCTCACCTAGAGAACGTCAAAGAGAAGCAAAAGTAACCGCTATCAGATGTGCAAGCTTTCCGATTCACTGAGTAGGCCTTTAATTAGTTTTTTTTTTTTTAACTAATTTTTATTTACATTCAGCTTGACCGTGGCTTTAGCCAAGAAAACAGGATAGCGTAGGTCTCAGGTCACTCTGGTAGTTACCGTAACGAGGAGTCAAAACGCATAAATGTCACCGTTAAACTGCGGATGTTGGTACATCTGAATATGTATTGGCCACAACATAAAATCCTGCTTTAAACAGGCCATACTTGACACAGCTTCCAAATCATAGGATCAGAATCAACACCGGCAATATTAGCAATAAAAAATAAATTGAACTCACATTTGATCAGCCTTTCTCCCATGAGGTAGTTGTCCATGGTCTCTGCTACAATCTTGGCCACTTCATCACAGTCAAATTCCACATAGCCATAGCCTTTACTCCTGCCGGTCTGCAATCACAACAAACTTCAGCTCAGAAAACCCTTTAACAAGCACAAAAAAGATCACCAGATTCATTCTTCAGAAGATTTGGTTGATGTAGGCACATGGGTTTCATTGCACAACTAAGGAGCTGGCAATAAGCTTAATGAGCCGCCTTTGTATAGGCACAATTATCTCACCAACTGCAACACACAGGCTGAAGGTAATTTTCAGATTGTGCCAGGTGAGCTTCCTGATCATCACTGAACACATTATTACACAATGTTCACATGTGAAAAAAACATGTAATTACCTTTTTACTTCTGGACAGCCTCAAGCGCAGAATTTTGCCAAACTGAGAGAAGTAAGATCTGAGCTGCGGCTCGGCGAGTGACTGAGGAAGGTGACCCACATACACCACACCTGGACTTAAAGCCTGGACAAGAAGAGAAAACAAAGCAGTTCTCAAAGTGGGGTCCATGAAGCATAACCAGGGATCTGTGATTATATAATGTAGTTACAGTGATGGATATCACAACCCACTACTATACTTCTTACCGAGCTCATTGTTTGACTGGTCATTGAATTCAATCAAAGCTACTCACCAACAATAAATAAAATAAAAACAAAGAAATGCATCCTGACCACCTTATAAGGAAAAATCTAATAACCACTTTAACTAATTGTCCTACAAATATTAACTACCTAGCAGACAGGTATAGGGAATAAAGGTGGAGTACAGACAGGTGGAGGAATAAAATACAGATGGAGTACAGACATATACAAAATTATACAGACAAAAAGAAAAATGGTTAGAATTTAGGAAAACAGCAGAGTTAGTTAATGCCAATCCATTTTATCCAAAAAAAACACCCAAGTTCATCTTCTACCGTTTAACTGACAGCTGAGAAAGTTCAACCTAGAGCACTAAAAGAAGATTAGTGGATTTAAAACAACTGAACACACTATCCACCTCTTCATACACACGTTATCTACACTTCCGGTGAGGGTCCTACCGCTTTCTGTCGCTTTTTCACTTGTTGCACTTTTTTCTGAAACTCGGCGCTTTCACTGGGGTTGAGCGCGAGCAGCTTCTCGCTCTGCTTGTCCTCCGTCATGGTGAAAGGAAATTCTGACAATAAACAAGCAAACAAAAAAGAATAATAAAACACACTAAGTAAGGTTCTTCACAGCCGACATGACACTCGCTAAGCAACCACGTTTCTCGACAGAGGAAGTGCAACGTCCTGAAATCACAACTTCCGGAACCAAAAGCTATGAGGCGCCACCTGCTGTCTGGGAGAACACGCGCCTTCACTGTTGCCAAGTTGGAGAGTTTGGCGCTAGATTTGGCGACTTTTTAGACCCTTTTAGCGACTTTAATTAAAAAAAAATAAAAAAATAAAAATAAAGAGCCTAGCGACGGCACCTTGAGTTATTCCGAGCGTCTCATTTGGTCGACATGAGCACTTGATAATATTTTCCTGCTGTGACAGATTATCTGATAATTGTCGCTAATGTTGTCATTAGTGACCTGCTAATTAATAAAGCCTAGTTAAGAAAAAGTTCTGTAGTAGTGCTGATTAAAATGCTGCAAATAAATATTTTTTATATATCCGCAAATCGGGAATGTATTATATTTAGGACCACATAAGAAAATGACTCAAATCTGATTTGAAAAGATCAGATCTGTTTCACATTAAGGCAAAAAATCAGATTTGAGTCACTTCAGCATGGCAGTGTGAACATAGCCTTTGTGCATGTTATCTGGCCTGTTTTATATCATGAACTCTACAAAGAAGCAGATACAGCATATGCATGTTGTAAATATTGTTTTTATATCCTTGTAGTCGTTATGTTTTCATATACATTTTAAGCATATTTAATCAAATGAGTTTGAACAAACTGACTTGAATATATTGTCTTTGATAAAACTTGTGCAAGAAATGAATTAAGGGTAGCTATTGAGTGGAACCGTTGTCATAGTCAAAGCTATGTGATAATAGTTATCTTGGTAGCTTTGCAGATGAACTCCTGTACTAATATTGAATAACAGGGAACAACATGACAGCTTTTCAGTCTGACCTTAGCAAGCTTTTATGGGTTACAGAAAGAAAGAGCACCCTCTCGTACACAACTCTGGA
>JAQQZR010000035.1:10059297-10094920 GCA_030068235.1 Notoglanidium macrostoma | reverse complement strand
TACTTTTGTGAAGCTGCTTTGAGACAATGTCTGTTGTTAAAAGCGCTATACAAATAAAAATTGAATTGAATTGAATTAATATTCTCATGCTGTGACAGAGTATCTGATAAATGTCACCAATGTTGTAATTAGTGAACTGCTATTTAATTAAGCATAGTTAAGAAAAAGTCGTAGGGCTGATTAAAATGCGGCAAATAAATATTTTAAATAAAGATCTTTTGTATATAATCTTTAAAAATAAAACAAAACCAATTGAATAATCAAGGAAAGATTATTCAATTAACACCCTAAAAAATCAAATTAAAGATATGATTAAAAAAAATTATAAAATAATCCCTAAATAAGAATGATATACTACATGCACATGTGCACACAACATCTCACATCACCACTGTGATCTCGAGTGAAATCAAATCTAATCATACAGTCTCCATTTCATCATCATGGCCTCTAGTGAAAAAATGCATTTACTGGATGGAAATTTCACCATTATTTTGTCTTTAAATTAGAAAAGGGAAACAATATTACAGTACAGTGCTAGTTCGGCCATCCAGCTGAGAAAATGCTGTCATCATCAACACCAAATTAGATTAGGTTACTCACTATATTTTTTTAGCAGCTAATTAGTAATTTTACATTATTTTTTACAATACATTTTTACAAGTAACCCTTCCAACTGTGATTATACTACTGATTATATGTCTAAAACAGCAAATTCAAATTCAAATTTTATTGGTCAAACACACAACCATACGCTTTTTACAACTGTCTGGTGACATAAAACAGAATTTATATATAAATAGAATGTATTTACATAGAATTAGAAAAAGTTAAATATAAAAATATAATATAAAAGATATAAAAGATACATGCCAGAAAAATTAGGAACTATATCTGGAATAAAGTGCAGATCTATGCAATTGTATGTGCAGTATGTGCAGTGTATATGTAAAACAATGCTCTGTAGCATCAAGCTGATGTAATTGCAGTGAGAATCTGCAGTGAAAAGTAGTTGCAGTGAAAAAGATAACATAACATAGGGGTGTGGGTGTTGTGCAAACAAATCCAAGGTCTGTATATGTATGTCTATATATGAGGCATTGTCAAATGGCCTGTGTAAGGAATATCTTCCTCATTATCTCTGTGCTCAGCTTCAGGGAGTGGAAGAGCTTCCCTTACTGCAACAGAGAGAAGAGGCCATTGTTTGGGTTATAGTGTTAAATGCTGAGCTGCAGTCAACAGCCAGCATTTTAACAACACTCCCTTTTGGGGTTTTTTCACTTTCAAAATTCACTTAGATAATTAAATTGGCTTATAACACATTGTAAAGGGCTGTGCCATCTTCTAGGTACAGAGATAGCAGTGTCCCTGGGCTTTGATCTTTCCTCCATGGAGAAAAGGTGTGTATCATTACAAATTAAAGCACTAATGTCATGTTTTCCACATTTTAACAATTCAACAATTAAACAATGCATGAAATGCAATGTAATGCAATCAAATCACATCTTTGAAAATATGTGCCAACACTTTCTCTAATAGGTTACAAAGTCTAGAGAAGAAGATACTTGCTGAATCTGGCAAGACTCCAGCTGTTGTTTATGAGATGAAGCAACAGGTGGAGTCATTCAGGGAAAAGCTTGAGGTAAACAAATAGTTTCATTCAGACAACAGATATTCACAAGTATCCACAAAACTAATCCAACCTAAACAAAAATGTTTTCTTGCTCTCTTCTTAACTAGACAAACTCTACAGTGAAAGCTGTTAAACACTTTCTTTCCTCAGTAAAGTGACGACCTTGATTTCCACTTATTTTGTGATCTGTTCAATCTAGAGTGTGGAGCACCTGAGCTGGCTGGGACTGTTTAAGGAAATGTCTGAGGGCACTCACAAACCCTCTCCATTTTACCACAAGAGAACACTGCGCAAAACACGTGAAGAGTGTGAACATGTCAAAGAAAAGTTCTTCCAGATGAGGTGAGTGTAGTGTCCAGACCTCTCTCTACTGAGCAGTTAGATTGATAAAAACAAATACATTTTAATTTATCTTCACATAGTTCCCTGGAGGTCTCTGAGGAGGTGAGGCAGTACCTTAAGACACCGACCTTTGATAACTGGTAAGTTCTTTTTTCCTCTCAATAGAACCTAATTTTTTTTCTCCTGAAGTGATCCTTGGTGTCTCTGAGATTACTCACATTTTTGGAAGATGCAAGAGTAATGTGTAATGGTAAGTAGTGCGTAGTAAAACACTGAGGATCTGTCAGTTGTCAAGGAGCAGAAATGAACATTATACTGAGAATTAACACCTGTTTTCCTTTCTACAGTGGCAGAATGTTTCTATTATTGTAAAGTTATTGTAAATTAAAATTTAACAAAAGCAAAGGTGTGGAACAGTGGTGTAGGTATTGTCGGTTAAATCCTGAGCTCTGGTTACTGTTTGTGCAGAGGTAGACATATTCTTCATGTGACTTGATTTCCTCCAAGTTCTCTAGTATCCGCCCAACACACAATAACATGCCCGTGAGTAAACTTAAATTAGGGGAGGGGGGAGACCAAATATCCGCACATGGAATACTTGACAGTTTTGGCTGCTTCAAAACTGCTTTTTGGAATGTGAATATCGGCATATTGTGTACAAAATCAAGTGGTCAGATGTTTTTAATCCTTTTGACAACATGGTCGATTCTGGTCTCTTCTGAAAGGAAAGTTTGCTATCGAGTTATCGAGTGAGAATTAATTTTAGCATTACTGCTACAGAGAAACAAAAGTTGAAACACACTACTACTGAACTTAATTTATCATGTCTAAAACATTTTTGTAACATCTTTATATACTTTTAGTTTATATATATTTATAAGATGTAAGATGTTCAGACAATCTTATGGTTACTGATGTCATAGTTAAGATTATGCTTAGGAGCATTAATTATCTGCATTAATATTTATGTCAGTGAAAGGTCCTCACAAGGATTGCAAAAGAAATGTGTGTCTGTGTGTGAGTGATGCTACAGGTTCAGTTTTATTTCGGTGTCATTGCAATGTATTATCACTTATCTGGATTTATCACTTACTGGACATTTAATTTATCAAGGATGCCCTACTCTGTGCAAGTCAATTTGTGAATTCATCACGTAAATATTAATTCTGGAAAAACTGAGAATTTAAATGTCTTTAGATCAAACTAAAGCTGCTATTGTATGTGTGATGAGAAACAAGAAATCCACCTGTCTACATTTTGTGAGTAACTTAATATCATATCAGATCATGCACACTGTTTCAAATATTTAATATCTGACCTCATTATTCTTCATGGAATGTATCAGCTATATCTTGCAATTTACAAGTTAGATATTCTCCTCCTGGCTGAAGGTGCAGGAAGGTTTAAAATATTAAACCTCATCAGCCCATGGAAGTTGCATAAGTGAGCCCTGCACCTGCTGTAACAAAATGGATGTTCATTACTGAAGAGCAGCTCTTTCAGCCTGCATAAAGAGGCCAGATAAATTTCAGTCCTTTGATCTGCACGAAAGGCCTCATATCATTATGAATGGTTGTTTGGAAGCTTAGCAATCAATAGCAGACCCTAAGCTTTCCATAGTGTTTTATTCAGTGGTCTTCAAGCTTAGTTTTTTAACCCAGGCCTTTGAAATTTCCAAAAAAGGATGCAGCTTCTCCCGAGATGTAAAGAATGGCTCAAGACAAATGACCCACATGTCTGGCAGGTCTGTGCTTCTATCAAAGAAAATCACATAAAGGGCACACAAAATATGAGAAAAACAGCTATTGGATTGGGATAGGTTGGAGTAAGGGAAGCAAAATGTCATGCAGTCAGAACAGATATTGAAGAACAGTAAAGAGAATGCTTATTGTGTGTGTGTTTGTTTTTATATATTGGCGAGGACCAAAGTCCCACAAAACAATTTTGAATTATTTTTATGTGTGTGTGAGTAGGCAATGGGAAGATGCTGAGATCATGGTGCTGCTCCAGGTGATGTACACAGACCTGGACTTTATCTCCACCTTCAACATAGAACTGGATGTGCTGCAGCATTTCCTCTACGAAGTCTACAAGCGCTACAACAACATCCCTTTCCACAACTTCAAGCATTGCTTCTGTGTCACTCAAATGGTGAGAGAGAAAGAGAAAATGACAGTGAAATCAGCTCACCTTTATTTTCTTCCTAGTGCTTCAATTTTCTATTTGACAATTTTGCTGATTAGTGACAGGATCATCTTTTTTTGGTTCTGTATGATTACTACACGTCATATCTCTTTAAGCAGCTACAACTGCTCATTATGTCCCATTCACTGCATCGCTCTTGTGTTGGCAGATGTATGGTCTGATATGGTTAACAGATCTAAGGGCTAAGATAGATAGCATTGATCTCTTAATCATGCTGACCTCAGCTGTGTGTCATGATCTAGACCACACTGGTTACAACAATGCTTACCAGGTAATAGCACCTTATCATACAGTTTTGCACTAAAGTAATGTGTCATTTTATTAACTGTTGCTCTGACAATGTACAATATAAAACATTTATAAAGAATTGAAGTGTCTCTCCTGAGTACCAGAGGGGCTATACTGTATATTACTACTATGCTATCTTTCAGATTAATGCTCGCACTGAACTTGCCTTGAGGTACAATGACATCTCTCCTTTGGAAAATCATCACTGTGCTGTAGCGTTTGAAATCCTGGAAAAGGTAACTTATTGCACATGTTAACTTTCTTTAGAACTGCATGGTCATAGAACAGTAAATCTTTATAAATTTAATACTATCTTGTATCCTTGTTGAATATTTTACTCTATGATACATTAGAAAATTAAGAATAAGTTCAGGTTTTCAGAATTTTCAGACACTTTTATGCTGCCTTATTTCATATTGTAGGTTATAAAAAAACAGAAAAGGACAAATAGGAAAAACAAAAATGGAAAACTTTGTAGCTATCTCTAATAAAATGGTTATAGTTAAAAAGTTGTGAAGGCTGAAGAAGGAGACATAAGCCTTAAAACCATCAAAGGAAAGCTGCTTTTGCATTACTACTACTACTACTACTACTACTACTACTACTACTAATAATAATAATAATAATAATAATAATAATAATAGATAAATACAGAAGCAAATCTCAATTCCATATGGTTCACTAAAAAGTGCACAAAAAGCTATTGCTATTTATTCTGAACAGATAGAAGCAGCGCAGGGGGACCCACATATATACACATCCAGAAACAGGAAAAGAGGTGCAAAAGGTTCTAACATGGCCATAACTCAACAATGCATTATAAAGTATAAAGCAACCTACCACTGCTGATTCACACAGATTCAACCAATAGAATTATTAAAACTCAATCTTAAAGTTATTTTGCAAAATAAAACGTCTGTTTAAATAAATTCAGAACACAAGCTTAATTTCAATCTTTTTCAGACTGAAAGCAACATTTTCCGGAACCTAACAACAGAGCAATACAAGAGGATAAGGGAGGGTATAATTAAGTATGATCCATCATGTCCATTTTACAAAACAAACAGAGCTTTACAGCCAAATAACTACCTAGTTAACATTTATTAAGTCAGAACATAATCATATTTTCCTCAGGTGCATCCTGGCCACAGACATGAGCAGGCACACCGAGATCCTCAACAAATTTAAAGCCATTCTTCCTGTGTTTGACTTCAGCAACAAGGATCACAGGGATGTGGTAAAAGCAAACTCGTTTTCAAAAATACTGATGAGCGAGGCATTGTGGAAAATAGCTTTAATTAACATTTCATCTATGTGTGTATTTATTAAAATTTATTCATTTACCCAGGTACAGGCCTAGGCCTAGGATTGTGAGGAATAAAAGAGGGAAGTAAGGAATAAAACATGAAGTGGTGTGATATTATAGGAAAATAATCAATGATGGGGTGATGTGGTGCAGCAGGATACAAAGCAGAATTGGTGTTAAGTTGATTATTTTTCAATAACAGCGCATCCCAGAGTTTTTATTCATCTTACACCCTATTTCCAATCCATTTGTCAGTTATTACAACTTTAAATTTTTAATTAAAGAGTGACACATTACAATTTTAACCACTTTTAATTGTTAAATTTAATGTTGAGGAACATCAAGTTACTAAATTTAACTCACTTCCTTTCTGCTCCCTTACACTTTAGCTGATGATGATTATGATCAAAGTAAGTGACATCTCTAATGAAGCAAGGCCCATGGATGTAGCTGAGCCATGGCTGGACTGCTTATTGCAGGAGTTTTTCAACCAGGTGACAATTAAAAATCATTTAAAAACAGCTAAGCGTTTATTATTTGAAAGTTTGTTTAAAATAGAGGTAAAGCATTGTGAATAAAGACACTTGGATCCAATGAATAAGGTTACCATGTTTCTTCTTAGAGTGACATGGAGAAGCTAGAGGGACTTCCTGTCACACCATTTATGGACCGGGACAAGGTGACTAAACCCTCCTCTCAGACTGGCTTCATTCGCTTTGTTCTTTTCCCACTGTTCATTGAGCTAGCTAATCTCTTCCCCTGTCTTGAGGTAAGTGTTTATATTGGGTGTTTAAGCAATGAAAGAACTAGCTTTACAACATAACCCAAGTGTAGTGTATTTCCAACAGCAACATATCATTGACCCAGTGAGAAAAGCCCTGGACTACTACACAGAGATGGAGAAAGCATTAGAACGAGAGAAGCAGAATCGAACCCAGAGTGAAAAAACAACTAAGCCCAAAGTGAGTTCAAACGACTCTGACCTTCCACAAGAGCCTGAATCAACACCGAAACTAAGCTCTTTGTAATGAAAACCTGGTGACTATGTGTAGTAGTGGGAGAGAATGCTATAGTTTTACTCAATAATTTGCTTCCTTTGTAAACATTACAAAAAAACAAAATAAATAAATTCATAAAAATAAAGGTTTAATAGTACTTAGTTCAGATCCTGTGCGACAGCTGTGATGTACATGCTAATATGTCTGAGGAAATTACTATGTTAAAACCTGTTTGCAGTGTGAAGGGTTTTAAATTTGTTTGATTAAATTTCACATTGCTTTTAGTTAAATTATGGTACTACAAATAAATTTAACTGAAGTTGCAGAATGACTTCTGAGTCCATTCATAAAAAGGACAACGTGCTCTTAACATATTTCACCAAATTTACTCTGTGAGGGCATAGTATTCAGCAAGAAAGGCCATAAACTATGACTACTCCACAGGATAATAAAATGTGATAAATGATCGTATATAGTGAATAACTCAACATATTTTCAGAACTTGTACATAAATGATAAGCAGTTTGCATCTGTCAATATAATACTTATTAACATTCTTATGGCTCTCAGGTCAGTGATTATGTGCTTACTCTGTACTATTTTCTGTTTGCATTTTGGGTATAGTCGCAGTGTCTCATGGCTACTTGTATGAGGACAGATGTATAAATGAACATAGATGAACAGCAATAACTTGATAAGCCCATATGCTTTGTTCACTCAGTGTCAGTGTCAATGTTTGTTATAGCCACCTGAAAGCAAGATACACATTAGCCAAGAACAAACAGTAGGTGGTGCCTGAATTAAATGCAAGGAGTAAAATTGAGGAGGAGGAGGATGAATGATGAATTGCATTTTTAGCACTAATCAGCAAAAGGATGAAAATAAAGCTAGTCATTTATTTTGGGATTGTATTGTCAAACAATCTCAATGACACATTCTTAATATAGGAACTGGCACAGGGACACACAGGCATGCTTCAACCAATTAGAACCAGCTTGGAAGCTTTTCAAATGATGAAGGTGGTCAGTGCTCGGATAAAAGAGAAAAGAGTATTAAAGCTTTCTAGATCTTATAGGTTCATTTATTTTTATAAAAGGAAACATTAACCAATATAGTATAATCCTTTTCTTTTAAACATACATTCTCTCACATTCCAAAAACACTCTTTGTTAATTAGATTGAATCAAATTGAATAGAATGCATGCAATTTTGCATTGCTCTCAGATGCCATCCTGCCCAAAAATAATGCCAAAGTTTCAACTGAATGCTAAAGAAACTGTAGAGGAAGGTAAAGCGTCAGCATGCAGCACTGTATACATTTGCATAGTAACTGGTTGTCATTTATTATAAATTACACAGGTATCCATTTTTATCTAACATTTCTCATGAATCTGTATCATATCAGCCATAGCAGAACAAATAAAATCTATTTTAGGGAGGAGTTGCCAGGGTAAAAATGGTTTTACTGGACCTGTAAATGAGGGAAAAGTATTAATCATTATTCTACACTAAATCTATACAGATGGTATCTGCAGTTTTATTTGGACAATGTCTTTACAGTGAGAAAGAAATTTAAATATTCCAGAAATTAAACTATAATTATGTAGGTGTCAAATTTAAGGCATAGCCGTAACCCCCTGCCCCCACCCCTTAAAAAAAGAGAAAAACGATTTGGTGTAGCAGATGAAACAAACTATACATTGTGTGATATGATAATGTAAAATTACAAAAATAAACTGGAACTTAAAAAAAGGGCAAAACGTCAGAACCTGATGGCATGATATTATAAAGACCCTGAGCATTAGCTATAATACATAACAGACATACAATCGCATATCAGTATAAACATTGAGAACATTTACTTAAATAAGTAAATAAGTGTGTATGTGAACCTAAATGATTTTCACCACCCTGGAGGAGTTTTAGGTAACACTTTCTATAAATTTCATATTTAAATGTGTTATGTACACATTCACACATACACATATCATTTGATAATGCAGTAAAAATACATTATACACATCATTCTAATCATTTTTGCAAATGTTTGACACTTTACAAACATCTTTAGAGTCAGTGAGTCTACAACTCCACATAAACAAAGTTTAAAATGCATTATAACCACATATATAAACTGCAATGCAAATTCATAAATAATTATAATTACGTGCATAACGCCTCATGAATGCAGTTTATAAATTTATTCATAGGTCATTGTACATATGGAATTCATAGAAAGTGTTACTGATTTTTATTATATGACACAATCATCAGTGAGCAAAACAACATTGTTCTGTCAGTGTAAATGTAGCTCTTTCTCACTAAATAAATGTGTAACAAATAAAAATGAAATGAAATGAAATGTGGCATCATCTTACTGAAACATATCTGAGGACTATGTGTACAGAAGGCTTCCTTTGTAATTAATGAAAATGTGTCTATATGCAAGACATGTATTTTAAAAATCAAACTATTGTTTCCTACACTATTCAGCTCTTTTCTGGACATAAACAAATGAATTTTATAATTGCTAAAGGCCTGGCAGAATGGGGCTGGCAGCAGTAGTACAGGAAGGACACTTTACTCAACTGCTCTGTATTAAATTGGCTCTGGATTGAAAACTGCTTTTCAATCAGTTTAGTGGATGTTAGTGGATGTTTTCTTAGTGGAAAGCTTTCGGTGTAATCTGTCACTGTGCAACTGAGAGCCTACCTGCATGTATATTGTTCAAAGACAACATACACCATAAAACAGGGGACATCCTTACAAGCTAATGTCTGATCTAAAAGAACTCTGCGTCATCCTCGTGAATTATATATTACTAGTATATTAGCACTGCAGTAAATAATGCTGTCCATGGCCTAAGAAACTATAGCCACAAAACAGCCACTGCAGATAATAAGAACATTTCCAAAAGTTCTAGGACACTATATACTGACACTGAATATTTGCCATAATATTCACTTATATTTCAATTATATTTGTGCATCCACATTTTAGATATTTGATTAAAAATCTATGTATTGCTTCCTTAACTTACACTATACACAGATTTGACAGAACTAAGAGGGCAAACATATTTTTTTGCTCATTACAAAATATTATTTTAATGCTATTTACATCTAGGTTTCCTCTTTTCTACCCATTTGAATCTTCTATTCCATTCTATTTCCACATTGTTGGTTTCTTTTTTTCCTTTAATAAAACAACCTGTACTTGCATCCAGCTCCAGCTCCTTGACAAAGCGAAAAACACATAGAACTGTTTTAAGAAAAAAAAGGATCCAAAAAATTTTAAATAACCTGGTTGCATAAGTGTGCACACGCCTTAACTAACACTTTGGTAAAGCACATTTTGCTTGTCAAATAAAACTCAGACTTTTTAGGTAAGAGTCTATACCAATGTAGCATACCTTGACTTGGCAATTTTTCATTGTTCCTGGCAAAAATGCTCCAGATCTCTCAAAATGCAAGGGGATCTCCTTTGCACAGCCCTCTTCAACTCATTCCACTGTTTTGTTTTTTTTTTATAGAATTTCGACTCTTACTGGGCCATTCCAATTTCCTTAGGAAGCCATTCAATTGTTGGCCTGGATTTGTGCTTTGGGTTATTACGTTGCTTGAAGGTGAATTTTTTCCTTCATCTTCAGCAGTCTAACTGAGACTGGCAGATTTTGTGCCAAAATACAAGGGAGGATCAAAAACTAAAGGCAATTTATAAAATTATGCAATAACCACCAAGAAAATCATGTTAATGTTCTTTAGGGACATGAAGAGGCCTATTTTGGTGCATTTCCAAGTGCATGGGCAAACAGTGCAAATTACTATGCATTGCTGTGAAATGAACTTAAATCTGCAATTCACAGCAAAAGAAGAAGAATGCTGTCAAAACAATCTTGCTGCACCACGACAATGCACATCCTCATATAGCAGCAGCGACAGTAGAGACAGTGCAACAGCTTGGGTTCAAACATCTTCCACATCCTCCTTATAGCCAGGATCTGGAAGCAGTGCTCACCTGGTTTCGGAAGCAGCCGAAAAACTTCTCCTCTGCAGGACCACAGAAGCTAGTTGAATGATACAACAAATGCATCGTATTGCATGAGGACTATGTGGAAAAGTGATATGTTCAGTTGCTCACAGGTACTTCTATTAAAGCTGTTAAATGTACCTTGCCTTTACTTTTTGATTCACCCTCATATGTGGATCTCCATCAATGATTTCCTCTATCTTGACTAGAGCCAAGGTCCCAGCTGAAGAGAAGCAGCCCCATAACATGATGCTACTGCCACCATGCTTCACCATGGTATGGTGTTCTTTGCTGTCTATAATTATGTCAAAAAGTTGGTCTCTTCAGACCATAATACACTTTGCTACATGATCTGTGGTGATTTAGGTTGGGTGGTTTTTATAGTGAGAAAGGGCTTCCCACTAGCCACCCTACCCCATATCCCATACATGAAGAATACGAGAGATTTTTGGCACATGGAGGGAGTGACAAGTACTTGCTAAATATTCCTTCTTTGCAGTCTTTCCAATTTCTTCAATTATGGAGGGATGTCCTGTTCTTGGTAATGTCTTTGTGGTGCTCCATTTTTGCCACTTGTTGATGATGACCTTTACTGTGTTCATGTGGCACATTTAATGTTTAGGGAAGTACCCTTCTCCTGATGATACCTTTCAACACTAAGGTTCTGTAAATGCTTTGTACACTTATTGGACCATGGCTTCAGCAGACAGATTAAAAAAAATACAAAGATGATGTCAAGAAAATCCTACAGAATCAGCTGATCTGACTGACTGGTACATTCTAATCACGTGCCCTATTATAAAAGGGTGTGCACACTTGTGCAACCAGTTGTTTCGTTTTTTTCCCTATTACATTTCTGTTTGTTTTTCACTTGGTTTCGGTTGGTTGCTATATCACATATCAAATATGGAAAAAAGATCTGACATGTTTTATCTTGGTTTAATTTTCTACATCACAAAACCCCCCAATTTAAACTGGGGCGTGAAGATTTTTATATCCACTGTATGTCCTGTTCCTGAGGCTCTCTGAGCACTCTCAATCAAAACTGACACCATATGAACAAATGTCATATTCTGGCTTTGATCTGGAAATGTGCGCTCTATTTCTAGTAATCAATAAATACGTGCAAAGGGTCTTGGCACTGTTCCATTTCTGTGCCTTGACCAGAGACAACCTGCTTCATCACCTGACCCTGCAAATGCACAGAGAACACTTACCTACAAAACACAGACTTCCTTGACATGTATCCTTAGAAAGTTCATTTACCAGAGGGACAGCAATTCATTTTTGGCCATAATTTCCCTTACGGATACATTTTGAAATACTGAATACTGTACCTCAAATTTCTCTTATAAACATTTTACAAACATAATTAAAGCAAATGTGCCCCAATTTTTCTCCAATGATGAGAACCAGTGCAAGAGGAAATACAAGGTACTAAAGGATGGAGATGATGACAGTAGAAGGAGCAGATGCTGAAATTAGGTTCTGTGGTGTGAGTCGTTGCTGTATCCCCCTGGAGAGCCACGGCTCCTGTGTGGTTTGTATGTGTCCTGGTATGGGTCAGTGTAGTCCTCCTCCACCAGTGGCCATTGCTCTCGGCTCTTCTGTTGACGCTCGGTGTTGTGGTAGTTTTCAGTTGAAGTCATCAGACTGTGCCTCTCAATTGGAGAATGATCAGTGGAATGATTCCTGTTTCGGTTTCTTTGGCTCTGTTGAGAAAAGTTTAAAGGTGTCCTATTTGTAGTGTCATATGCCATTTGATGCTACTCAAATTTCTCTGTTATCCCAAACAAGAATTTAACCATCAACTATTTTTTACATTGTCCTAAACGGTAGACCCTGTTTTAAATAATAATCTAATGACTTCAGTATTATAATTTTCTATTTGGCATTTTCATTGAAAAACTACATAAACTTGATCACTACTTTATTCTCTTTTTTGTTATTTATTATTTTGCAAGTTTTTAATGTAATATTTGGGGGGGACTTTCCCAAACACACACAAAGTAGGTTTTATAAGGTTGTGTTTGCTAGTCAAGTGTCATCCAGAATGAATACACAACTTTTTATACACTGAAAAAGAGGTGTAGTCAATGTCTCAGTATGACAAACATGAAAAAATTTAAGTGTATAACAGAATTGGTTTTGGTCTTACACTCACTAGTCTTAAAATGTGTGAACTAACTAATACTTTAGTCTAAATTTTAAAATGAGATTTTAAGCTTAAATATCTAACATTTTATCAGTGAAGATATCAGAGAATACAATAAAAAATGAAACATTAGAAAGCATACATGATCATGGTATGGACCTTTCTCTGTGGAGTTATTTATTTATTTAAAATTTGGAGATTACTTAATGCGATAGGAGCTTTTAAATACCCAACAGTATTTGAGCTTAGAGAATACTAAAGTTCTGTTTGTTTTTGACCACTGTTCAAAAATACACATCTCTCTTTATGCTAAAAACGCAGGAGGAAACTGTATTCATCTCCTCAAATGTACACTCCTGGGCAATAAAAATGAGGCAAACCCAATACTGCAAAACATTAAGCTTTTAATGGTCTCGACAGCAAATCATTGGTCAGGAAAATTAACAAATATTAAACAAATAGATAAAGTAAATTGGTGTGGGAAGGCTTTTCCCTTTGATTTTCTTTAAATGTTGAAGTCTTGTGAGTAAACTTGCAGACGGCTTTTTACGGAAAGAAGACTCCAAGTTGTTCCACTTGATGTTAAAGTCTTCAAACAGAAGATATTTTGGAAAATTTTGAAGACCCAGACATGTGTTTGATATAAAATTCAAACTATGTAAGTTTACTATATTTACTAAGTTTACTAAGACTATGTAAGTGAACTTCAATGTTTCCAGCTTCCCCCTCCCCCAACAGTTTCAGCAGCAAGCACGGACAAGCAAAAGAAAGCCGAAGAATCAGGAGTGCTTTTTAACTTCTTGTTAATTTTCTGCCCAGTGATTTTTGTTGAAGCAATTAAAAGCTTAAATGTTTTGCAATATTGGGTTTGCCTCATTTTTTTTTGCCAAGGAGTGTATGTTTCTTATCATTACCACAATCGATAAGATTTCAACAGGCTGTTGCTCCCTTTCAGTAAGTGCTGACCTGCAGAGTGGAGATGGCTTTGGGGTAGGGTGTGAGCGCAGTGGAGCCAAGGTTGTGTCCCAGCAGAGGATTAAGTGGAGTGCTCAGTGATGTGTGTGTTGCCCGCCAGTAGGCTTCCAGGTACTCAGCCAGGTGTTCGCATGCATCCTCTAGCTGGTTTTCATCCAAAATTATGTCAAACATTTCCTGGATGGGCATATTCTAATTTAGGACAATGGACCACTGGCATGAATGTTATAGAAGGATCCAGAAAACATACAATAAACCTCCTATTATAGATTGTGTGTAGATACTGACCGGAGGACACTGAGCCAATTTGTCTGCAGCCACCAACTGCACATTGAGGTGCTTGCTCTGTGATTTTCCACGTGATTTGATCAGTCGTTGCAAGACCTGTCATCATAGAGGTAACTGAATTAGGGGGACTATAATGTGTAACAAGACTGGTTTAGCCAGAACATGAATGGAGGCTGAGGGGGAAAAAAAAATATTTATTCATATTAATTATGTCAACCAATATAAATAAATATAATCAATTAATATAAACCTGTATGATCCATATTATTGAACCCACTGGTTTATAGATAGCTAGCTTTAACCAGCTAGATAAAAATATGACTAGTGTTACACCTGCCCATGTGCATTTGAACAGATCGCATGAACCAGAAGAGGGCAGCAACATATCAACTGCTACACAAAGAACTGGATGAGTCTTATTTTATGGAATTCATAAGATTTGTTCTGTCTACAGAGAAACTTAAACATTTTCTTACCTTGGGAGAAGACACTTTAACATGCACAATAATGGGTGCTAATGAGGTTTTAATTAGCTGGGCTGGGTGGTTGATCGTGTCAGCATCGAGAACAACTAGCTGAAGAGATCTAGCCAGCTCGAAGATCCTCTCAATCTCACTCTGGACTTCCGCTATTATAAAAAGAGATATTATTTATGATTATATTTATTCCTTGTATCTTGTATATGGGTGGTGGAACATTTTACAACAAAATGGTTTAAGAACCATCTGTTACGTAAAAATATCAAGCCTGTATTGATGCTGTGGTCAGAACCCAACCACTGACAAACATATAAAATCTTCTATAGTCTTTTTACACCTACAAGGTGGACTAGCAAGATAAGTGTGTCTAATAAAATGGCAAATAAGTGTATACAATGTTTAAAACCATGTCAATACTGCTACAAGCAATTCTTTTGTAGCAGTGTCACACACTACCATATTGGGGTCACTTATCTACTGATTAACAGGGTAGAAGGGAACTGAAAACGTGTCTAAACAAAGTGTACTTGCAAAATTAACGACAGCTACGCAAAACAATTTCAAGCATAACAAGCAAAGCCCAGAATCTATAAACATACCTAAATTTGACCTGGTGTTGGATCTTTCAATAATGGCTCTCTTGCTTGGGTTGTTGAGCACAGATCTCTTTGCTAATGAGATGTCTGCTGTCACTCTTGTAATAGATATCCTGCATTTGCCGAAACAAAGCCATACTGTGAAAAGGATGGCTGGAAAATGTGCCTGTTCTACAACACAGACATAAAACATGGCCTGGGCCAAAATAGCCTCCTCACCTGCCATCAAACCTGTGCTTCAGGAAGTCAAAAAGTGCTTTCTGCATCATATCTGTCACCTGAGCACAAACCCCATGGGAAAGTTAGAATGTAATGAGGAGAGATGAGAGAGACACACAGATGGACACAGGGAAACAGAAGAAATGAAAAGAAAGTCAGCACTCATGGAGTAACCACAGAATAGTTTTACAAACTCAGATAAGGAAAAGCAGAAACAGATCAAATGTGATCCCAGTATTTTTTTCCACATGATTTGTGCTTTAAACACAGTGACCTAAATTCAACCAATTTAGTATGTCATACACAAGTTCTCATGTTTTTTTCCTCACCCTACCCCTTACCCCTGCATGCATCCTTCCCTGAAAACTATAACATACCTAAGATATAATGCTTTTGGAAAAGCCATCATTAGTCAATACATTTTCAAGGTCATAGAACAAGAACATAAAATAAAACATGGTTCTTACTGCCCAAATAATCTTATTTTTGTGGTGAACATACAATTTTGCATCATGTTCCGTCCCCATGAAACAGGCTTTAGGGCAAAATGGCAGTCTATATTTACATTCACTGATAGCTATAAATGAGTCATGGTCATCTCTGTATTGAGAACTGTCCACCAATAATATCTGGCCAGCAGTCATTCTACAGCTTTACAGCACTAGATAGCCATAATAATTATTTATGTAAATAAGTATGCAGCCTTTCTTTTTTTATTATTTGTCATGAACTAATTAAGTCATGTATGTATAATTTTGACAATTCCCACCCACCAGACAGGTCTCTCGAGATCACACGACTCATACCAACCAGGAAGGGCAAAAGGCTATCATGTGCTTCTCCCGAGGCTCGTGAAGCCAAATGACCAAATCTTTACAAACTGCTGTACGTGCAATGTCAGGGATAAAACTCAGAGGGAAGCACTATCTACCCACCTCTGTACACATGAGATACAATTATCAGAAAAAATCATTAGGATCATGATTGGCTAGGGTCACTGTAATTAACTAGGGAGAGAGCATATGCCACCCATAGGCTAATTTTGCTCTCCCGGCAATGAATGGCTGTGGCATCATCGGGATGCTGTGACTTTACTTTTATACATTTTAAGGCAGTATTTTGGAAAGCCTGACATCTAACAATCTATGTCTTTTGATATATTCATTGGTAAATGCAAATAACAACGCGTGTAAGAGTGGCATCTACTGCACCCACTCTTTTCTCTTCCCTTTTGCTTCAGTCTTTGTCTTGCACTATGCTTTGTTTTCCTTATCTTTCTATTTTTATATTTAATGATAATTAAATAACTGAGAAGTATGATTGTCAGGATTACGCTCATGATACGAGTGGCTTACTGAGGCAAATGTATTATTGTCACAGTGATTTTGGGGACTGATTTTCTATGCTTATAATTTCAAAACATGATCCACTTTTGAGACTTTGGCATGCTGTACCCAGAAGGTTGTTGCCTTGGCAACCCAATGTGGAGAAGATGATGGGTATTCAGTGAAGACCCAGGTTACCTTTCCCTCTGTGCTTAAAGAGAGACACTCTGCTTCTTCTGGGATCTCTTTAGCACATCTAAATATACACATGAAAAAACAACTCTCAGTGGATAAAGCCTACCTCATATCCTTTTAGTGAAGGACCAACCAAAACCACTGGCCTCATGGAGGGGACAACATCATATGGAGGAATATGCTCAGCCTGCAATGACACATGGTCTCCAAATCATTCAGTGAAGCAAAACAATATGTATGTATAATATTCTTTATTTTATTAATAAAAGGTGAATTGCTTGAATGACCAAGGAAATGCCTATGAAAATTCCACTTTCATAGTAACCCTGAGTGAAATGACTTCTGTAACAAAAGCATTACTTACCACTTTCTGTTTCTGTTTAGCTGATGAAAGGAAAGATTAAGAGCATTAGAAAGGAGTATTGTAAAGATATTTTTTTGGTAACATTGAAAAAATTATCTTACAAACTGTCAGCTACCCGTCACTGTTACGTCCACTGTCCAAGATTTTAATTCTGAATAGAGTAAGAGCTGGAATCCCAGCATGCATAGTGCTTACCTGCAGATGGGGTGTTGGTTTTGAAGGTACCTGACACCATCTCACCTAGACTGGAAGAGGAATTCCCACTGGACTTACTATAGGGTACAGAACAGAACTTGTGCTTATAATTAAACTCCAACAAGCAATTGTATGTCTAGCACAATGTATAATTATAAGAATATAATATATTATATCATATTATAAATTATATCAAGATTTTGAATTCTCAGATCTGACTGGTCAGAAGGTTCATGGCATTGACAGTAATGCCAGCTCTAAGGTTTATATTAGTAATACAGTTGCACCTAAAATCATTCAAGCCCCATTGCAAATTAGGTTTATTAGTCAAAATTTATAAACTTGCAGCTGTTTGCAAAAGACAAATCAAACAAGAACAATTTAAAATGGCTGAACACAAATAATATTACAAGTTTAATATTACTAATATCAAAATTCCACTTTAAATGACCATTGCAGTTTGAAAATTATTCAGCAGCTTTATGACGAGCATCTTTAGTTCTTAGTAGACCTTTTCCTGTTATAACATGCTGCAAACGTGATGCATAGCCAAACACCAGCTTCTGGCAGCATTCGCGAGATATCTTAGACCATTTCTCATGGGCAATGGCCTCTAGCTCACTAATATTCTAGGGTTAACATTCTGCAATTGCCTTCTTCAAATCCCAAAAGAGATTTTCCATGGGGATCAAGTCAGGCGACTGTGACAGTCACTCTAGAATCTTCCAGAACCTTTTCTAATACCAAGCCATGGTAGACTTTGAGGTATGTCTGCAAGTTCACAAGGGTCAAAATTATACATACAGCACACCTAATATTTGGTTAAAAAGGTTCCTTAGCAAGTTTCACCTTGACCAAAGACTTTTAGAAGCCATCTACAAGTTCCTGTCAGAATTCTGTTTGGATATTCAACCACTCTTTCTGGCAGAATTGGTAGAGTACAATTAAAATTGTTATGTTTCCTATAATGGACCTGACTGTTAAAGTGTGGGTGACATGATTTAGGTAATTAACCAGTTATTTAGTGATGAGGAATTAGTTTTTCTCTGAATACATTTATTTCAATTAAAGGTTGGAATTTCCTTATAGCTTTGCTTCATTCCAATTAAAATATCTATATGCACACACACACGCACACAGAGTCAGCCAAGCCAAAAAATGTATACACACTTCAGGAAAAGAAAAATTTGTATAAATATTTTAATGCTAAATTTATTCAGTTATTACGAGATTAATAAGTTACATCAGTAAGTTACCTTTGGCCTCTACAATCTACAATTACAAGAGGTGGCAATTAGCCACATTTATGTGTAGAAGTGTTCCTGAAGTGTGTATATATTTTTTTGTATGAAATATGCAGAAAAATAAAAAAAATATTGCTTGAGAAGATATTTCTTTTGGATGTCATTTCCTTGCAATAGGATACAGTTTTAAAGCACTATAAGCATATTTTACACCGAGAAGGTATATCAGATTATATTACAAATTATCAACCATTTAATTATAACCCTTTTCTGTGAGCTTTTACTCTTGCTTCCAATCACTTCGTTTACATACGGCTATATAACTAGGGTTACTGCAATAGCATCACACACGATAACTGGGTGAAAAGGCTAAAATCATGTCATGTGTTGAGCATGGCTCATACAAACATTATTCGAACTTTATACTTTTTCTTCACAACGCCTGCACAGAATTTCCTATTGTAATCTTCGCACTTTATGAACATTCATCCCATGTCGAATTATGTAAACTTTTAAATTCTTGTCACCCATACTTTAAACACAGTCCAAATATTTTCAATCAAATTGAGGTCAGGACTTTTAAGTTTAATGTTAGCCTGCTTTACCCATTCCGCAACCAGCTTTGATGTGTTTTTAGGGATGCCTAATTGTGTCCAACTTTCAATTATCTAGCTGATGGTTTGAGGTTATGCTGAAGAATTCTGAGGTTCTTCATTATTCCATCCACTTTGTGCAATGCACCAGTTACACTGGCAGCAAAACAGCCCCCTCCAACCACTGGGCCAGACTGAAGGGTGGCCACCATGCATACCAGTTGGTACAGTGTTCCTCTGTACCTCTGGTCATTGTCACCAAACAATCTTTGTCTCATCTGACCATAAAACCTTCCTCCAGAAGGCTTTTTCTTTGTCCATGTGGTCATAAAACCTGCTTTATTGTATACAGTGTTCCAGTGACTTCCAGTTCATTGCAGGCCTGTGCCTTGATGGATTGCTTGCTTGTTTCTGACCATCCAAACAATTTCCTCTCAGCTTAGGTTGTCAGTTTGGGTCTTCTTCCAGCAAAATGGGTTGGCAAAGTTGCTACGCCTTCTAATGACTTGTACTTACATACAACTGTTTGAACTGATGATCTTGGAATCTGCAGTTTATAAATAGCCCCAAAAGACATTCCTGAGTTATGAAAATCTATGATCCTCTTTTTAATAAATTAAAGCCTGTGCATCAAATTCTTGGTTTTTTTTCTATTAAAGATTTATGTTGTACAATCATTTTGCCACAGCAAAAGAATAGCCCAAAGAAGTCACTGAAAGCCCAATATTAGAATGACATTCATGTCTGCGTGTGTAATCTTTTGACCACAGCTGTAGCTACTATAAATGCAATTGAAACTTGTACCAACTTTAGTTGTTCCACAACATTGTGTTGTACACATGGATACATGTATACATCCTCGTATAAATTTATATTAAAAGACATACATGTTGTTATTCAATAAGTAAAAAATGTTAGCAATGGCAAATCTCTGTGTTACAAGAGAAATACAACACTTCAGGATGTTATTGGAAAATAATCAACTTTCAGGTGGGTGCAGTACTCTGCTTCACACTGGGCCACTTTCACAACAGTAATGTGAAATTACATTTTGACATTCACTCCAATTGACAACATTTTGTTTTAATCAAACAATTGATTAAGGTCCTCCAAAGCTATCAGACCGTAATCATCACAACCAAATTAAAATAAAAGTCTGGACAGAATTGCTTGAAAGCAAACACAACCAAATTGTTTAAATAAATGAATTTCCTTTGTATTAGAGGGAGTTTAAAAAGGCCGCATTTAACCCAGTGTGATATCCTCTATATTATTAAGTAAAATCAAGATGAACATATACTTTAGTTGAAGAGGTTAAGTATGACTAATGCATGACTCAACACAGAACACAGCACATCACTGGTGTTGACAGGAAACTGTATGCCAGGATTCAATTTTGCATTTCATGTGTCATAACAATCAGCAGATTTTGAAGTTCCATACTGTTTAATTAATATTGGAAAAAACACTGCATTTTTATAGACACACACTGTAAACATTTACTTTAATCTTATATTATAGACTGTCTGGATAAAATATTTCTACAAATGTTCTTTGCAGTGTTATAGGAAGAAAATAATTCAACAGTGACCAGGGCAGTACCAGATGAATCTGATGTTACTTGGTACCTGAAGAACAAACATTTTTGAAGAAGAAACTTATGAACATCATCACTAATATGTATATGTTCTTGGCAGTTACTAATTTGAGTTTCAAATCAAATATAATAAAATATAAATTGTACATTATATGGAAATTGCGATAGCTTAAATCCTCTAAAGAAATACTGTTAAAGGATCAAAGATAGATGCTTCCCCATGCAATAGACAATTTCCACACAATAAAACCAACTCTCAGTAATGTGTCTAAGTTGGTAAATGATTAGAACATTAATGATGGCTAAACGAGGCCTAAAACAGAATTTTGTCTCAGTCAATACACATTACTGGCCCTATTTTCGTAATGTTTGCAGTGGTGGCTCAGCAGTTAAGGTCTTACACTAGTGACTAGAAGGTGGTTCAAATCTCAGAACTGCCAGAAAGCTTGAGTTCTTGAGTAAGACCCTTAGTCCCCAACCAGTCATCTTGTGTATGCGTGCCATGTTTTCTGTATACTTCTAAATCATTTTAAAAGTAGTGCTATCTGCCATATGAATAAATGTAGACAGAAAATTAAGCATGCACACTTTGCAGCAAAGGCTCAGTCTCAGTCTTACCCATGGAAGCGTCCCCTCTTCTGCTCCTGCTGAAGACGGATATTCTCCAGTTTTAAAGGACTAGGGATAAAACCAATGTCACACCCCTCCTTTACCAGTCGACCAATCCACCAATCATTGTTGTACTTCTGTGGAACACATACAGATAATGGAGGAAAAAGTTGCAGTAAAATCATTAGCATTATATTATGTCTTTATATCCTTATATCCTATTAGCTTTACCTCCTTGATGTGGAGAAAATCTTTAGTGTCAAAGGAAATGGCAGTTCCAGGAACAGGAACATCTTCATCCAGAGCACCACAGTAACTGACATTCGTCTTCACAGCGAAGGCCACTGCTTTGGCCTAGAACACAGAGAACCTCCCTCAATGATGATTTTCTTTTAAATGTATGAATGTGAATGAAAAGTAGTTTCAGACAATTATGTGTAGCACAAAATAACTCAAAATGTGTGACCTTAGCCCTCTCCAGCTGCACCAAGGCCTGTTGCTCTCTCTCCTGGCGGCCGCCCTGCTCTTCCTCCAGAGACACATCTGAGTCAGACGGCCTGCTTGTGTAGGAATCAGCTGAACCCTGCAAACATGATGACTCGATTAGTTACCTCACAACTCACACACTACTGTAGCACTTTCAAAAGTACAGCCACTGCAGAAATGCCTCAAAGTGGCTTTGATGATTTTAATAATGACAATCATCGAGTTTCCTCACCCAGTTAAGAAGCTATGAAAATGGAAAAAAGAAAAATGCACACATCCAATTACATGTTAGTAATATTAAATTGCATTTATACCAGCTCTTGATTGACTGTTTTCTGATGATTCAGTTTAGAACGACTTTACTATGCTAACCTCTATTATCAAAGGTCACTGATGTGCATCTAAATATACTGCATAGGTAAATGAAAAGACAGGAAAAATAGCTTTGCCTGTACTATATATTAGATCTTCAGCCTAGATAAAACTATATGTCTCTTTACTCATTGGCACTGAAGGGAACAACAGCTCAAGAGTTTGATCCTCTAATCAAAGCCAGAACACTCCTTGAAGGCTGATTGAGCCTTGCAGTCTGGTCTGTAAAAACACTCACTTCCTCCTCCCAAGCCTCTTCCTACAGCATGAATAAATGCCAATGCTAATCATGTTTCCATTTTTACCACTTAAAACTTATCTGAGGACAGGCACAATTATTAATGACAATTGTCTACAATCATGAAATACTGATGTCCATGTTCATTGTGTCACACTCACGGGCAAGTAAAAGTTCAACAGAAAGAAATGCTTTATGCTTAATGTGAACAATAAAAAGTTAACATAAGTTAAACATAATATTTTTGGTGCTTGGCTAAATAGGACACCTGACCATAATACTTATATGTGCCTGTTAAACATCCCAGTTCAGATTCAGTATCTCTTTGCTGTTATAACAAGCTCCACTGTTCTGTAAACTCCACTGTTCTGGGAAGGCTATCCAATAGATTTTGGAGCATGGCTGTTGGGATTTGTGCTTATACAGCCACATGAGCATTAGTGATGTTGTGTAAGGGACCGTTGGTGCAGTCAGAATTTCAGTTCAGCCCAAAGGTGTTCTGTGGGGTTGAGGTCAGGGCTCTGTGTAGACCACTCCAGTTCACTCCAAGTTCATCCACTACAACATTAGCAAACTATGTCTTCATGGAGTTTGCCACAGTCATTAGAACATGTTTTGCTCCCTTTTTTCCAGAGAAGGGAAAACTGTAATGCTACAGTGTACAATAACATCTTAAGAAATTGCGTGCTTCCAACTTCATGGCAACAGTTATGAGAAGAACCACATATTGGGGTCATGGTCAAGTGTCCACAAAGTTTTTTGCCATATAGTGTATAGTAAGTGTAAATGTATGGTAATGTACAATTGTCTGTGCTAGCATAGCAAAGGATGCTGAGGGGTTTTGGGTGAAGGGCACTGGACGAGAGTTGTTTACAATCCTGGCAAACCTATAAACCAGGGGGTAAAGGGTGTACCATAATCAGGTTTCCTGGATTTCACAATCCCGGCAAATGGAAAGGAGTGTGTAGAGGCCGTTTTAATGGCAAGTTTGGTCCTGAGGGCCATTCTGAGGACAATGGTATGGTATACGTCATTCCAAAGTTGGGAGGACTGTCCCTGAGACTGTCTGGGCTGTCTTGACCATGTTCTGCAGACAAACAGCATTTTTTAAACCAAGCTGTGCTTGAGCTAGTGAGAATTCCATTCAGTGGAGCACCCACAGAAGTTATTAACAATGCAAGATAATATGCCACATTTGCAAGTCTTTGCAAGAGTTGTTGCTGGGACTTCTTGGCTACATCCTCTTTGCTGATGTGGGTGCTGAAGAATTTATAGGTGTTTAGTCTCTCTAACTTCATCTCACCTATGCAAAGTGATGTGAGCTGCCCCACCCTCTTTTGGTTGTCACCATTGTTTTGTTGATGTGTAATGGTAGATTTCTGACCTGGCGCCATGCAAGTGGTCCTACTACCCCCTTCTGGCAAGAGCTCTGTGGCACAATTATTTAGAATAGCTGAATATTTTTTGACCATGGTGGACTGCTCAATCAGTCAGGCGAGTATAGTTAAGCATGATCTGCATTGCTCAGTGTTTCTGTCAATAAAATCTAGTTCCTATGACTTGCATACCTTCAATGGGAGAAGCAGCTCTCCTAAAGTTAAACCAGAAGAAAATATAGATATTAATTGTAGGGGATAAACAAAAAAGAAAAGATTTGCTGAAGAAGCCGAGTTCTCTTTTTAGATTTCAAATCAAAAGTTTGAAATCTTGGTGTAATAGTCAACTCCATGAATTTATTACAAGCAGATTAGATTACTGTAATGATCTCCTTAATGGACTCCCCAAAAACAAACTATTTATCCATTATAGTTAGTACAAATGCAGCTGCTTAGCTTCTAACACAAACTTAAAAGAGAGACCATATTATTCCTATTCTGAAGGAACTGCACTGATTATCTGTGACATAAAGGATCAATTTTAAAGTGCGCTTACTAGTTTTTAAAACTCTTAATGCCATTGCCCTTGTGTATTTAGCAGATTACCCGGTATATTACACCCAAAAAGGTTTTTTAGATTAACCAATGCAGACTTCCATAACATTCGTTTTCATAAGAAGAAGCTTAGTGAAAATTCTTTTATTGTCCATGCTCCCAGAAGTGGAACTCGCTCTCAGCATAAATATGTCAGGTACTAAATATATTAAAAAAGCAGCTAAATGTATTTAAAAAAACAACACATTTATTTACCTTGTCTTTTATTTAGTCCTCTTGATTTCATGCTTAAGACTATTTTGTAGTCTCTTAATGATCTGATACTTTATTTTCATAATAAGATTTTTTTTAATGTTATGTTGCATTATTAATGCTTTATTATTTTATCATTTTATTATTTTATTATATCTTTTCAATATTTTCAGGGAGGACTGTATTTCCCCATATTATTTTTCAGTGTCTTTGGCAAATGAACATGTCCTGTTTTTCCATCTCTGTCATTGAATTAGTGTGTATGCGTGTGTGTGTGTCATCCTTATCATGGTTGAACCAGTCTGATTATATTATTATCACAAGAACTGCAAGCCCAGGCCACACACTATTATCAGCAGCTAACTAGCTCCAGGAAGACGACCCCCAAACAGAGGACTGAAGGGTGAGAAAAAGAAAGGCAGAAGAAGAAAGGGAGACGGACATTAATAGGCACTATACAGAGAGAATGAAAAGGACAGAGTGAGAGGACTATTATACATTGTTCATGATAAATGCAGATAATCATCAGTCTTCTTTTAATTAAAAGTACCACACTTACAGTCTACACTTAGCATAATTAGGCTAAATTACTTAGGCTTCAATCGCCAATGAACATCCAACAATGCTGGAATTCACACCTGATTGTACTGGACATCACAAGGAAATCATGGACCTCCCAGCCCAACAAGGTCAGGTGGCCAGTGTTACATAGAAATATTTAGTGGTTTGTCTATTGACAGACACTACTGAAGCTGTTGATAATATCAAAGTCTAATGTGTCATCACCTCATTTTAATTCCCTCTATCCCCAGCTTATTATCTCCCCTTGTACATAAGCTACAGGCCTCTCTTAGTACAGCAACATGTGTGTTTTAATATCTCATGAGAAAATTATCTAAATCTATTGGCAAAGCAGGACTCTTGGGGGACCACTGTAGTTGGAATAAATAATTTACAATAATATCTACTAGAGTAGGCTCAAGAAGTGACATATTACATAATGACATAATGAATTATGTTGAAAATGCACATGAAGCTGCAAATTATGCAGACTTGCACTTACAATATCTGTGAGTCAGTGGCATGCCCACATACTTCCCGACTTCAGTATTATTAGGTTCAATCTGGGTTAAGAATGAATAGGAGGTATAACCTTACCATACTAAAGTCATGGATAAAACCCAGAATCCAGAAGATTATTAATTTCATATGATCTTCTCCTACCACTTAAGCCCTGTAATAAAATCCAAATAATTAACACACAAAAATCCTGCAAGTGTTTAAACAAAAGCTGTAGTCAATTTTTCTGAGGTCTCAATGCTACAGGCTGAGAGTGGAGTTAATTATTATGGGTGCCAACTTGCAATAGCATGGCCAGCCTATCATCTTAGTGTTCACAGAATGTGCTGTCAGCCGAGTGCTCCACTTTGGAACACTACGCTCAGTGGGCAGCTGGGTTTCTTCCACCGTAGTGCCAACTCAGCGCTACTGTGGGATGGATGGAAAGTAATGGAGAGTAGAGCATGGCTCAATATTTACCCAACAGATGATAGCACAGTCTCTGTACAAACGACTGCCAGCATGTTTCCCCAGCTTGGGCCACCATCAACTACACATACAGTCTAATGACACAGAGTGTTCAGAACTGGTTAATAATATTAAACAATATGGGTTAATAAGGAATCTGTCTGACAGTGACGACATATGTCTAGATTAAATTTGAGCTTTTACACACTCACATCAACACCAGGTTCATATCCAGTCAAGACCCACAGTTAGCTGGGTCTAATTAAAACCAGACTAAAGCTGAGATTAAAGCCCTCCCTACATTATACAGAATTCTTGTGAAATGGCTGAAATCAGTTGAAATCAGTTGAAGTATCTGTTGAACTTTCATTTCACTAATCCATGTGTATCCATTTGAGAACCATCAATTTTTCAGCCAATGAAACAACAACAAAAAACATTAAGAGTATTAAATTTTCAAATTTATAGTAACTTTAACATCCATCCATTAATCCATTATCTATATTGCTTATCTGTTAAGGGTAGCAGGAAAGCTGGAGCCAATCCCAGCTGACTTCAGGCGAGAGGCGGAGTACACCCTCAGTAGGTTGGCAATCTATGATATAACACGCATCTCTGATTAGTCATCAGTTTATCCTATTAGGCTCTAATACACAGTGGTGACTAGTGGTGATATTATATGGGAGTACTAAAATCTAATGTATATCAGTAGCTTGCCAATGAAACTGTTCGGGTTGAGCAATGAATTAATTAATTATATCGCAAGGTCTCTTCAATGGCATAATAAGAATGATGAAGGGCGAACTATTACACGTAAGCAGAGCAGACTGAAAAAAATCACGCCAAATGCACATGAAAACAGAATGCATTTCGCTCTTTGTAATCACCTGACTGTAACTGATAGGCTGAATGAATCTACAGTCTGGGCTAAAATTAATCTGATGTGGATGCCAAAAAATAAACCTAATATTAATGTCTCGTTATCTTTGAAAGACAGGAGCAGCCATTTATGCCAGTTGCCATAGCACATACAGTACAATATGTTTGGCACCAGATAACTACATAAAACAACTCTGATATTTTAAAGGCACAGTAGTTATATTTTCAAAATGCATTAAGATGTCAAAACAAAGTGGAGCACCAAATCATGAGTAGTTCTCATTTTAGTAGTTCCATGGTAAATGAAATATAAGATTGAATTACCAGTAACATATTGTAAAGTACCAAGTAACACATTGTACATGCTGAAAACCAGAATTGTCTAAGGATCTTCTATGAGACTGAATTTGAAAGAACTAATAATCCTGGTAAACTGGGGCTAGAAAGAGTTCCTTTTCAAGTCTAGAAAACATGTTTCTTTTGAGCTCATTCATTTCTGCTCATGAGGAACTGAATAAATCCTCTGTTTGAAACTGTAAAATAATATTACTTTATATAACTATGGATTATAATATGATAACCTAGCTACCATATTGTGCAATTTTCAATCAATCATTCTTTTGTTCTGCTCATTCTCTTCTAGAAACTTCATAAAGTCTGAATCCAAATACTCATTAACATTGGTTAAAGGTCCACTATGTAGAATTTAGGGGGCTCTATAAGAAGAAATGCAATATAGTATAGAATATAATATTCATTAGTATGTTTTCATTAGTGTATAATTACCTGTAACTATGAATCATTGTTTTTTGTAAGCTTTCAGTGTTAATTTTGACACAGATTTTAAATTTAGTATTAGTCACTTTTACTATACAAAATTGTAGTTACAATTTAGTCATATTTTAGTATTTTTGTTTTGTTTTAATTAAGATTTAGTCAGTTGAAAAATTGATTTTAGTCAATATTTTAGTCATAAATTTTCCCAGACAGTTTCATGATAGTTGTTATGAAACATGACCTGTAGCTTTAAGATGGGCTATTACAGGAGGGGGATTGTTGGAAGTTTTTTGTTTTTGGGATGCAATTTTGATAAATGGCAGATCATACTTATTATTTAGCACTAGAAAAAGCAAGAGAGCATGAATGTAAGTATTTGAATGTATACTACAGCCACCTGAAGTCCACCATATGTACTATTACATGCTTGGAAAGTGAGGGGTGAGGGGGCATTCAGTTGGTTGCAATCAATTGAATCCTACATAGTGTGTTAGGAAACTATAACCCGACCTTTACTGTAGTACATTCTATGGACATGCAAGTGAGTATTAAGGACATAATTCGCACATACTCTGCCACCATCTTACCTGTCCTTTGTACATTGTACATTTGTACATTGCCAGAGATACCCCTTGCATGCTACAACAACAGGTTTCCCTAAGGGTGGCCATCTTCTTTCTATTTTTCCCAGGGGAGTTCATCGCTTATTCTTATACAGTTACATTATCTATCTCTGTCACACACTGATTCCTTATTGTACCTAATGAGCACTGCATTTAAGATAAGATAAGATAAAATAAGATAAGAACTTTATTCATCCCGAGGGAAATCCTTATGTCATTGGCATGTTCAGTGCAACAAGAGAAATAAAGATAGTACAATGAAAATAAAAAAAAAAACAATAGTAATTGTGCAAATATACAAAAATATGACAGATTATTATTAAATACAGATTATAAGTGTAGGTTTATGAAAAGTGACTTAGCACTTGTGCCTGAGTAAAATTATCTAGCTGCTTGTGATGACAGGATGGGATGGGACTAAACATACCGTCATAAAGGCTGAAAAAGATCACCCACAGAACAGAGAGGAGTTATAAAGCCTTATTGCCACAAGTAGGAAGGATATTTAAGCCCTGGTTCTTGTATGTTCCTAGTGTTTGTCGTGCACTTCCTGCCGTCCATGTGTTGCTCACCTTCTGTTCATTGTTTATGTTTTGTACCAATAGCTCACGTTTAGACTCTTGTACTGTTTATGTTTCACCTGTAGATAAGGTGAAACCACTTGCACTTGCATCCGACTCCTGAATCCCTGACTATGGAAGCCAAGAATGGCCATGCTTGCAATTCTATTCTTAATGCAGTTTTCTTGCTATAATGACAAAATTGTTTCGCTATCTCAGGATAACAAATCATGTTGTCTCATGATGATGAGTTTGACGAAATCATTTCGTTTTCACTGGGAATGCACTTGTCATCACCATAGGCAGAAGTAACACAGCTCAAATGTTTTTTTGTCCAACAAAATATTTTATCGAACAACCTGTAAATCAACACAATTTCACATCAAAGACAAATGTTTGTATGTGAAAAAGTGATGTTCATTTTTTCGCAACAGGCTCGATTGCATTCAACCAATCAGGGTGGTGGAAAAGTTATCACACTGCTGCAGGCATGACAGAGTGTCTCATTCATTTTTTGTCTTAAAACCCAAACTCAGAGCTATTTGACAAGGGCAACAAAAATGATAAAGACCATGACTTTAAAGACAAAGTCTAGAAAATAAATAGGAGAGGTGCTTGGCAATGAAAACAGTTGGTGTACAGTCCATGGTCCATAGCCTACTTTGTGATGTGGTGAAGATCGACGTGAGAACTCTATGGCGCTATGGCGTTGGACTGCTGTTGACAAGAGTGGTTCTGCTACAATGGCATACGACTTAAATTACCACAAACATTCTTGCACTCAAATCTTGACCCTATTACAGAAGTATATTAATTATAATCACACAATCCAGTGCCACCCAAATGAGGATGGATCCTGAATCTGAATCTGGTCCTTCTCAAGGTTTCTTCATCTTGTCATTCCAGGGAGTTTTTCCATGCCAACATCACCACAGGCTTGCTCATTAGAGATATACATATACAGATTAATGTATAGATTCATAAGTTTATATTCAGAATTTATATACATCTGTGAAGCTGCTTTGTGACAATGTCCGCTATACAAATAAAATTTAATTGAATTGAATTGAGAACTCCTGAACCAAGCACTGAAATTACTCACATTGTCACCCACTTACAGGATGTACTCAATTTTTTTTCCTTTTTTGTAAAACAATAAGCACCAAGCTCATCATCACTTGTCGACTCCATTGTCACACGGTTATGTTTGTGGAATGCTAGCATAATCATGTCGTGTTTAATGTGAATTAATGTTGTGTTAAATTCGTCCATTATTTTACAAACTTTTGCATCGTTAATTTGCATAGCCCTGTATGTGTAAAGACCTTAATATAGGAAATTTTTTTTTTTGCTGCCAAAACAAAAGAGAAGCAAATGGAGGTAGGAGTTTTATTTAAACATGACTACAGCCTTCACAAATTTTCATATTTTTTTAATTGATAAAGGCCCTATTTGTTATTAACGGTCTCATTTTTAATAAAATAAATATTTTAGTTAATAGCCTATTATATTTTACTACAACCTTTGCAAATAATTCATAAATAATTATTGTTGGTTATTAAGAAAATTAAACTTTTTTTTATTTAACAAAAGGAATATTTAAGTTGATAAAAAATAGGAAAATAAATGTTGCTTTTTTAATTAATAATTAAATGATTTTAATTAATTTAATTATTTAAATAAATAAATAAATAAATAAATAAATAAATAAACAGACATTGTGAATTGAGTTGAATCGTGAATTGGGTGAACTGTTACATGCCTAGTGTTTTAATACCAACACTTTCACTGTGATGGAGAGGGCACCTGCACCACCTACTGTATAGTTAAACCAGTGAGCTTGCACTAGTCATGTGTAAATGTGACTGTGATTTCACATTCATTTATTCTGTCAATAATGAATGAATGAAAAAATTTATAAATGAATAAATAAAAATAAATAAATAACTATTTAAAATAAAAAACAATAGCTACATTTTAAATAAAATAATCAATAATTAATAATAATAATAATAAATTAACTAATTATCCTGAGAAAAAAGACATTTTCAAACATCTTGATATTTTATATAAGAATTTCCTTACAGCTTTAATTCATTAAAATTAAAATATATATAAGATTAGGTGGTTAAAAAAGTCTGATTATACATGAGTATTAAATCTCATATGTATATAGAAGGCATCAGATTAAGATTTACAAATTTTGTGTTACTGTTGAAAACCATTTGTGTGTAAAACCAGACACACAGACACACAGACACACAGACACACAGACACACAGACACACAGACACAACTTGTCTGACCATGTTAGGAGTGGGACACTCAGCATATCTCCCCAGATGCCAGGTGGGGCTCCGCTCTGTCCCAAACCTGATATCAGTAAGAGAGCCAGTACTAGAAGCACTTAGTGTCAATACATTTCTTGATCTTTGCCCCACCTTTCCTTGAAACTATCATGAATCCAAAAAGAAAACAGGTAAATCTGTAGTTGTAGACTGTATAGACTGTAGACTGTATAGTTTTCCTGATGCTTTAACATCATTATCAGTGTGTTATTCATCATGCAGCATGGCACCATGCATAATGTGCTTCAGACTGAGACTGAAATGCTTGTACACATTCCAGTACTGAAACATGTTACTATCTTGGCCTCTTTCTGTAAAAAAAAAAAAAAAAAAAGAATGCTCCTACTAAAATGGTATAATTCTATAATTAAGTACAAATACTTCAGGCATATATTCTACATATATATTCAACATAGATTCTATGTTGTCAAAATAGAGATAAAAAGTACTTGATCATGGCAATATGAAAAATAATATATATAAAGAACAGAGATTGTGCAGGGATTTGCTGCTCAATTACATTTTATGTTTATAGTCCACAGCAGACGAGAAAAGAAAAGCAGGCACAATTAGTGATTAACAGAGCATGAGGTTATGATCAGATTGGCTAGACTCCAGCTGGCAGCTAAATTGTACCTACTTTATAAATTTACTAATTAGATTCTGTACATCTTTTCCAGAAGATGTCTCAATGTTATACAGCAGTTAGTTCTGACCATGCAGTCTGACTACTTGAAAAGCTCTCTAGCTGTTCTGATACATGTGAAAGCAGCACTTTTTCCCCCCAACAAAATCTTTGGCATGGCCTATTGTCAGATTGGGAAGAAAGATGTGACCAAATGAAAGCTTTGTTGTTATTCATGAAAAAGCACTCATAACTCATGCACTACACTGGCATGTGTAGAAACAAATGGGATATGACTGTATGATCCTCTCCTAGATCATACCATTGACCATCACTCAATCTTAGTGTTTACCTGTGGTTTTACAAAATTAAATACCAGAATAAAACAGCAAACTTGTAAAAGTCTTAGAATAAAAGCACAATTGCCATGATTGTGGCACCAAAAACTGTCACTTTACCTGTACTATCAGAAATAAAAGGTACTAAACTGTACTTTTCCTTGTCACTAGGGTGGTACCATTAAAGGTAACAATTTTGTACCTTTAGTATGTATCTGTATGCCTTTATAAAATTTAAGGTACATCTTGTTGACCAATAATGTTCTCTTTTTAAAGCTTTAAAAGCTCAGGTACACTGCATGCCCACTACAAGGTACCACCACAGAAACAAGGAGAAGTACAGTTTGGTACTTACTTCCAATTTATGGCTTTTATACACTATATGGCCGAAGATTTGTGGACACCTGACCAATCACATCATTATGAGCTTTTTGAATATCCCATTCCACATTCAGTCCCCCCCTTTGCTGTCACAATAACCTCATCTCTTCTGGAAAAGTTTTCCACTAGATTTTAGAGTGTGGATGTGGGGATTTGTTCTCATTCAGCCACAAACACATTAGAGAGTTTAGGCACTGAATTCGCCTCTGAAGACCTGGTGCATAATCACCAAACCAGTTCATGTCAAAGGTGTTCAGTGGGGTTGAGGTCAGGGCTCTGAAGACCAACTGAGATCTTCCATACCAACCATGGCAAACCATGTCTTCATGGACCTCGTTTTGTGCACAGGGGCACTGTCATACTTGACATGATCTAAACATGATTGAGCCCCTTGGTTCCAGTAAAGGGTAACTGTAATGCTATAGCATTTAAAGACATGCTAGACAATTGTGTGCTTCCAACTTTATGGCAAAAGTTTGGGGAAAGCCCACATACAGGTGTGATGGTCAGGTATCTACAAAGATTTGGCTGTATATTGTACAGCCTCACTAACAAAAATCCAGGAAACTTAATAAATGTATCACTTAATGAAAGAACTGAATGTCCTTTCTCTCTAATGGACAAAACTTCAAGGTGCCATGAGTAGTGTAGATGCGTCAGACTGGATGTAACATTTTTAGCTTTGGTGCCAGTATCTAATGATAAGAAGGCAAACCTCAGGTCAAAAAATCTAAGTGAATTGTGGACAGGTGATAAATGTCAATGAAGTCAATGAAACTATCATAATGCTTAAGTCTGTATGAAATTAAGAGTTTTTCTTGTTTAATGCTCACAAGAATATTTTTCATGGGTTAGTAAAGGGTGTGTAAAAATGTATTGTTTTAATGCTTATTATGTACACTTGAATTGATTAATTTTAACCCTTGAAGTAAAAGATCCCCTCTCTCAGAAGTATATAAGACAATCAGAGTACACTAGCTAAACCACAAGCTTAAGCCCTGCAGAAAGGTTTCCAACTTTATAGCCTCATTTTTGATAAATGGATTTCTGTCATTTACCTGGAGATTCCAAGGCAGATTTTACAGTAGGGGTTGTAATACAACCATCAACTAATCCTGTGGGCCCAATAATAAGTTCAATATGCTTTCGTGCTAATTGATTAAGGATAATGTAGCACTCTTCTGCATCTCTCTTCAAACTCATGGTGAATGAGAAAGATCAATATAATGTGTGAAACATTGTTCCTTTAAATTAACTCCCTATTTGAAAAAAATGCATCATGATGCATGATTGTAGGGAAAAATGTGAGTGATAGCCTTGAAAATCCACTCAGTAACACAAAAACCACACCAGACATCCTGTGTAATGAGTGGCTGCTCGGTGACATGGAATAACAGGCTGCTGTTTCACGGCCCTCCCCCAGGTCCCTCATTACACACAGCCTCCGAGGAACGCATTTCATGGAGAAAATGAGCAGGTGTCACTGACACACACTCACAAAACACAGAAGTCTTGTTCCGCCGTCCACTCAGCACAGCCATATCAGGATGCTACATATCTTCAGCTAGCTTTGTGTATGTATGTGTTGACTAATATATATATAAAGCCACCATACACTCTGAACACGGAACTCATCTACATGTAAACAGCATGGTACATACAGACCCATGTGTCCCCCTCTTACTTACCGCCTCCGAATCTTCAAAGCCATGAAGGTACAAATTGTCATACATGGAGGTCCGATATTCCCAAAAGTGTTTCTTGTTGAAAGGGAAATGTGTGGAATACAATCCCAGTGGAAAGACCACCAAAACAAGGATGCCAGAAAGATGGTGGTCTCAGTTTTCGTTCTAAAACCTGCTGTCACTCAGAGGTTTTCATAAGCATCAGGTCTGATCTTTCACATCATATAAGGCAAAAAGTGTTACCCAAGAGGCAGCAGAGACCTCAAATTTTATCAGCCTTGTACATACAGTGAGAGTGGAGCTTTTCTCAAATCACAGGCTGATGACAATGCAGGGGGAGGAGGGGGGTGTTAGCTGCTGATTGGCTGGCACTAGCTCCAGTCACATTGGATAAGTGCTCTCACTTCCCTTGATGGTGAATAATAGCAATAGATGAGGGAAGGGGTCTCCAACAATCCTCTCTTCTACCACAGAGAACTGTTTCCTGTATTTTTTTCCTCGCCCTAGCTATATTTTGCCTGCTCTCCTCCCTCATCTTGGCACTCCCACCTTTTCTTTATATTCTCAGGTTCTATAGAATTCCCAGGGTCTTATGACTCGAGCATACACCCCACAAAAACTAAACCAACTAAAATGGAAACTTGACCTAATATTGAACCATACTTTGTGTAACTGCTAATACCACTGCTTTATGTAGAATGTTTTACTGAATTAAAGATCATTTTAATTTTAAGACAATAATTATCATTTTGTGAAGAGCAATGATACACCTGCCTAAGATGCACTGATAGAAAAATAAATCTCATGTCAACGAGGGGTCTAAGAAATGTGTATTTAGAATTTAGGTCCTATTTATTATAATTAATGAATTAATTAATGAATTTTATTCATTCATACAGTAATACATTTTAATTAATTAATTAGCTATATACATACACATGCATAAACACTAAGATAGATCGATATA
>JAQQZR010000035.1:10019458-10039387 GCA_030068235.1 Notoglanidium macrostoma | reverse complement strand
CATACATACATACATACATACATACATACATACATACATACACACACACACAGCTATTTTTATATAAATAATAAAATAAAAAATTTACTCCAACCTTCATAAATGTTTTTAAATAATTATTGTTGGTTATTCAAAAAAATGTAACAAAAGCATATATTTTTTATTTAACAAAAGGTATATTTAAGTTGACAAAGAATAGGAAAATAAATGTTGCATTTTTTTTGGTAATTGAAAAAATATTACGGAAAAACTGAATTGTGAGCCCAGTATTGAGAATCAAATCGAATTGTGAATCAGGTGAATCGTTACATGCCTAAAACGCAGTATATATTGGTACAAACAAAATTATCTATACTATTCTTCATAAAATAGAAATAGCAGCAGATAGGTCACCTTTGGCAAGGTCATCATCATTAGGTGTTCTGCTGGTTGCAGTGCTGCTGCTGGTCTTGCTAGTCTGCAGTCACCAAAGATCAATACAGTAAAAGATCAACTACTTTGTCAGATCAAAAGATCACCGAAATTGTAGTGCACAATATTCTATGACAAATACCAAAATCCTACAGCTTTCACCTGCTTACGCTAATTCCTCTACAAAGCTGCACTGGTATGTATAACTGAATATTTGGTACATTCAAGGGGAAATGCACACTGTGCTCTTTGAACACAAATAAACAGTAGACGCTTAGTCATAGTCCACCACGTGTCAAAACAAAATGAAAGAGGAAAAAGACGTCTTGTGGTCTAACAATTACAAATATGTGGAAAGACATTCTACTGTAAACACTCAGCAGTCTCCTTCTCACATGCTTCATCACTGTTCAACAACACCTATTGTTCCTGCTCCCTAACAACAGAAAGGCTGCCTTTGAAACACGTCTATATTGCAACCTGCAAAAAAAAACGAAAAAAAAAAAACAAGCCAACCCACATCACAGAAGTGGCAGTAGAAGGACTGATGATGTCCTTCCATCATGGTTAATGTGAGGAGATGAATAATTAATGACTTCTCCAAAGCTGACCTCATTGAAAGTGCATCTAAATCTAGGCCAAATCATTGAGGATGCTGTGTGACACAAGGTCAATACTAACGGAGCCGGGAGATAGTTTTGATCAGATTTAATATTTATATTTGTGCATTATAAAAAGCATAATAAGGTTAAAGCAATAACGATTAAATGAAAACTGCTTCGTTATACAAGTCACAGCATCACTATATGGCAAAGTGTATTAAAAACACTGTAAACAAACCAGCGACTTTTAACTCCAGTTAACATTTTACCCAAAATATTTCAGAATATGTTCATATAGCAATATTAGGCTAAAAGCAGCCTTCAGTGAGGACCTGGATTTGCACCTTTGAGCCCGAGGAGGGGAAAGTCACTCCTTCTTCTTTCAGAGATTTGATGGTGGCGCCAATGAGGCTGAGCTGCGGATCTTTCTGGAACTCATCAGCCCAATCCACCATCAAGCCTTTGAGCTTCTCACTCACTTTAGGGTGTGCCTGAGAGAGGACAAAGGCAGAAAGGTCTCGATTTACTGCACACTAAAATAGGAATTTATCACATTACATTTTTTATTAGTAAGAATAAAATGCAGAGGGGAAACAATGCCTTACTTTGTTCAACGCACTTCGTACATCGCTGGCAAACTCTCTGGAACAGATTTCTAGATGGAAGATTTTTCCACTATTTGCAACACAAGCGCCAAGCAGCTGTAGTGGAAAGAATTATAAAGGCAGTACTTGAGAAAAAAAATTATATGGGGTGGGATGAATATTTCGCTGACATTTACTAAATATTAAATAAATTATAAAATACAGAGGTGTATGAACAGGAAGGATTTTCTGTACCAAGTCAATTTTAAATACTCTAAAAATACCTATGTATGTAATTATTTAAATGTATAATTGGATGGCAAAACCTATGGCAATAAGATCCAGCTAATTTCTTTTGAGGAAGCAGCAGAGGAAGGCTAAAAATAAAGTAATAAAAAATTTCATCTTTGCAGGATGAGACAGCACAGTGACTCAGACTGAGTGGTCAGACATTGATCACTGCCACTTCCGGTGCTCTGGGGCAGAGCTATTAACCCACAGTATAAGATATGCTGGGAGTCACAAAAAAAAAAAAAAAAAAAAAAAAAAAAATTTCCACCAGAGCACAGATAGCTGGGAAGAGTGTGCAAATCTAAAGTTCTGTAATTCACAATAAATCAATAGTGCACTCACTGTTAGTGCCTGCATGGCCACATGAGGAACCTTGTGATTGATTCGCTTAATGATCGACTTGAGACAATCCTTTGCACTAGAAAGAACATATAAAGAGAGTTAAAGCCTTAAAAGCCATCAATGAGCACTGTAGTCATTAAACTGACAATCATAAAAATCAGACCTATACGAAGTCAGACAATAGGATTTTGTGACACGTTCACTCACCCATTAGGTGTGGTCCCAACTCGGTCGCAAATATCCATAATGAGGCTCCAGTCCTCCGCTGTGTTGTTTTCATTAGTGACTTTTTCTGGAAACACAAAATTAACCAGGATTAAACTCTGAGAAAATCATCAGTACTCAAATGAACATCTGAATACCTTGCAAGTTTCTGCACTAATAAAATTGTGTCTAAAAAGTATTTAAAAAAACCAAGTCCAGATTAATCAAGATTTGCACTCCTGTGTAAAGTAAACTCTTAAGTAAAGTACAACAGCAATAAAATGATTTTTAAGTCATTGTTTAAATATATATATCTTTATCATGTTCTACATATTTTCCAGATTATTTGTATTAATCAGAAAAAATCCATTAAGACATGGATTAGCAGAACAGGCTAACCGTAAAAAAATTCAAAACAGGAAAAAAAAAAAAACTAACAATGTGCTCAATTACACTGTATTATTCTGTTGTTTTGCATTCAACAAGAAAGAATACCAACAAGATAATCAAACTTCACTTTTACTAATAACCAAAACTATGTTTAAATGTTGTCAAATACACCAGCATTTCTTTACCTCATACTCAGGGTGGCTGATTAACACATGATTCCATATGTATAAAGAAAACGTCCTCGCTAAAACATTTTATTCATTTATTAGCTGAGCACAGACAGAAAGATCTACGTCTCAGTCAGCGAAAGCCCTTCACATGGTCAAATTTTGATATTTCTATATATTGCGCCACAGGTTTTCCTGCATGGAAATATGCTTCCCTTCTGCATGGATCTCAACCAGAAGCAAAGTTATAACATTTAAAATCTGGTTCCCCTTTGCAAATGAGGGGGGGGAAAAATGATTCATTCGTGTCATTCATTCCATTTTGTTTACATTGAAAACTGAGTTCTCACATTCTCTGCATCATCCACATCACATGATACTATGTCTCATCACCTGAGGTAAAAGATACTCATGGCATTTTAACATGAATCTCATTGTATCTTTACTGGACTGATCCCTGTCCATGCTAACATCAGTGAGGAAATGAACACCGATTAACTCAGTAATATCTGTTGAATACATATCTTTTTATTAATGCCTTTTTTTAGGGTCATTTAAACATTTGAGAGCCTACTCCACTTGAGAAGAGTGTGTAAGCGCCCTTCACTATTTTGATGCAGGAGCATCGCGGACATCTTGGCAGCTTGTAACTAATCACAAACCGAATTGATTAGGCCCATGTCTGTTTCACTACTTCATGTAACTCTCCACAAACAATCAATTCCTGACTTAGCTACAAAGATTTTAGAAATCATGTTTGGACAGACTGACTGTTTTTACCTCTGCATTTGTCTCTTATAAAGTAGAAATAAAGTACATTATAGGCATAAAAAAAAAAACCTTCATTTTTTCACCACAGCAACATGCGACGCCAACAAATCCCCAAACAGATAAGACCTTGTTTGCTTGGCACTGCGTTGATCATAAAAAAGGCATTATCTGTGATCACGTCAACACAAACCCTTTATTTCTGTTTGAGGCACCAATTTAAAAAATTGCAGACAAATTTAAGGTTCGGGAAAAGATTTAAAGAGCTACGGATGAACAACGCATGCTCATGAAACAAAAATAGAAAAATGATGGGAAAAATCAATGTCCTAAAAGGAAATCCTACACAATCATTATCCTTGATTTTGAAGCTTGGGACAAACTAGATCTGATCAAGTTAGCTGGGCAAGGTTTAATAAACCTCTTATTAACAATAACGTTACAGTGGAATAGACAGACCTGTCAGACCTGCTTGTTGGTGACTTTACTAAAGTCACAGTCTATAAATAATTATTTCTTACCTGAGCTGTATACCCCAAGATAAAAAGAGCAGTACTGGCCGGGGCTTTTTTTTTTTAACAGCTGCGTGTCATTAGCTAATACTTTATAATATAAACACAGAAATAGTTAGCAGTTAAACTGGCTGTTAACAGGCTGAAGATCATTAAGTGACAAAGCAACAAGTTAATGGATAGGATAACATGTTGCCAGTGTTGAACAGACAATACTGAACGCCTGACCTATATATTTATAATTACTTCTTCTAATACTATTAATCATTATAATAACGAAAATGAGACAGTGATGGCAAAGGGGCTCTGTCTACGGCACGGTCCCACAGCTGGTATGCGGATATGACATACGCATGTTGTCACAACACTAGCGGCGATTTAACCGTGAATAACAGTATTTTAATCAGAGTTTAATAAGGTAGCGCTTACATACATTATTATGCGCTTTTATACCAGGCTTCATATTTATTTTCCTGAGAAACTGCCAGATAACGCTCGGTAACTTGCTAATTTAGTTAGCAAGCTAAGTCAATACTGAGTCACATTCATATAAGCTAACATAGACAACACAGTCCCACTCACCGACATCCTGATCGAAAGGATTTTGCCCAAACAACGGCATTTTGATTCCGTTTCCTATCTGAAACCTTACTTACAGTGTATTTCAATCGTAATGAGTCTATATATAACAAACTGAATGTCTCTCATCCATCAAATTCCGTCTAGTTTCAACATTTTGCTCTTCCGTAAACTTTAATAGCTGCCCTCGTATTGCCTGTTAATAAATAAGCGCTCACTGTTTACAACTCCAATATTTGTTTTGGGTTTTTTTTATTTGTTTCCTGACTTATGTTATATTTTCTTCCTACATAAGTAAAATTCGATGAATCTGTGTTCCCCACCTGACATCGCTGATATTTTAAGCAGGCATACATGATAGACCACTTAAACGTCCGTTATAACTGTTTTGCCGTGTTTACTGCCACCTAGCGTATGACATGCGATGCTTATAGTCATTTGTTTATTAAATCACTTATATATAAAACGCCAATGCTTTAATTGTTCGGACGTTTCGCTGAATTATTTATGCATTTAATCACACGTTATTCAGCACCTCATTTTTCTCTATGTTTACCAGAATATGAATGTATTGAGAACACGGTTTATGGCGGAGTCACTAGGGTGCAGATTTAATATGTCCAATAGATGGCGTTGCGTCCAAATGGCTAAACTTGCTTAAGGACCCTAATTTAGAGGGACGCCAGTAGCGAGCAGTTAGCTATCTGACAGCTCAGCCATGTCTGCACCTGTTATGGGGAGCACCAAAAAACCCTTTAACGATGGAGACCACCACAACCACAAGAAGAAGAAGGGAGCTGGCGCTCTGGCCACCGCCTACCTGGTCATCTACAACGTGATCATGACGGCTGGGTATGAACACACATCTGAGCTAGCAGGCTGAATTCACTTCCTGATCTGTACAGCACAATGAATGCCCAGGCTGTAGGTAGCGTGCTTCGTCTTACACGACGTATTTGTAATGACCAAAGTGTGCAGAAATCCTGACTGCCCTGCATAAACCATAGCTGCAGAGGTGATAATAGGAAGAGTAGGTTATTACTTAATTCAGTGCTGGTTAGTAGTGGATCCTGTGTTTGCACTCATATATGATATAAATTGTTATCAAGGCAGAATGATCACTACTTCTATCGCCTCACTAATGGACCTCAGAGTGCTGTTTTATTGAAGTAGGTTGTTTTTTTTAACATGACAGTGTAATGATCTTTAACATTAATGCTCCTTTATGACTGAGCACTTAAGACAAATGTGGCTATAAAGCATTGGCAGTTTTACAGAATCTGTGTTATCGCAGTCAAACAGGACTGGTCACGTTTGCGCAACAGCCAGGGTGTAGAAATGAGCTCAGAGTGCAACTTGAACTTTCTAAACACTGCCACAGGTCCTTATAGGTATAAATGGTCTGAACCCAGCTGCCTGTCTTAAAACAGATGATTTAGTTACTTGTGGTACTAAGAGCAACTGTACCACCAGCTGCCGTATACAAATACACAGAGTAGTATGAAGAAGTGACTCTGGGGCTGGTTTCTTTCCAGCGCAGGCAGTAGATTCATACAGTGACCGTCGTGTCAGGTGTCTACACATAGGAAGGTTTCGTGTACATTTGGGTTGACATATTTTTTTTATCACTTGCACGTCTGCAACACACCGTTAGCAGTGATCCATGTGAAATACACTTTGGGGGTGTAATGAACATTGAACAAGGTGGATTATTTACTCCGTCATCCATTTCCCCCAAAACACCTTTAAAGGAGATACTCAAAGTAGCTAGACTAAGCACCACTAGCCATCACTGGCTTTGACACGAGGGTTACCGGCATTGATCAGTACAATACTCAAAGCAAGAGAATTTCAGATTGTGAATCAAAGAGCCTAATCAACAATCCAGTGAAACTGAATGAGATTAGCAATGCCTGTCTTTTTGCTCCTTATGTAATTTGTGTTCCTTGCTATTCATATTATCCAGAATAGCTGCTCTATTTGCTTGGCCTGTGAGGATCCCCAGCCAAATGTGAGATGTTTTGTGCCTGTTAAATTGTCTATGAATTGGTTTTCATTGTGGTGGTGGTGTCAGCAGTGCCTCCTAACCCCACCCCACCCTTCCAGCTCTAAATCTGTAAGACACAGTCCTCCTCTTCTTAAGAGGATAATATAAATCACACTGACTCGGCTGTCTGTGCTACTGAGCGTCATGATGGAGTGAGCACAAAGGCTCAGAGAAGCAAACATCTTTAAAACTGGTTTGCGACTGACCACCAGGGGCGCCAGAATGATTAGCAAAACCACCCTTTTATCCTGGGGTGAGTCCAGCATGGACTGGTACACTTGGTCTTTACTTTTAACTTTCTATGCAGTGCCTTTGGCTTAATTACAGCAATATTAGTAAAATCAATACGCAGAGAGAATTAACTATCCAGTTAATCATATAGCACTTTTTGTTTATTCTAAGTTTGAGGAGTATTTCACTACTCATTCCTCCTAGTTTGACAATTAGAGTTATGCAATCGGAAAGCAACACACGCATTCGGATGGTATATAGATAGTCCTGGGTTTGCGTTTGTTGCCTAATTGTGGCTGGCTGTGTTGTTGGGTGGAGAAGCTCTTGTACTTGACCAATAAATATTATTAAATACAGAAGCAAGAAAACAAACATTAAATTCAATAGGAAACTGATTTAGAATATGATCTAACAATCTCTTTAGGCCTGTGTAAACTTTGAGAATGTTGATATTAGGCCGTAAGATAATTGTTCTGGTATGCCGTAATGAGTTTTCCCTGTTGGATTGCAGAAGTTTCACACCATCCATCATAATGCTGGGCAATGTGATGACATGATCTCTATATAATCATCCATCAGGTCACAGTACAGTTTTCTCAAAGTACTGCTGTTGTCAGGCTCATTACTTTTACAACACCAGTAAACTCCATCTTTGCTCACGATAACTAGTAGCCAATCGACCATTAAGATCAGTTTGATTCATATTTTCTCCTTGTTAAATAAATAATGATAGAGAATGAGTAAAAATGTTACTGAAACTATGTAATATTGTGTATTTAAAATATAAATATAAAAAGTAATTGGCAAAATAAGGTGATTGGCAATAATATTGTTATTGTCTGCCCCTAATATTGGCCTTGTTGTAGGTGCTACTTGAACAGATTGCTGTACAACGACATTTCTTATATTTTTAAACATATTGACTATTTTTTTTTTTTTTTTTTAAGTGTAGATTTTAAATGGGTCCTTGTGGCATAAATTGGGACAAACCTAGTTAAAAATCCACATGAATTCAAAACCAAATAATAAAACTGTTCTAAACGATTACATTTGATAATATTTACAACAGTATATGCTTTTAATAATACTTCTAAATGTCAAAGTGAGAATGGATCAAGCTATGTTAAATGCTATTTTATGTCTGTGAAATGAATGCAAAATGAAAAAGTTTGTGTCTGCTGTAGGTGTAGTAGTAATGATAAACTGCCTAATGGATATCGACTCTGATCTTCCTCTCTGTCCTAATTCTTTCTGGCTTCTTTGTTTCAGGTGGTTGGTCATTGCTGTGGGTCTTGCCCGGGCCTATCTTACTAGGGGCAGCTACCATGGTCTGTACTACTCAATAGAGAAGCCACTGAAGTTCTTCCAGACTGGAGCTCTCCTTGAGGTCAGTGGTGAACTGTGAGATAATCAGGCAAACGATTCTCGTATATAGCAACACAATTGGTTTGGGATCAAACATGATTTCCTGCCAGTGTGATAAAAACGTTTTGGCCCTGGAATGCATACTTAGAAAGTAGTGAGCTATTTATAGAGCAGCACTTCGCTACGCTACAGAGTTCCAACACAAACGCCTTTGTGGCAGCAGTCCAGCGTGCAAATTAGGTGCGTGTGATGATGTCCATATTCCCAGTAACTGTGCCACAGTTAGAGTTCAGTCATGTGACAATAACGAGTGTTTTGTCCTGAGCATAAATTTCAAACAAAGCAAACTGTGTTTCAACGACTTCTGCGGATGTCCAATAGCCTTACACAAATATTCTTATAATAATTCAGTTGGTAGTTTTTTATATTTTGCTAGTGCAGTTTGTACATGAACGCTGTGAGTGAATGTTAATTTCTAGTATTAAAAAGATTATAACCTAGTTATATAAAAATTTCCCATCATTTTCTTTCTTTTTTTTTAAACAGATACTGCATTGTGCTGTTGGTAAGTGCTGTAATGATTATATGTCTTTTTAATGATGTACAGTATATTTTGAAATTAAGCATATCTGTGCACATGTGTTTCCTCAGTCATGTGTCATATTTGGATTACTATAATACCTGTACGGCTTTTTGATTGTCTCCTTGTTACACTGTGTGCATGCAAATCCTCCTCTCTTTATACTATTCTAGGCATTGTACCTTCTTCTGTGGTCCTGACTGGGTTTCAGGTGATGTCACGTGTGTTCCTCACGTGGGCTGTTACACACAGTGTTCGAGAAGTGAGTTTCATGTTCATTGTAACACAGTAATATTAGATCGACTGGAGTTTACAGGGCAGAATATGTATGTGATAAAATATTGTACTACAGCAAGAGTACGTCAACCGATTGAACTAAGCACTGTAGCAGAATTAGTCAATGTTCGGGGGAAAACTGTAGTTCAGAGGCTTCAATCTTGAACAATAACCAGTGTGGCTTCTGTGGCAGATCCTCCATTGTGCCAATAATGTAAATTATTTACCAATGCTTGTTGAGAAAGGGATGTCCTTTTTTTTTTTTTTTTTTTTTTTTTAAGTCTTATTTTATACACATGAACTAATCATGGTTAAGAATTAAGTGAACATTGTCACTGTTCAGTCGTGTTAGTAACTTATACAAATATGGATAAGCAAGGATGTTTTATGTAACTGGACCTTTGCAAATTTTATTTCGAAATCCCATGCGCTAGGACATGTATCCAAGTCCAAAAACTATTGCCAGTGCAAAAATGATGTAGAGAATACAAATTGCACACAATGATTCAGATTTATCATCTCAGTTGAAGAAACTCTTATATTTCATCTAACGAAAATTATTTTTAATGAATATTTTTTTAGTTAATAGCTTTCAGTAGCTGTGGTAAAATCAGTGTTGCCCCTAAAGAACATTTCAATAAGTCCATATTTTTGTTGTTTTTTGATGCTTGGTTATAGTTTGTTTCAACATGTCTGTAATATTCAGACCACGTCATGTTTCTTATTTCCTAAGTGAGGGGATATGTAAGCCTACAGACTAATCAATTTAGACCTTGACAATCCAAACAATTTTCAACTATTTTTGCACTATTTTACTATTTATTTTAATATCCTATCCAGACGTCTTTATGTTTAGTTAAGACCCTTACTCTTATGGTGCCTGTAATTAAGGTTCAGGTTTTCTTTGCTCACCCAGAGAAAGACATCTTTGCTGAAACAATAAAGAACTGTAAGTTTTTCTTTTCTTAAGAGAAACCTGCTTGAAAACAATATGACCAGTAACACTTTGGTTTTGTATGTGTTGAGGCTATCGTGTCATTTTCTTTGCTTGTTCTGTTTCTGCTTTACTAAAATAACCTTTAACATGTACAGAATAATTATTGGAATTTAAATGATTTTCAGGTCATATGAAGCTGCTTGGTGTGCTTTCGGATGTGACTTGTCTCTGCCTGAGTTACTTGTTACCGAAATGCATCTGGAGTAATGAAAACGTAGCTGCATGGTTCTGGTTTAACGTCTCAAATGAAACATGTATAAACGAGGCGTAATGCTTACTCCACCGTCATCTGTTCCTTTGCCTCAGGTCCAGAGTGAAGACAGTGTGCTTCTTTTTGTGGTAGCATGGACCATTACAGAGATCATCCGCTATTCATTCTACACTTTCAGCTTACTCAACCACCTGCCTTATCTCATTAAATGGGCAAGGTAAAGGCTTTTAACACCCACAATGCTATTGATTATGCATTATTCTTCTTGTGTAGTGTTCTTTATTAACTAAAACAAGGCTCCTGAGCACAAGCTTAAATGTTTAAATTGTAGCATTGATCAACCAAGGTTTAAAACATTAAGAAAACTGTGGGGTATTGGTAGTGTTACAATGTCGCATTTATTATTAAAGCTTTATTCAGTATAAGCATTGAATTCATTGGGATTAATGTCATGCCTGTCTGTAGGTACACATTTTTTATTGTACTCTACCCCATGGGAGTGGCTGGAGAACTTCTGACTATCTACGCTGCTCTGCCTTATGTTCAGAAGACAGGCCTCTATTCTGTCACTTTGCCCAACAAGTATAACTTCTCCTTTGATTATTATACCTTCCTTATTCTCACCATGGTCTCCTACATCCCCTGTAAGTGCGTCTTTATATACTTGCTCCAAGATTTCTATCCTAATGTTCCAGGCAGATTTGTACTGAACTCGTACTCGTACATGTCTCCCCTGTCCACAGTGTTCCCTCAGCTCTACTTCCACATGTTGCGGCAGAGAAAAAAGGTTCTGGGTCACGTGGAAGAGTACAGCAAAGTGGAATAAACGTTCGGCCACATGACATGGACAGACCATATGGAGGAAATGGGGGGGGAAGACGACCTTTCCAATCCAAACTTGGCTGATTTAAAATGAGAAAAAGTTGCTTGTCAATATACAGAGCCCAGCTTTTTTCCCCCCCAAGATAATGAAATGACATAGAGATTATTTCTAACGAAGCTAGTTAGGGAATGAGATTTTACAGTTTGTGATTTTAAGGATATTGATAATGATATATCAATGGTTTAATAGAAGGCATCCATTTCTGCTAATACACAGCTTTTTGTGTGAAACCGGTTTAATAACTTCTAATGCAATTGCCCTGACTTTAGTGAGAGTGGAAAGGATGGATCGTTTTGGCTTTCACCTTTTGAAGTAATGACAGAATTGGGAACATTTAAGTAATCAATATTGATCAAATAGAGCGATACCTCTAGCCTGTATTGTGCACTGTGTACTTGGAAGTATTGGTAGCAGTTTTGTTTATTCACAGTCAGGAGCCTGAACAGATGACTAAATTCTGGATCTATTCATGTGCTGTCTACGTATTTCTTTGTCCATAGTGTCACATTCCATTGTTGGTGGTCTGTGACTACTAATTTAGTAGTTGCTGTTCTTCATAGATTTGCTCAGGAGTTGTACTATGTACTGACCTGTTTTCCATAACAGTTTTCCCATTTCCTTTCAGTGTTAGTCGTTTTATCAGGGTCATGTAATTGACTTAAACAAGAACTGTGTTGTTTTGCTTAATATTGTTCTGTGGGTAATGTATAGCTGAAGTGATTGTACAGGGTTGTGTTATGTGATCTGTGTATATCCTTTCATAACTTCTAAAAAGGTGACCTCAAGCAAGCAGTTAAATAGCTTTCCAGTCTTGTCAGTGGGTGACTTTCTAAGGCGTTTGATTCAAAGAAGGCACGGTTGATTCTGGAAGAGCACGTGGCAGTGGGAAACTTGCACAATTGGATTAGCCTGCGTCTAGTCATGCATTTACAATGAGTAAAATCTAATGAAGCGCAGAGCAGGCCAGGAGTCCAGAGTTGCTAAGCACTTTGTTGTCTGTCTGCTCTCATTACCAACAGCAGTGAAGTGCAAGCTCAAGCCTCGAAGAAGGGCTTGCTGATTAGTCTTAATGAACCACTAATGAGCAGACTGGCCTTTCCCCACCATTTGGGTCTGAACTTTACTTTCAAAGGTTATAGCCTAGAAGTGCCATCTCTGGTAGCCAGGGGAACACACTTGGTTTTTATTTTCCATTAAAAGAGGACAGTCATACCAACTTGTCATTGGGCAGATAACAACCTCCTGTTCATTTATTAATTTGACAGTCGCCAGTTACCTCGGCTAGTGTCATTAATCAGCTGAGTTAACATTAATCAGATTGAAATCCATAATGATCCAGGATACATTATGGTGATACAGTGTTTGCTTGCTTGCTGAAATGAAGTATCGTCTGTAAAGCTCCTGGAACAAATGAAGTTTATCCTCTCAGCACCCAGACGTTTTGGCATGAGTATCTAGAGTGCATCTTTACTTAAAACTGCATGAAAGGCGCAAGTGCTCCATCTCTTAAGTGGTGCAGTGTTGTCATACTACACCATTCAAGGGTAATTCATTGGACGCATGGCCTTAAAAGTTGTAAGGAAACGTTGGGCTTTTGATACAAAGGATATGCATGGGACCAGACTTTGTATGATTAGTAAAAGTTATATATTTACAATAAACTTATCTGGGAAACCAAATCAGTTATGGTTTTCTTTCTTGTGTCTAATTTCTAAAATAAAACTGAATTTTCTCTCTCATAAAACCTGTGAGTATTCCACATTCGATGCAATGTTCTGCACAGTTTCTGGTCAGGTTTGTGCATTAATAAAATTTTGATCCTCAAATGTCATCTGATGTTTCTGGATTAAAGGTTCATTGATCATTCACATGATGGCAGTAGAGATCTTTAACTCTGCTGGGGTGCACACCTCATGCTCTCCCTTCAGGCAAGAGATTACATTCACAAACCATTTCACATTCAATGAAAATTTCTTTGCATTAAGTGGAGCCTGGGTTCAAATATTTGTACAAGATAAAAGGAGAAACTAAACTCCTTAAACAATGTCAGACAATTTATCTGCTAAATGTATTTTCCCCAGACTGTAAAGGTTTTTCTCTGTGGTATTGGATTGGTCTCTACCAGACCTTTAATGTCTTGTCATTTAATCCTTCATGATTGAATTTAGGTTTGTGATAAAAATGTCTCACATCAGGGGGACTGAAATTCATTCCTTGAGCAGTTGAATCATTGTTGGATTGGATTGAAGTTTGGAGGATTTATCTAAAAACAAATAAGGAAAAAACTACATTGGAAAATCAGAGGAAAAAGTAGCATATTTTGTTACTAAAGATCATCATGTGTAAGAGTAACAAACATGTTCATTGATTCATAGCCAACACTTTCAGTGTAATTGGAGAACTATATTATATTAAACTTACATAACCAATCACACAAAATGCCACAAATGATATTACAGTTACACAACTAAGATACAACATACCACAGATAATATTAAAATTACAAAACACAAAATGCTACAAGCTATAATTGCACAATTAATGCAAAATTCCATAAACTATATTAAAACTACAAAAAGAGCTAATAAAATGTCACAGATTATATTACAATTACACAACACGAAAAATGCTACACATAAAAATTGCATTAAAATAACGTTAAAAGCTAATGCACTAAATACTACAAAAGCGATAATATTACATAGACAAAATGCTGAAAACTATATTAAAATTACACAAATAACAGAAAATACCACAGATATTACAATTACACAACTAACACACACTATATTGCAATAAAACAACTAACATACTAAATAGACTATATTACAATTACCCAACACACAAAATAACACAGACTATATTACAATTACACTATTGACGGTTGCATTGTTATGTCTATTGTATGTAATTCCTTTTGCTAAGAAAAGCCACTCTTCAGATCTTATCGAAAAACGCGTTCTAACCCCAAGTAGTAGCCATATGAGAGCTGAGGTGTAGCATGCTTACTACTTTCACATACTACTTAGCACGATAGTGCGGGTTTTCGAGCAGAACCACACTCTTCTCGCCAGCTGTATTTTTCAGGATCCGCCCACTCCCCTAATCACTCCTCTGTGTGTGACACCCGCGCTGGCCAATAGCAAAGCCAGAGAGACAGTTAGTCAATCACGCGCCTAATCTGATTGGCTGAAAGGCAGCTCTTGAAAATCATACTTGGTTGAATGGCAATACAAAGCACCCAAAGAGGGTGATGCATAATCAATAAGTGCGCGCGCGCGCGCGTGTGTGGTTCATCTAGACGGAAAAACCTGCACCGCTCGCTCAGTGAACACTCCAAGCAGCTGCTTCTTCTAAGCCGGCCTCATTCTGCGTCAGTACTGGGTGAGAACTGGTGGTTTTCGCTGCGCTATGAGCATGGAAGGGGTGTGTGAAATGCGTCCAGCTCGAATGGTTTTGCTCGCCAGTGGACAGCTGTGAGGTCACGACAGCACAAGGACCTTATAATGTAGAACTGCATACGTGTCTGAAGGTGCGTCAAAACCAACACATTTTTTTCTGTTTGAGCAGGCATCGTGAGTGGGTCGTGATGGTTTCGGACACGAGGGGAAATCATTCTCCTCATCCTCCTCTTCTTCATCCTCACCATCATGTAACCATCTAGTGGGCAGGCGCCGCTCGCGCAGGTGAACGGCTCTCTCGGGATCTCTAGTCCAATGGATCAGTGCGGACTGTACGATGGAGTGTTTTTCTGTCCTCTCCGGTCCCAGCTGCTCTCTCTGATCGGACAGGCTGCTCTATTTGTTCCACATGTCAAATGAAGGCATCTGGGAATAACGACGGAAGTATGGTTATTTCTCCTCGGTTTGGCGTACAAAAACCGCACAATTGCAGCTTCACAGTAAATATTCCCAGCAAATAAGGAAAACGAGGAATGCCAGTACCACATGCAGAGCTAATTCCCAGTGCTGTAGGGTTTATTTCCCATGATGCGTTTTGATTGCGCAGGGACCTGTGCCTAATGAATGTATTGCATGCTTAATTATTTTCTGGTCTTTGAATGAGACCTAATTGCAATTTTATTTTAAAGTCGTGTTTTAGACGTTTGTTTCTGGAACTTCCTGCGTTAATTTAGCACGCTTCTAGGCCTGTGTAAGGGGAGATTATGAAAATAGACTGTCCAGGGATGCACATCATCGCAATTGCTTACGTAAAACATTGTGTTCGTTTTATTCAGCTGGATTCGAAACAACCTAAGATGGGCATGATTGCTTTTTAAATCTGATGTAAACATCCTCAGACGCCGACAGAAACGCGGCCTCTTTTATGAACATCATTGATCCCGAGCAGATTGTACCTAGTAGTTTGCTCTGTAGAAGTGTGGCGGGTGAAAGCTTAAATCTCATATGCCGAAATCATGTCCAGGTCGAACAGTGTGAGTCCACCGGGCGTGGGAGCGCCGGTCCTGAGGGGAGGAGGACACGAGCACAGATCGGCCTGGGCTGAAGCTGAGGCCCTCTCTAACGGATGTCCATACTCGGCTAGGTCGAACAGAAAGCTAACGCGCACCAGCAGCCGCTGGAGGAGGGAGGAGGAGGAAGAGGAGGAGGAGGAGGAGAAGAAGATCGCCGAGCGCCAAGCGGGACGCACGAGCTCCGTGGTGGCCCGGGTCAGTTTCAGGTCCAAGTCTGCGTGGCAAGAGAGCGGCGGCAAGCATGAGCGCTCATCCCCGCGTCACGCCAACGAAGAAGTGAGACCCAAATCGGTGGAGCTGGGCTTGGACGAACGGACAAGGACCAAGTGCAGGGCGGAGGAGGAGGAGGCGCTCGCGCCCGACGTCGCCTTCTCCTTTGGCGCGTGCTGCCGCGGCGCCATGCACGTCTTCAAGTCCAAGAAGTTCCAGTCTGAGAAGCTGGAGAGGCTCTACCAGCGCTACTTTTTCCGCCTGAACCAGAGCTCACTGACCATGCTAATGGCCGTGCTGGTGCTTGTGTGCGCCGTCATGCTCGGCTTCCACTGCGCCGCGGGACCGTACCAACTCTCTTACGTGCTCGTGTTTTCTGCGTGCATTACACTCGTGCTCGCGCTCATGGTGGCGTGCAACCGTACCGGTTTCCACCAGGACCACATGTGGGTGGTGTGCTACGTAGTGATCGCGGCCGTGCTGCTGGTGCAGGCGGTCGGTGTGGTGTTGGTGCAGCCGCGCAGCGCCTCCGAAGGCGTGTGGTGGACCGTGTTCTTCATCCACGTCGTGTACACGCTGCTGCCTGTGAGGATGCGCGCTGCCGTCATCACGGGACTCACACTCGCCGCTATTCACGTGCTGGGCTCCTGGAAACTCAACGAGAGAGACCCGTTTTTGTGGAAACAGGTGAGTTTTCTCCTGGTCTAGTGAGCTTATGAGTTTGCGTCACTGGGTCACTCTTTAAACATTTGAAATGGTTCTCATACCAAGTGACATGATGCTGTCGAAAGATGACACAAAGCTGTCATGTTTGGTTGTAGAAATGTTTGCTGAGGTTATCTCTGGATTAGAAGCATGGTTGTTTTTTCTGTGTAGGCTAAACTTATCTCTTTGTCTTGAATAGTTTTTCTTTGCCTGGACATTTCCTTTTTCTAGGATCCCATTTGGCCCCATGTCTACAGTGGACCCTTAAAATTCCTGTCATCTTCCATTTCCTTACAGAACCCTGAACTAACCCTCGCTGGAAATTTTTGAGTTGAACATACTGTGGACCAAAGCAAATCACGTTCACTGAGTAGTCACAATTGCTCTTTGGTTATTGATATGCATGGTCACTTGACCCAAGGGTAATTAGCCTATGCATTAGTGGGACTGAATGTGGTTGTTTCCGGTCTGTTGCTAAGGTTACCGTAACAAACTCATCAGAATGTTTCATGTGACCCAGCTGTGCGACATGATTATATGGCCTCACTAAAGAGTGATTCAAGTGATTAACAGTGGCATTCTCTGCTATTAACTGACTGATTCCTGATTGATCATAATAAAACAAAATATATGGTAATATAAAGTGTCAAGCCACAAGGGTGAGGGTTTATCACACATGTGCAAAGTTCTAAATCTTTCTATGACTAGGCTATTGAGTGAGTGGGAAGAGGTTTTCCTAAGTGTTTGGCTTCTTGAGTTATCACATAGCATGGCTGGTATAAACACATTGTTTTATGGCAGTCTCGGGTTAGGTTTTTAAAAATGACCTTTGATGAATAAGTATGTGAGATGGGCTTGTATAGATTTTTTTTCTGACTTTGCTTAGGTTAAACATTCTGGCTTTGATAGACAGCTCATTTGAAAGCTCAGTCTTGTAGAATGACCGAGGACAGTGTGACCAGTCTGAGGTGTTCTGCTCACACTCCTTGTAAATTATATAGAAGTTGATCTAGGTAATAATAGCAGTACTTGCTAACTTCCACCAGGCTTAGCTGCTGAAGAAGTCTACCACTTCCTTTCATTCTTGTGCCTTTCTATCCAAAGACCTGTGCACACAGTAGAGTGGTAAAAACTGACAGTAGAAGAGAGCGGCAGCACTTTTGTTTATTGTAAGTAGTTACACATCTGGGGCCATCTTAACAAAGAATCTTACCATGAAGAGAAAGAAATTACATACATCATGTACACCTGACCAATGATGCCCATATGTACTTCTTGTACATCCCGTTCCAGATTTAGATCGCCTTTCTTATAATAGCCTTCGGTGTTATGGGAAGGATTTCCATTAGATTTTGGAGTGTAGCTTTGGGGATTTGCCAATTCAGGCAGAAGAGCATTAGTGAGATCAGGCACTGATGTTTGGCATGAAGTCAGTGTTCCATTCATCCCAGAGGTGTTCAGTGGGGTTGAGATCAGGGCCCTCTTCCAGACCATTCAATTTTTTTCGCCCCTACCTTGGCAAACCATATCTTTATGGAGCTTGTTTTGTACAAATGTGCACTTTCATGCTGGAACAGATTCGGGCCCTTTAGTTCCAGTGAAGAGAATCTGAAATGCTACACCATACAAAGACATCCTATATAATTGGGTGCTTCCACCTTTGTGGCAATAAAATCCACATATAGGTGTGATGGACAGGTGTCCACAATCTTTTGGCCATGTAGTGTATGTCTGTCTGTTATGTAGAGTTGCTGGAGGACATTTGCAGTAATTATGATTGATTATGAACTTTGTATAAATCACAAATTTATTATGAAGCACAGATTTAACAATAGTATACTTATTAGTACAACCTGATTGTTTTGACTTTTACTATAATCGCTTGTTGTAGCACATGTGGCTGCACAAGCTGCTCATGAATATTAGTAGATTCAATGCCCATAACATGTATGTAGGCTTTACCTGTGCTAAAAGCTTTCCTAAAATCCTGAAAAGCTTGAATAATAGGAAAAGAGTACTTCCTGGAGTCTCTTGCTGAAGAAAAATAATCTTTACAAAGATGTCAATTTTAATAGGACACACACCTCTCCAGCTGCTTTAATAGTATCACCTGTGCACCTGCTCATTGCCGCATGCAGGGCAACACTAAAATCATACAGATACAGGTCAGTGTGAGCTCAGTGACTTTGACCATGGCAGGGTTGTTGGTACCAGACAGGCAGGTTTAGGTATTTAAAAAAACTGCTTTGTCTTGGGATTTTCACCCACACTTATCCACAGTTACAAAAACTGGACAATTGAAGATTGGAAAAAGACCAGTTTCAAGCTTTAACTGTCCAAATTCAGTGAACCTGCACCCACTGTAACTTCTGATTCCTTTTCTTGACTGACAGGAGTGGTACCTGTCTCAGCCCATCTGCCTCAAGGTTCAATATGTTGTTTTCTGAGACGCTTTTCTGCTCATCATGGTCGTAAAGAATGGTGGAGTACTCCTAGCCTTCCTGTCAGCTTAGACCAGTTTCTCCTCTGACCTCTCTCGTCAACAAGACGTTTCTGCCTGCAGAACTGCTGCTCTCTGGATGCATTTTTTTCCACACTATTCTGCATAAACTCCGAGACTGTAATGCTTGAAAATCTCGGGAGAGTGAGGCCTGAGTGCGTATTGTCTTGTTATTTTTACAGATCTTTTTAAAGTAGGTGTAATTTCCAAATGTGTCCTCTATACAAGCTACTGACATGATTCGATTTGGATGGGACTAAAATCCCAAGGACAGACTGGTTCTCATGACTCATGAATTTCTCTTTAAAAATGATATATGAAACTGCTAAGACTTCTGCAGCTATGCAGGGTTTACTTCCTTGCTATGGATGATGATAGTTTTTCATGAATGAATATTGACCATGTTTGGCTGATGTGGTCACAGTCTGTGTGGTAAACTCCTAAGGAAAGCATCAGAGAGTTCATAAATTTAAAACTATTATCAACATATTTACAAATATATATTTTTTTGACAGGTAGGCACGGTGGTACGGTGGTGCAGTGGTTAGCACTGTCGCCTCACAGCAAGAAGGTCCTGGGTTCGATCCCCGGGTCACCCAG
>JAQQZR010000035.1:10009005-10019358 GCA_030068235.1 Notoglanidium macrostoma | reverse complement strand
GCCCAGGGTGTACCCCGCCTCTCACCCGAAGATGCTGGGATTGGCTCCAGCTTCCCCGCGACCCAGACGAATAAAGCAGTATAGATGGATGGATTTTTTTGACAAATTGCCAGCATACAGCATGCGTGTGCAATAATGACAGGATTCAAATTTAATTTCCATTTAATTAGACTAGGCATCAATACACCCAGACTTCCATTAGATGTAGTAACGCTACAATAATCCTTATCTGTATCTTACATTAATCTGTCAGTTTACTTCCTTATCGTTTATGGCTGATGTTTGTATGAGCTGTCGGTGCATTTGCAAAATTATTGAAATTTCCTGACTATGCTAAAATTTTAGTAGCTAATTGTAGAGCACAAGACAGTCACCGAGACATTTTTTCCTCAGCTATTTTAGTGATGGTGCTTAAGACAGTTTAGCTGAATTGTTGCTGTTTTTGGAGTTTCCCTACTTCTAAACCTCGTGTGATTTGAATTTTCCTGTGCTTTATTTAAATGAGTCATTTTATCCCACTTTTGTAACTGCTGGTATTTCTGTATTTTTCCTTTTAACAATGTATGCAGTGGAAGAAATGTCATGTGGGGGCTGGAATCAGTGAAGGGGTGAAACTGTGCAGAAATATAGAGAAGGTTCTCTTTGGAGGTTTGAGAACCTGAAACTCTACAGTTGCAGTAACTGCAGTGCACCCTGTATCTAGGTGGTTTGTAGCCTATAGCATAGCCATGAGTGGGTGAAACCCTAGATTCCTCACATTTGCATTCTCAGTTTTCGAGCATAGAATATGCATACATGCAAACTAAATCTTTTTGTCCTTTCCTTAAATATATTTTAAGAGTGATTATCAACATGAAATCTAAGATCGGTAAGCCTACTTTAAATAACATTTTTGCATTTGCTATTTTTGGCATAATGAAGAGATCTTTTTAACCCCCTTTGCCACTAAAAGCGATGCCAGAAAATTTTCCCTGACAACATGGTCTGTTTAAATGGCATGTGTGGGAACGAGCCACTGTGTTTGTTGCTCTTTCCACACAATGCTTGTTGTCTTTAGCATATCAGATCGCTCTGTTTACTTGACTCCTAGTAGGGCTCTCTAGTCGAGGGCTGGGTTTATGAGATCCTGCGATGACGCTTCTATTAGGAGTGCTCTCATAATTAAATGTAGATGACTAACATTCAGTAGGCTGTGTACATTGATTCCTCACTGTCTGAAAGAGGAGAGAAGACAGCTGGTGCTACCTAGCCACATTTGGCACTCTGTTTAACCTTACTGATGTAACACCAAATGCTGCTTTGGTCTATACAGTATGTCAGCATAAAGACCGCTAATTAGACTGTGACTAATGAGGTTTGGGCAGTCTGTTAACTTTGTTCTGCTGCATTTTATTTGTTTTTCTTATTTGAGCATTACCATGTCACAAGTTTTTGTTTCTAGTAATTGTAACAGTGTCTACTCATCAAACTGCGTATGAAGGGGGGAAAAAAAGTGAGCCAGGTGTATTCATTTCAGCAATTTAGAAATGAGCAGAACTCTGACTACATGAATGTAAAGTCTATATCTACCTCATGGGCTTTGTTAAAGGTGGATGAGGGCTGAGGGATCCACCTAACGGCGCTTGCATGGTTTCCTCCACCAGAGGAAAGATGAAGAGGTGGATAGTGTCTTGCTTGGCACACCTCCAGCCGTAACGAGTTGGGTCACTGCTGTAATTGAATTGTCCCCCACCGTAAAGCACATTGGAGCGACTCGCTGGAATTCAAAACAGATGTCCTTCTTTGAAAGTCCTTTTTATTTATTTGTCTTTGAGATTCAGTCTGCCAATGGACTGACTGAGTCTCCTCCAAGCTGGACTGATTACGTGCTCAGAAGAGCAGTTTACTAAATAAAATATAATCCTGGGAGAATTCTGACGTCAAAAAGCAAATGGGTGATCTTGATGGACATTTGACACCCCCTTTTAACCCTGTGTCATGATTGTGTTGAGGATGGCTGGTCTGGAAAGTATTGGAACCTATGTCAGTGGAATTCAAATTCATGGTCTTTGGCACAGTAAGTAATGTCTGCAAGGTGTAACCTCAAGGTTAGTTTGAATGCTTAGTAGTCTGTGTGATTGGACGGTGATATTTCTTGAAACTGTTTTTCCACTCACGCTAGTACTCTGACAGCTCCAGTCTCCAGTGTAATTTGAACGTAACAGTGATTTGTGGTTTGCAAAAAGCACAAAAAAAAAAAAAAAAAAAAAAAAGTTGGTTGTGGGGTATGCACATATAAAAATGTAATTGTAAACCTCTTTCATTCATTGGTCAGAAACATGGTGATGGCAAAATGTAAATAACCTTTACCAATTTCACATAGAAATTGCTTAAATCACTGAAGCACAGAGCCAAATGCTAAACGCATTCCTAGGTTTTAGCTTAAAAACATTTTATACATGTGTCCGCCATTTATATTCTCTTTTTTTCATCAGTCAAAAATATTCATTGCATTTCTGCAATATTATAGCTCTGTCAGTTTGTATCTTGCTTGGGGAAAAAAAACAGAATAAAATGCTGAATGAATAAAAAAAACTGAGTTTAAAAACACTGAATACACTGAATGTTTGGTTCACTTCGTGCACTCGTGTTGATTCAGGGTTGAACCAATTTCTCACTGGAATTGAACCGCTGTAGAGTTTACATGGAATCAGATCAAGACCAAATTGTTCAATCTTAGGATGTAGTCGCACTAGTCTCCATTGCCTCGTACCATGCCAGAAAGCGATTTTTCCCCTGCCCCGCACTGGCCTGAGCTCACATTGCGCTTAACCTTCCGCGCCCAAGTGCACTTACATTATAACGATGCAACTTTTTGTTTTGAAGAAAAGCACTCTCTTAGCATGCTGGAGACTGTTTTTACATTGTGGATTTGGGGCCATATTGATGCATGGTCCTCTCACGCGCCATACAGATTTATCAATTATGCAACGCAGTGAATTTGAGTAGATCATGCTGCATGCACAAGAAGATTTTTATGGAGGCAGCTGACATTGCAGGAGGAATTTGCATCTTTACTCGCCAACTACAATCCGCTTATATCCGTAAGGTGAGAACCAGACCTGTTATTAACCTTAATATTCTCCACTGGATTGAAAAGTGCACATCATAGCGTTCAAGTTCTGAGCATGGGTGTGGTTCGTGATCACACTGTGAACAAGCCCAAGCAAATTGCTTCAAATGAACTAAATACTGCATATATGAAAGCATCCCAAGATATCAGGTCCATTTGTTTATGCTTGGGCCTCCTATACCGTGTGGAATCTGTTTTAACGATGCATTAATGGTTGTGACTTTACTTTAGTTGTAAACCTTCTACTTGTCTAAACCCAAACCTGAGGTAGTGTTCTTGTATCTCAGCAACCAGTGACTTTTTATCTTGTGAAACCTCCTAAAAGCATTTTCCTCTGTCTTTTCTCTCTTTATGTTTGAGTGAGTACACAATCATGCATCATGTGAAGATACACATAAGCTTATTTGTGTAAAGATACCAAGAAGGGGCTTCACTGTTAAGCAGTGACTCAATGAGCACACAGGAATTTTATGTTAAAGTACTTGTTATAGGCCAGGTACTATCTGGTTTAGGAATGACACTGGCACTGTTAAGGTTCTTAATTAGCATAAAACACAATCAAAGGTATGTACTCGATCAAGAGCAACCAGATATAGAATGGCATTAAAAGTCCTGTGTGTCTATCCATCAGGGTGTGTGATATAATATGTGTCATCTATGTATAGATTGCATAGATGGATCAGTGCTCAAATGTTCAGGGTACAGGTACATGAGTACTGTTTCACCAACAACAAAAACATATTTGTGAAACAACTCCTGGCATTAAAACCGACGAAATAGATGCGCTAGTAGCTAATGTATGCGTTGCATTTTGCTCTGGACAGCAGCCTGTTCATCAGCTGTATCTCTCCTCCACTGTTTTGCTGCGCTGCTGGTGTTCGATTTGTGCTAGCTTGGAAAAAAAATGCTACTGTAGCATGAATAAATGCTGCCAATAGCGGAGAATAAACTCGATTTTAGCCGCAGCCCATAACCAAACCCTTAACCAAAACTAAGTCTTGACAGGTAAAACAAATCAACAGAACACCATGCTGGCTGATGATGACACCCTCAGCACTCAGCGTATGCGTACAGGCAAAAAGCCACAAGAATTCCGATCGTCGAGCTCTCATTCAGGTCACATGGTCGCAAATTGGATACATATTGGATTTTGGACCACATATGACTCAAATCTGATCAGAAAAAATCAGATTTCAGTCACTTCAGCAATGCATTGTGAACGTAGCCAGATTCACATCGGGCAGCATTGTAAAATGTATTTAAGTATACACATCAAGCAGAGAACACGCATCCGAGCTACCAGTGGGAAATTAAAAACAACAAGAAAACAAAACAAAACAAAAAAAATTTGAATGCATCATATCCGGCCTCGCATGTTTTATACATCTTGAGGAGGTTTGCAAGCCGTAGCATCCTGCTCTGTATGTATACAACATGGTGTGACATGGTAAATCAGCATCAATTAAAACGTTACTGCACACGCATTAAAGTTGGTGTTTCAGCCTCTACATGATTCTACTCATGACCTTATATGGGCAATTTTTTTTGTTTTCTTTTTTACATTGGACATATTTAAACAACATTTGCTTAAGGTTTTATTTGTATTCATTGCTTCTTATTTAAATAATGTTGTTATTTTTATATCCAAACCTGTTCTTGTATCATTGATAGGAGGAGGAGGAGTATTAATTCTGTATCCTTACATCACAGACTAAGCTCTAAACTCAGCCTTCATGTAGGAAACATCTGCGTATCCTCACTCAAAGCCTCTTCTCTACTCATTGCCCGAATCCTCTGAGTGTGTTTCAACAACTGATATGCCCATAAAGATGGCCAACTTCATTTGATTTCTAGGCCGTGGACTGAAGGACACAAGGCTAGAGTAAAATGCATCCATTGGAGGAGTAGCCTCTATTTATTTATTTATTGCTGGTCTACCTTTTTTCATTTTCTTAATTGTTTTCTCTACTGCTTTATAGAACATTAAAATTACATACAAATATAAGCACAGGTGGGTTTGGCACCTATTTGACTTTCAGCCGCTAGAGCTCCAGATTGAGATCAGTAAAAAGTGCCTCTGTTAGGGTTTTTTTTTTTTTTTTTTTTTTTATATTTAATGTGTATGGTGTTTGCCTGATCTACTGAATGAGTCGCTCTGTCTCGGATTCATTATAGCCATTCAAATTATAATTGGCTCCGACAGCAGGTAACAATACAAGGCCCAATTGTGTAAAGCCACTCATAAATATGGAAGTACAGCTAGGCCACAAGTACAGTAGGTGCTGTGTGCTTTGTGCCTCTTCATCATTTCACCACCCCATCATTTCAGACTGCTCATCTCATACATTGTGCACACTTAATTATTTCTTTTTACACCTATTGGCATATTTCAGTGGCTGCCTTTCTATACTGTTCTTTGTGATGGTGAGAGAAAAGCGATAGATCTGCCATCTCTGCAGATTGATGAATGGATTTCCATGAATTTACATCAATATTGATACAGACAGAGCTTGTCAATATTTGACCGTTTGCTTGCCGGTGTTTGAAGTCCTGCCTCTTAACGTGATAAGTGCATAATATGTTTGCGTGTTATGTTTACAAGTGATAATTACTGTAGAAACTCAGGAACGAACCCTTGAAAGCAAAGCTTACCTGTGACATTTGCCTGAGAAATGGCTTTTCTCTTTTTGTTTCCTCTGCATCTTTGCCTAGCACAAGTCAGTGGTTCTCAAAGCCAGTCCTTGGGATGTCATTCACTGAGCATTTTTGCCTGCCCTAATACAGCAAGTTCTTTTGCCTGATGAAGTATAGAGATGTGTACAACCTTGATTGATTGATTGATTTGATTGATTGCGTGAATTTTCCCCGATTTTCTATCTAATTTAGTCATGGCCAAGTCAGACTCGCTAGATAGCTCTCCCCATCACATGACCGCTACCAACCAGGTAGGGGGCGACGGCCATCACATGCTTACTCTGAGGCACGTGAAGCCAGCTGACTGCATCTTTTCAAACTGCTACACAGCTGCATTGTACATCAGGGACCGGCTTAACACACTAGGAGGAAAGCACTATCCACCAACTTCTATATGCAGGAGCTCACAGATTCCCATGACTGGCTAGAGTCAATGTAATTGATGGGGAAAGAGAGTATGCCACCTCTCCCTCCCTGAGAGCACAGGCCGTTTTTGATCTCTTGAGCTCCTGGCCACAGATGGCTGCGGCATCATCTGGATTCAAACTAGCAATCTCCAGAGCATGAGGCAAACGCTTTTCTGTTGCATCACTTGGGAGCATGACACTGTTTTTTAATCCCACTCCCAACAGAATTCCTCCCACAATTATTGTTTTCATTTAAAGCTAAAGAAAATGTAAATAAAATGTTTGCACTGTAACGGTGAATTTTTTTTGTTTTGTGAACAGTGGTATGTAAAAGTGTGCTGGTTTGCATGTTGGTATCCAATCCCACTCCAGCTCAAAGAGACCAATCCAGATTTATTTTTGGACACTTCCATGGCTGGAGATGAACATGGAGGAAAAACCTCCCAGATGCTGCCATAGACATTGTATTCTCATTGATAGATTGTACTTCTATCATCAAGGTATAAGGGACTTCCATGCCATGTTGCATGTCCTCAGTTTCCCAATCACCAATTTCATTGAACCTCCAGTATTTTAAGAATTGGTATGTTCTTAATACACAGACTTATTGTTTTGGACATTTATTGCACCTATTTTTTAAATTGTCAGTAACGGTGAAGCCTTAAAAACATTGTATGTTTTGCTATCTGTTCCTCTAACGCATTTGGAAATGCATTAACTAGTTTGTTACTCCATATTGCTGTCCTAGTGGCTTCCCTGTGTCGCAATATTCTTTAAATGACTTCAGAGACACAAGTCTATCAAAGAGAGACTGGGTTAGAAAAAGTAGTTACTTACTTCTATTGTAAAATGTAAGTTCAAATTTAAGTGGTGGACTGTCTGTCATTTTTCTTCTTTTGTGGAGGCCAGTCTCCACCATGATTCTCTTTTTTTTGTGGGGGGGGAAACGGGCATTGTAAACATCATGCTGGTTTAAACACACATGTAATATGAGCAGTCATGTTCAATTCTGACTTACAAAAACAATGGGACTATGTGTAAGGGCCTTTGCTGACTTCATGTACATATTTTTATTAGTTTATTCATTTTTAAATATTTAAATGCTGTATTGTTATGCCTTAGGCCTTGTGTATCTTGTGGTTTTGGCATTTTGCTCCCAGCAACCCAAGACATTTGCATGTTCTGCTGTGTGACATCTTTATACTGGAGCATCAGATGGTAATCTTCCATTAATAGCGAATGGATGTTCACTGCAAATTTACGGTTTCTAATCACAATAACTTTTGCTTGAACTGCTTGTGCTCATACTCACAATGTAGTTACTGTATCAGATATTCTCCAAAGACTGTCCAAGGGCCTTTCATTCACTTTAATTAATGTATAAAGTTTGGAGACTGGAGTTGAGCCATTTGTCAGTTTCACAACAGCAATTCATTCAGCGCATTTTTCAATGTGACGTATGTAATGAGAGAATGAGTGCAGACATACTTTGAAAAGCTGTATTTAGATGTGTAATTTATTAAATATGATGTCAAATACATCCACAAATTCCACTAAATAAATCAAGGAAGAGGTTCTTAAGAACAAGTAAAGGTATCAAAAGTAAAGCGCTAAGGGAACCTGTTGCATAGGAGATGATGAATGTCTCGACAGCAGTAGTGGAGGCCATTTTCAGCCCACTAGATAACTTTAATAGTTGAAGAGATGTGGTAGTAAAGTTGAGAATAAGAATTCATAATTGTTTGGTTTTCATCCAGTTATCCCACTTTTGCAGCACAAAGACTGATAAATACTGTTTTGTTGTTTTCAGACATGCATGGCGACCTGTACGTACCTGTAAATTCAGTTTTAATATTTTTAGGTTCATTTCAGATTGATTTGTATGAAACTATATTTTCCAAAAACTGGAATTTTAATATTATTAGTGCATTTAGTACTACTAACTGCATGTCAAGCATATTATAATTTGATTTAATTAATAAAATTTTAATCATAACACAATAAACCAATTTTGTTTAATGATGTATGTATAGAGTATTTAACAAGTTGCCTAAATGAAGGAGTGTATATGACAATTTATTGGTTTTACTCTAATGTAGCTGTCGGTTTTGGAGGTAATGTATTCTGTGAATGTACAGAAAATCACAAAAGCATGACCGTATTTCATTACAGAAATGACGGGTATGACAGTGTTTGCCTATTTTATAAGCAGATGTGGCAACATGGATAATAGCATATCTTATGATGTGACAGTCCTTTTTTGTTTTACTTCTTAGGAAAGCAAACTAGCTACATTTTGTACTGGACAAACCTGTTTATTATTAAAGATATTCAAATATTCTATGCTGAAGGGATAATACCACTCGTGTGTTCTTGTATCCATACACAAATTAGTATAAACTTCAGAATCCTTGTACAGTATTCAGGTAGATGACTATCTGTCGATGACTGACTGACTGTTATGACTGACTATGGCTCTTCCTCTATATCAGGTTACAACAGGTTAGGGCAGGATGGTATGATATAATATCGATATCATGATAAATTATATTACAAAATACATTTCTGTTATATTGTGGATATCATATCTTTTTTTTTTTTTTTTTTTTTTAACATTTTAATTATTAAAAAACAACAGAAAATCAGATTCATTCACACAGCTTCCAACTCCAAGGATGTTTATTATGCTAAACAAGCTGGAGAGATTAGCTAGCAGCTACAGTTTTATAGTGCTTGGAGTCTGCAGATGTCACATACAGTACACCCATCGGTACTTGTATCAGTATCCGTAGTGTTAAGGGACACTGATCGGATCTCTGTATTCATTTTTCTGCATTATTACTTTAGCTACTGTTACACAGTAGAAAAAGTCAACAAACATTTTGAGCTCGTTGCTCACTGTCAACAGATCGCTAAAGTTAGTTGCGTGCAGTCAGCTACAACTGAGTTACAAATGGCTAGCAGAAGCTAGCTCAGAGGCTTTTGGATAGTTTTCAGACTTTGTTGAGGAAAGTAAAGGTTTAACTCCTCCTTTCTGCAATGCTGAGGCAAATCATAATCTTACATGGCTTGAGAATGTTTTTCGGAAGATATACTTTTAGGCAACATACAATTTTTATAAATAAAATAAATCTACTTCTGTAACCATCAAACAAAATAAAATGTAGCACTGCATTGACTTTTCTCACTTTTGTCAGACTGCTGATTCAATTATTGATCCTAAATTGCATACAATAATAATAATAATTATTATTATTATTATTATAAATAATGAATTAATAAATACATTCAAACATCAATTTTAATGTAACCAGAAAAAAGGCTCAATACTACATTCATTCTTTGGGGGGGAAAAATGTATAAACTGTAATCCAGTAACGATCCAAGGTTTCAGACCATTATCGGTCTTAAACCAGTACTTAGTGTCAGATTTGTTCATTTCTAAGAGCATCATTAAAACATAATTTAATTACATCTGTTGCAATTAAATAGTGAAAAATGTTGTCTCCGTTATTAGCACTAACCTCTTGGCTGTTGCAGGCTTTCTAAACACTGCTATAAAACTGGCCTTGGAAAAAGTGCTCGCCCACATAACAGATGCCATTGTTTTCTAAATGTGTCGGTGACTGGGGAGCATATTTAAAAATTTCATTCTGCTTTAACTTTTTTAACTCATTGCAGCAAACCAGGGACACAACACTGCTTGCTCCTCATAGAAGGAAAAAAAAGGAAGCTTTTTTTCTAGATGACCCATGTTGACCTGTTATCTTAAGCATTGCATACATTATCTACTGGACTATTGTACAATTGAATGAAAGACAGTGATGCGCCTTCAGAATGAGAGACACGCTTGGCCCTTTCGTTTTTCAAGATCCTGTGATAAAAATGTAATCTTTCTGAGTAATCTCTCTGCATTCCATATAAACCTTTTGTAGGTGGAACTAATAATTATACTACCTGATTGTACAGACATAATAGTGAATTATTTGAATTCGTATATGTATTAGATTAAAGTTAATCAGATGGAGCAGTCAACAAGATGACCCTTTTTTCCCCAAAGTTAAAATATGTACAGTATGTATACTCTATATCTATATCTATATATATATATACATATATACAGTATGTATACTCTATATC
>JAQQZR010000035.1:9993881-10008109 GCA_030068235.1 Notoglanidium macrostoma | reverse complement strand
TATATATATATTTCGACTTGTCTGGCTAAAGCACTTCTAAGTAGTGAAAGCCATATGGCCATTTATCATAAGGAGCTGATTACAAATATTTGCTCAGCTTGTTTGCTTTTAAGGACTTCAAGACTGAAGCTGCTAGGGCATCGTTGATTCATTGATTCATTCATTCATTCCTTCTAAGATATTAATACAAACTGCCTTGAAGACTAAAATCAGTTTCAAATATGTTCAAGCATGCATCTCTGGCCAAACACGCCGATGTCAATTATTCAGTTGTTCTCACAGTAATGGGTGAAGGCTGCTAATTAGCTGGTGAGGCGCTAGAGCAGCTTTGCCATGTGGCGATCCCAAGCTGTTAACAGCTTTTTTTGTTCAGTCATGCCAGTGTCCTGCTGCTTATGGAGGCCTGCATGCTATTTCCGTATGTGTAAAAGGTGCACTGGTGCATAAATCTGCGACCCTTTCACGTTTCCTAAAAATCGGAATTATAATATTTTAACAGTTTGCGGTCTATTAGTAATAGTAGACTATAGTAGTAAATAAATTTTTTTTTAATTAATTAAATTAAATCACATTATTATGGCATACCTTGAACAAAGGTATGAATTCTTTCTCTGCATTTAACCTATCCAAGCAGTGACCGCGCGCACTCTCTCTCACACACACGCGCACACACAGACACACAAGTGAGAAGTGAGCGCACACACATACCCAGAGCAGTGGGCAGACACATGCTATAGGTGCTACTAGTTGTCTTTCTCAAGGGCACTTCAGCTCTGGATGCAGAGGAACGGAAAAGTGCTGTTCATTATTATGTGCTGTTAATATAGTAAACTATATTAATCGTAATAATTAGTGCTAGTAAACCTGAACAATATTCAAATGCTTTGAAAGTTGTTTTTCGAAGCATCACTTTGAGAAGCCCCTTTGTTTGGTGTATCTGGCTGTCGTTGCGTTTTCACAGCACGTACCATGTCCTTCATCAGTACTTAGAGGTTTTTTCCATGACGTTTAATACAAAATGATCCATATGCTGTAGTAATTTGAATAAAAAAAGCACATTGGACGTGACTCATATTTAGTCAGATGTTCGCTCAGGGAAAGGGGTTTTGTGACAGTGACACTTGGTGATCAGGATCTTGTCATTAAGCCAGAGGGAAGCGGCTGTTTTGTCACTCCATTCCAGCTGCGGGGGATAATGTCTGCCATGGAGGAGCTTAAGTCTTGATTTGTTCCTTCCCAGAATAGGTTGAGAGAGTTCCTTGTGGTTTATGTGCCTTTAAGGGCAATAAATAAGGACAAAAACTGTGGAACTTTTCCTGTAAAAATATGTTTTTTGAACTTCTCTGTGATTTAAAAGGATTTTGTTATGAAATGATTGCTTAGTGAAATATGTTGTAAAACCACATAGGCATCCACAGGACACAGTTTGTGAATTGTGGTGTTACTTCTGTCTTACACAAAAGACCAAACGTTATAATCTTATAACTCCTCTTGATTATTTTACTGCTCTGTGCTGTTTTGAATTTCATGGGTAGTGATGTTGACTCAGTTCTCTTCAAATGACCATTTCTTTGAATTGTATTGGATATATAATTTGTAGGCCACTGGATTTGCAATGTGTAACATCAAATGTGCTCCTTGAACATGCTCACTATAAAATATAAATTTAAAATTCACACTGTATTCTGAAGCTATTTTTATGCTTCTGCTGATGTTTGAAAGTCAATGCAGTATTATGAAGGGTATATTTTTGCATTTTAGAAATATGAATCTCCCATAATGCTGCATGTAGTAAAAATGACTGCCTATACAGGGAAAGAAAACAACGGTGCTAAAGCCTTATTTGCAGAGACTCCCTGCAGCAACAGTATACATGTTATTGTAATGGTACAAGCTGCGGCTGAAACAATTTGTAAAAACAAAATTCTAAACAACTGTGTTTGTGCAAGCTATTTTGTTCCCCAGAATTTCTCCCTAATTTAGTCATGTTCAATTCCCACCACCAGACAGGTCTCCCGTATCATGACAGCTACCAACAGTGGAGGGTGAAGGCTATCTCATGCTTCCTCCAAGGCACGTGAAGCCAGCTGACCGAATCTTTTTAATCTGCTGCTCATGCAACATTGTGACAGTGTGACACACTTGTAGGAAAGTGCTATCCGCTCACCTCTGTATGCATCAACTCGTAGACGTCCATTTTTGCGTCAGTTCGGATTGATAGGGAAGAGAGAGTATGCCACCACTACCACCCTGAGAGCATAACCAATTTTACTCTCCTAGGCTCCCGGCTACGTATGGCTGTGACATCAGAATTCAAAATCGCGATGATTGCTTTTCTGTTGCGTCACTCGCCTCCCTGTGTTTTGTGTATGATTGATGCTGCAACACATTGATGCTTCGCACATCCATATGGTTTAAAAAGCTACACTGAGAGTCTTAGGATTATATTGTAAACAGTGGTGCAGGAAACTCAGTAATTCTAGCTATATACAATATGGTGCAATATATTATAGAAACTAAACACAACACTGCGGCACAACACAATTCCCGGATACCATGTAGTGGAAGGTTTTTTTTCATAAATTACAGTGCAAATGGAGAACAAAGCACAAGAGAGTAAATAGACACTGTGCAAGTAGACACAATACAATAAATACAATACAGCAGTTGTAACGGTGTAATCTGGAGCATATAAAACGTATAGTAAACAGTTACATACATTTACTGGTTTAAAATAAGCTATATAGCCTTGCATTTACTGACTACTGCCTGTTGTTGCTTACTGACATGTCACCGAATGTGTGTAAAAGATTAATTAATTACTATTTATTTTTACAGCAGGCAGTTTACTATAAGCCACTCAGCTTTATATAATGTTTGATTGTATGTTTATTAATGACCTTATGCACTGAATTAAGAACACAGCTGAAATAATGTGAACCCATTTTTGCACCATTTGTCAGTTTTGGTCCAGTTGATCACTAATATACAGAAGTCTTAAACCACAAGTGCCATGTTGTTATTTCAACTTACTATCTTGTTATTTTGATCTAATAACTTGGTTATTATCTTGTTATAAAAATAAACAGTTAATTTGTTTGTCTGTTTTTGGCACACAGCTTTCAACCGTATGTTTTTTCCTGCTCTGACAAGAAAGTTAACAACTGTTTATCTGGCATGTCTATCATGTGAATAGAAGTCTATAAAAGTCACATTCAAAATCATAGGGCAACTGCTGAAGATTGTAATTATCTCATAGTCCAGTCTCTCTGATAAGTCGTATCTGATACAATAAGTTTGTATTTTCCACCGTCTGTCTGTAGAGGGTAACAATCTAACATTTTGTGAGATATTGAACTTGCGTGAATGACCAAAAGGTCATCAGTGTTTCTAACAAGAGATGTTAAGATGCGTACAGTATCTTTGATTCACAGTCAAATTGTCAGTCAAAGAAAAAAGATGCCTGGGAGAAGCAGCTTTGAAAGTCTCTATCTCACTTTAGATAAGATTACATTTTTATAAATAGCAAATTTCACAACGCCAGTTACTTCTATGATGAGAAAAACTGTTTCTAGGTTAAAGTTTAGTAGACTTGGTAATGACAGAATTATACAGTTTTAAAAATCCTATCGTAATTTTAGGAGCAGAGCAGCACTCTGTTCGGGTGACTGCATTCCTTCCCTTCTCTCCCTTATTTCTCACACTCTTAAGCTTTGTCTCTGGAGGCAATATCCAGAGCTCAAATGGTTGTAAAAATACTCCATAATCTCAGCCTCTCTGATCCCATTGGGAGGTTTGGGATAAAGAACGTTCGGTCAAGCCACTAGGATTTTTTTCCCCCTCCTCTCATATCTGGACATCAGGATTCTATTTCAGGAGTGTCATGTTTGCATTAAACAATTTAGTCAACTATTCTTAAGCCATGTCAAGTGATTTTCACCATCATACTATAGTGTGTAAGCATATATTTCTGTTCAACAACATGAAAAAATAGTTGAGAAAGTTCATAAAATCGTAAAAGCCCCCATGTCACAATCTCCGAGATGATGTGATAGTTGGAATAAGTAACAATGTAATACATATATTTTTTTCGATTTACACATCTCGCTGCCAGCTGACTGAATACCGCTATTAGTATCTCCATTAGTAGCAGATGGATGTGTCCTGAAGAATATAAACATGGACTGTGTGCTCTGTTAGGCCTGTTTTTCCTCCAAGAGATGAGAAGATATATGACTGACTTGAAAAGTATTTCCACACATCTCTCAATAACACAGGTTCTAATTAGCCTAAGAACTGTGCAGCATTAATATTGAGGTTAAAATGAATTGCTGTATCATGCTGGCATCTCCAAGCTACATTTTGAGTGAAAATTTAATAAAACTGATTCAGTTATTTAGAAAAAACTAACCAAAAAAAACCATGGATTAGAACAGGACAAACAATCAAGAGTTGGGAAAGAAATCCCCAACGGTATGGAAATAATGTACTGCCTGACAGTGGTTTCTTCAGTGTATCCTTTTGGGAAGAGAACAACTTCATCTTTGCTTGACATTAACGCAGGACAGTCATGTGTGAAAGCTGCCAGTTTCCATATAAGGCACAAATTCCTTTTGGCTTTAGAAAATTTAGGAACTGAGCAGTGTGTATGTAGACAGTTAAAGCCTGCATAACCATGTAGTTACAGATTGAATATTTTAATGAATGTTAAATTGTTCAAATGAGATTCAACTTCAAATCTCTGCTTTATTTATTTTACTTTTTTGAGCAGAGAAGTCGGGCTAACTGACCACATGCTTCTGGCAGTATTCTGTTATTATTTTTGTTATCAGTTCTATGGACAATGTGATGTTAATAGTATTGCTTCATTTTAATTAATTTCAACAATAGTCATATACTGTACATTTTCAACTATATTAGCAAGAAAAAGAACATTCTCAATTTCAGTCCTGGGGACGTTTAATGTTTAATGTTTAATTTTAATGAGTTTAATATTTTTAAGCCAGTAGTTTTCTCATTTATAGAGTGGATATAAAAAGTCTACACACCCCTGTTAAAATGGTATGTTTTTGTATTTGATAAATCATGTCAGATCATTTTTCTACTATCAGTGTGAGTTTACAAATAGGAATTCAAATCAGAAACATTTTGGAGAAAAGTAGAAAAATGCTACTTGCTACAAATACCAGTCGATTTTAGTGCAAAACAATCAGGTAAGCTGAAGATGAAATGGAATTTCACCTTTCAGCACAACGATGACCCAAATCACACATCCAAATCAACAAAGGAATGGCTTAACCAAAAGAAGGTCAATATGTTTGAGTGGCCCAGACCTGAATCCAGCTAAAAATCTGTGGGGTGACCAGAGGCAGAATGTGCACAGGAAATGCCCTCACAATTTGAAGGCTGCAGAATGTTTCTTGGAACAAAATGTGGGAGAATTTTGCTTAGACAAGATGTGCCACACCGATAGACTCTTACACTAAAAGACTGCGTTGTGTAATAAAATCAATTGGTTCTTCAACAAAGTATTAGTCTAGGGGTGTGCACACTTGCGCACACTTACGGTTATTGTAAGTATTTTATTTTCCTTGTTTTCCTCTAAAAAAAAAAGGAAAGGTTTTCCATTTTTACTTAACGAAAAACTGCCATTTCAACAGGGGTGTGTAGACTTTTATATCCACAGTACTTTTTTGTTTAATATGATGTGTTATTTATTAGTGTTTTCATAATGCTGCATTAAATGTCAAATTCAGTTTTTAGTTAAGCAATTTCAAAATTAAGTAATTAGTTAAGGCTTATGGACACAAAGTTTATTTGTTCTTCTAAATAAATGCAAGCTGTGGAACACAGGTGTTTTACAGTCCTAATTTTAATAATACTTTGGGTCTGATGAGCCAGAAGTGTTACTGTATTTGTAAAACTTGTAAAACAACAAATTCTCAGTGTCTTTCATTTTAACACACATACTTTGCTCTTATATGTACAATTATGACTTTATTATTAAAGTATTGTAGGCTTGAGTTAGGAGCCTGTCTTTGATTAAATATGACAATGATTTGGATCTCTTTGAATGAAGTTATGATCTTTAGAGATTTAAACTGCCAAAATGGAAAACCTCATCTCCCGTGTCTTTGGGTGAGTTCCAGTGAAATACAGAACTGTTTTAGGTTTTACACTTGCACGATTAGCTCTTGAGTAGGTGGAAGATGCTCCAATGCAGTTTTGTATAAAGCATTTAGTTGAGCATTTATATGGTGGCATGCTATGCGTAATGCCAGTATTATTGAGTTGATGAGCAGAGACCTTCATAGTGCCATTATGCTAATTATGAAGGAATGGGATTATTTTCCATTGTTCCCATTTCTGTTCTCTGCCTTGAGAAAAATTAGGAATGGGTGATCGGTGCCACTGTTGGCAATGACTCACCGGTGACATCAACAGCTTTTTGTATTCTTGCATATCGTGGAATCCGCTATATGGCTGTTTTGTGGTCTAATGATGTTGTTGGGAGGTGGTAGGAAACTAGGAAACTCTGAGAAGACCCATACACAGGGTGAGCATGCAAAACTTCACACAGACATTCACATGAGCTCAGGACTGAACTGGAGCTGTGAGGCAGAAATTTCACATTACCCCCTATAGTCATGTTGAATTGTTTGTTAGTGGCAACTTGTTCGAAAACTTCCCTATATGAAAATCCCCTTTTTATTTTATTCTATAAGGCTGTGCTGTAGGGCTCCGTAATTAAATTTGGTGTGAATTAATACACACTGAAGTAGGTATATGTCACATGCTTTTAAAATTAGGGTACAATTCTATATATTTGACATCAGCAAACACTCATGCTCTAGTGCAATCTGTAGAATTCATTATATATGTTGAGCAGCTGAGTTTTTTTCTTTGTTAAGAGATGATTTGCACACTTGCTTTGGTCTGCGTGGGGGATTTATGTGTGCATGTGTTTTCTCATGCATATGTATGCGAGTGCCAGTGACCTCTTTTAGTCATAAAAAACTCTTGGTTAAGGTACACTTCAAAATTGTTTTAAAAATTACAGATTGTTCCTCAGGTAAAGTAGCCATTAAATACAGCTCAGTATGCCGTATTTAGAGCTTCTCGTTATGTTTTGATTCGGGGCAGAAACAGAGCTCTTAAATCTGTCTTCAAAAATGGGTTTCTCAAGTATTCATGCTGAGAAATAGCAGTACAAATACTTTGCTAAGAAGGATTCTGAATCTACTTTGTCGGATGAGGACATTCATTCATACTTAGTCATATTCAGTCACACTTAAAGTAAACCACTTTTTGTGACTACAATTAAACCTGTCACACAACTCAGCTGCATGGCCATTAGTTTTCTAATAGGTTATAAACATACTACCCATTTAGGACATGGAACCTGAGAACGCTATGGCACTTTACAATCTCATTGTAAAAGTAAACAGCTCTATGATCAAAGTTTGGCGGAAGAAGTTAAGAATGTAGAAGTCAAGAATGCCATGTTTTACCACCCACATATACTGTATAATTATTTTTGTCCAAATCCAAGTTCACAGTGAGAATCAGCAAGAAGAAGAGGAAACATTATCTTGTTGCGACCAATCTTGGAGTTTGTCCTTCCCCGCCCTTCACCGGTCCTGCCTGCTCCATGCCTCTAGCTGGCTACGTCCACTGTCCCGTTGCCAGCGTTTTTGCCAGGTTTTGAAATGAGTTAAAACAATAAGTGAGAAGGTATTTGGGTGAGATTCAGTGTGTATTTGATATATGTGCGGTCTGCATGAGCAGCAAACATAATGCAGTAAAGCAAGCTGGGCACTTGAGCATTGTAAATGCACTTTATTAATAAGACCAACATATGTTTATGATTTGCCAGTGCCAAATTTCCACTCTTTAAAGCAGGGGTCCTGAGACTAGCCAAGAGTGCCTGCAGGAAATAGGGCCATGGCTCTAATTCAGCTGATTGTTAGTGTTTCATATACAAATGTGAGTACTACTATATTTTTATAAATAGGTCTTTTGTGTACATTATTAGACTCTGTACTCCTTAAATGTTCAGAAGAATAATGTAATCATTGGTCGGCTTCCAAGCATTCACACTTGTCACATTGCCCAGCGTCGATGTAGTTAGGGGGTGATTTTGATGTTGGACCCCCCTTAACATTTAAAGGGTTAAAGCATTCCAAATGCTTATTCATGGGTGGTTAATATAACACACATACAGTGCAGATGATTTTCACCATAATTGCACTAGAACGATGTTCTCAAAAGGCCAAAAAATTCATCATTGATTCCTTGTTTAAAAACCCCAAAACAAATAATCACATTTTTGGCTACTAGCTTCTGAGCCGTTTTCCTGTTTCAGTTTGAAACCTAACCCTAGCTAGCTCCTCCCTGGACATTGGGATGTGTAGGTGACAGAAGATGAAACGGTGTTTTCAGTGGGGGAAAGGCTTTGTTTACCTGGGTAGTGCGCATGTAATACAGTGGTCAGAGTGAATATCAGCAGGTTACTAAAAAATATGAGATAAAGTGACACTTGTGCAAAACAAACTTTTGAACATATTTATTGACATCTAATTATTCATGCATAATGCCTCTTTAACCCAGCTTTAGCCTGGCTGAGCACACTTAATTTCCTTTTTGCCCTTTCGCCTGCGTCATGAGAACCAGGCCAGACGGGACGCATGCGCAGGTAAAACACTTTAATGAACCTTCAGGCAGAGGTACAGAATCGTCAGGCAGAAATCAAACACGTTAAACAGGCAGGGGTCGATCGATGTACAAACAGCCTCGTAAAAAGGTAAGTTGAAAAGAGACAACCAGGAAAACAATCACAGAATAAACGCTTGGCAATAGACGAACACGAGGGAGCAGAATTAATGCTTCGCAAAGGACAGGACTGAAATGAAGCCTATAAAGAGAGTTCGAGGAGAACATGTGTGTGATTGGAGTCACCTGCTATAATTTAGTAGTCAGGTGATTCAGAGCGTGGGAAAATGTCTTCCATGTTATCTGTAGGCTGTGGGTCTTGGGAATTGTAGTCCGTTTCATTGTCTGTGTGTTCGTGCGTGTAATCGTCCATTTCTATGTCTGATTGTGAGTCTGTGTTGGATGCTGTGTAGAGGTCACTGTTGTGGGTAAATGTGGGTGTAGGAGCAGGTGCGGGTGTGACAGCCTGCTCCTCTCTGCTCTCCTGCTCCACATGCCTCTACTACTCCTGCCAGTCTACACATCTAATAAGGTTACATTTGAGTACGAGTTAAGTATAGACTCCTTAAATGTGCATCTTTTCCTTCTTTGCTGAAATATTTTAACAAACTCATCTGAAAATGAAATCAGGAAGATTTTAATGCATAGCTTATATAAACATCATTTGCATGTATTTGACCAACGTTTACTGAAGTAACGTTACAAGTATTACGATTCACAGAGTCCTCTAGCATTAACCTTACCTAGCTAGCGTTAGTTGGCGGGCCGCGACCGCAGAATATACATAACGGAAACCAGTGAAATGCAGAAAGGTAGCATAGCAAGAAAAAAAGGGGTAGTTTTGGTTTCACTTTATAATTAGCATGATATTTTAATCATTATTTCAGAGGTCTATTAATGTTAATAAATATGGCAGGATTGGTTGGCTGCACTTGCCATAAATGATTAAATGACATTCTGAATACCACCGTTGGTATGTAGTATATTTATATTCGTATATTTCCTCGTCAGTGGCTATAACTTTGATTACAGTGCTGCTTGCTATGAATTATAAACTTGGAATGTTACTAGTGTGACACCCATGTAGAAGATGGAATGAACCCTTGCTATACAAGGCATTTCTTTACAGGAGAAATGCTTGTGCCAGGGATTAGTGGTGTACCTCGTTAGTGCTTGTCCATATTAGCAGCTTTGCCTGAACTCAGTAATAGGCAATCAGAGGGCTGAAACAATACTGCCCAGTGTCTTTAGGCTTGTCCCATTGTGAGAGTAATCCATTAGGAATTAAAGGATGAAACACGTGAATTATGAAAAGCCATTAAGCACTTATGTCCAGAAATAGCTTGCTATTTATCTCCGACTTCAGATCAGCGGTTGCCATGAAAACAGCATTTCAAGCTGGCTTCCCCTGCCATTGTGATTGTTTCATGCATGAATTCAAGTGGAGAACTGGACTACGTGGCAATAAGCAGAATCATGGGAATTTATTTTTGAAAATGGCAGAACTATGCCTGTTAACACATGTAATACATTTTATCTATTTCGTTCATGAGTGTCAATATATAATTAAATGAGCTTTTTCAGCATGAATTTGAATAAGTTCCAGATTGTGGTTCCGTTAGACAGATAAGGGTAGTGGTGCATAATTGTTTACATGAATAAAATATTGACTGTAGCTGTATCGGTCTACCTTAATTGTAATTTTGTTTCTGCTTACTAGGTCCTCTATAAGACGTTTTCTAAGATGCATCATGCATTCATTTTTCATTGATTTTATTGGAAGATTTACACTGTCAATTTAATTTCTGAACACCAGGAATTTCTTATGTTATTACTCTTAAATCACTGTTATAGCCACTGACGAAAGAAAATGATACAGATTAGTGAGTAAATTTAATTAAATATTAAATATACATATTTGTGGAACTTAACTGGTCACTCTCAGGTCCTAGGCACATTCTTGGGCACACTCGGAGAGTAAAGCATTTAGACCTATTGATAGAAGACTCATAAACAGTGCCAGTATTAGCCGGACATGGGCACTGGACTTTGCGAGTCACACTTAAGGGTGTGTACTCTCACTGGAACTCGTACTGTGCCCGGGAAAGTTTGACCCCTAAAGTACAGTTTGTTTGACTAGTTTGATCACCGTGTACTGTACTCTGGCACAGTTCAGTGTACCGTGCCCTGGCCTGCTTGAAGAGGTGGGCTCAGGAACTGTTCAGTTAGACTTAGAAGTATTTGGTGTGATACTTAAACACTATGATGTAAAAATTATTCGATGGTCCCATTTAACAAACATGGATAGTGCACTTTTCAATTAATTTGAGAATATTTGTGTTAATAGCAGGTCTGGTTCTCAGCTTATTGATGAACGTGAATTGGAGCTGCGAATTCCTCGCTCAACATCAGTTGCCTCCATAAAAATCTTCTTTTGTGCTGCTTCTTCACCAAAAATCACTGCGTTGCATGAATCCTAAATCTGTGTGGTGTGTGAGAAGCCCATGTATCACCATGACCAAAATGACTCCAAATAAGCCACAATGTAAAATCAGTCATGCGTTTCGCCGTGCTATGGTAGAGAGGCCTTTTTCAGCACAAAGTCGCATTGTGATGGAATAAGTGGGGATTGGGATTGGGTGGGGTGGGGTTAATAATAAGTCTTTCCCTGATTACCCAGGGTGTTTCAAAAAATTATTTTCATTTGCATGTTGCTTTATTTTGTTTATTTATTTTGGACCACAGCCTCCCCTGCACTCCCAACTCCCTAGTCTAGTGATGCATCACAACATGCGCCTGTTAGCAACAGAGTAAACAGAGCAGTGCATCATGGCTTTGGCAGGAGCGTCGTACAAGGTTGCAGAAACATTGCAATGCGTAAAGATTGTGGGAAGAAAATTAAAGGTACTGGATCAACTACATCGAACTTCACAAGACCCCTGAAAACACACCTAGACGGCTTCATTTAGCATTAGCATCAGAGCATTGTTACTGTTGTGAATGAGACATCCGTCTGTTTACATCAGCAGATATTAGCGTTTACCATGGCATATTATCAGAGGTGGTTCACATACCTGCTTGGTACCTACTCTTGGTAACACTAGTGTTGAACATCTACATCTACCAGTCGTTTTAGTACGGCTACAGATGTGCATGTATGATGTGAATCCGTATGTATTTGTGCATGTCTGTTCATACATACAGTCGCTCATTAGGAATGCTTGTACACCTATTCATGCAAACACTTATTTAATCAGCTAATCATGTGGTAGCAATGCAGCGCGAAAAGTCATGCAGATAGTTGGTGCCAACAGAAAGGTTACAGTAACACAAATAATCACTCTTTAAAACCATGATGAACAAAAAAGTATCTCCGAACACACGACTCATCAAACCTTGAGGTGAATCCAACGTGGTCTTCTGAGTTTCATTGTATTATTGTTTTATTGTTCTTTTTGTTTAGAGACAAAAATTCTTAAAAGATTTGAAGACAAAATGGGTATTGTCATGTTGGACCTTAATGTTCCATTATGTGGGTACAAATGTGTAGTATCCAAACAAAGGACTTTGTAATGCCTCAAGTGTCATTTTCTTTTATATTTTCAGCCTTTTCTTCTAGGAAAAGAAGTGTTCTGAAAATATTTCTAAAAATATAGTTGCAACTTGCACTCAACTGTTGCTCTGCTGTGTTTTTTGTTTTGTTTTGTTTTGTTTTTTTCACGTTACTGTGAACAATACTGTTCTTTATTGTTTCTGTACAGTTAAAAGTTCCCATATACTCCTCACATTGTGTAGATTTTGTTGACTTAGACTTTACTTAAAGACTCGAGCTTAAAGCGTCAAGACTTGATTTGGACTCTAAAGGTAAAGACTTGAGACCTGAATTGGGCATGAATTTTATTACTTGTGGAAATGTCGGGTATTAACTGTAAATGTAAATATGTTGTGTACTATTATATGATCTAGTGCCTTTTTCCATGTAGAGTAGGACAGAGCTATAAGATTGATTTGATTCCATAAAATAGTCATTTCTAACATTAACATAGCACATATATCCATTCCTTGGTTTGGTTTTTACCTTAAGGATCATTAAAAATTTTAATTATTAATATGCTAAAATATCAAACTTTCTTCAAACTTTTGGCTGCCAGGGTATATCCTGGTTACCATACAAAATTTAACAAACAATGAATAAAGGAAATGGACATGCAATTATTAGTGCCTACAGTAAATATGTGAGTGGACCAGAAACATTTACAGCTGTTCATTCCAGCATTTGACTGGGGCATCCTCTTTTGAAGAGTAAAAACCTTATTCCATCCCCAAGCCCCTAGAGATGGAGTTCATAGAATTATTTTGTGTAGTATTGTAAAGGTCCTCCCATCTTTTAGGATGTTTTTTGACAGGATATGCATCATACAAGGTTCAGATATTGATGGTAGTACTACAGGTTGTAATACTGTGATATAACAAAGAATCAGCACCAGGGAGGCATTTTGTCTTCTGTGTTGCATGTGTAGCTGATGGTATTGTGATTCCAATGACCTGTTGAAGCCAGACAGCAGATCCCCTCACCCATTTTTCCCTCACTCGAATGTAGACTGTGCAATCATGTCTCCAAAGTATCTAATATTTAATGTTATTCTATCTGTGTGTTGATATTGATTATATTTAGTTGTGTTGTATGCAGCAAACCATAACACGGCTTTCCTGCTGATTAAAGCTTAAACCGTTAAGCACATACAGTCCCCTGTGAAAGTATTGGACCCACAAGCACATTCTGTTGTATTTCCTATACACTGCAGACATTTGAGTTTGAGATCAAAAGATGAATATTAGGCGATGGATCAGAATTTCAGCTTTCGTTATTCGACTTGGCACCTTTGATGGCAGACCAGCCAGTTTTTTGGTGAGCAAAAGTAAAGGAACAGATAGCCTTAAAATAAATTAAAGTAAATAACATTTAATATTTGGTTGCATATCCCTTGATTGCAATAACTGCATTAAGCTGGAGACCTACTGACATCACCTGTTTCTTTCTTTTTGCATTCTGATACTTTTCCAGGCTTGTACCGCAGCTTCTTTGAGCTGTTGTTTCTCCATTCAATCTGCTCTTCAGGAGGTGTAATGCATGCTCAATTGTGTTTGGTGATTCACGGGGCCAGTCTACAACTGTCCTTTGCTGTGTTGCCAGTGTGTTTTGGGTCATTGTTTTGCTGCATGATGAAGTTTCTCCCTATATATTGGATGCAGTTCTCTGTAAATTGTCAGACAGAATGTTTCTGTGGACTTCTGAATTCATTCTGCTGATGCCATCATGAGTTACATCATCAATAAAGATTAGTGAGCTGTTCCAGAAGCAGCCACCCTCCGCATGACACTTCCTCCATCATGCTTGACCGATGAGCTCATACACTATATTGCCAAAAGTATTCGCTAACCCATCGAAATAATTAAATTCAGGTGTTCCAATCACTTCCATGGCCACAGGTGTATAACTTCAAGCACCTAGGCAT
>JAQQZR010000035.1:9958747-9980387 GCA_030068235.1 Notoglanidium macrostoma | reverse complement strand
ATTTTGGTATAATAAGCATATTCTAGAGGGCTTTGTCTTTCTTATAAGCCATTTCTGATTCCAACTGATTAACTACACGCCAAGTTATTATTTGTTGTTCCTACAACTTGGTTAAGTGACAAGACTTTTGTCAGGCACTGTAGATGTTGGATGGACAGATGGAAATATTTGTGTTCCTCCCTATCTAGCGAGGCGGTAGGATTTTGAGATGTCAGCTTGGATAAAGTGTAGTTGATCCCATTGAATGCTCTTTACTGACAGTAAGCAGCTCTGTCCAGCAGAGTCAATGATGGCAATTCTTCCTTCACTAATTAGTTATATATCTAATCAGTGTGGTGATGATCAAACATGGCTGGATTTTTGCAACCTTGAATTGACCCAGAGACGTTGACCCAGATGTCTGATATTTGATAATCAATTCCATTCAAGCCTCATTTCTTGGATAATAGTATAGGTTAACTATGCCATTTCAGTATGTCATTGCTGAATAATGTTTTTATTGGTCTGTTCATGGACAAAGGCATTCTGTTTCCTAATAAGGGCTGCCAAGGAAGTGGGGCTTATAAATAGAACTGTAATGTTTCTTGGTAATATATATGCATCGCTGTGCTGGATGTGCTGTGTGTGTGCGTGTGTGCATGTGTGGACATTGTTCATGTTCATGTAGGCATTTCTGTTTACAGTTCGTACTACAGGCCTGCAAGTCTTCTAGATGAATATAACACTCTAGAGAGCAGGATAATCCAGTTTGCATCAAGATATCAAATGCCCAATTGGAAGTTAATTTGGCCTAAATTAAATGGATTTTCAGCCAGTACAATTTTGCCAGACTCGTGTGGAGAAAAACATTAGAGATTAATTTACAGAATGAAATTCCTTTTACCAAATGTAGTTGATTGTAAAGAAACTTAGAAAATAATTTGTCTGGACATACAAGCTTGGAAAATATGTAATCAAGATTTATTTTTAGTCTGTGATTTTTTTTGATTGATGTTCCCAAAAAGCAGGCTGAATACATTGTTGTGGCAAATATATCAATTCACACATTTCCAAGGAGATGCATTTTGATCATTATTAATATTTTTGAGCTGCACAGTGGTGAAGCTGTCACTTTTATTAATATGAAGTCATTTATAGGGTGTGTTGAGACAATGAGTTTTAAACCGGACATTGTCGGTGAAAATCATTTTACCATTTACATATGCTCTCTCTTCATACTACATTACATTATATAATGTTTCTCCTGTTTCATCTTAGGCAATAGGACAGGCCTTGGAGACAATGTTATTGTCAGTGTTAACTTATTTTTTATGTGTAGTGAAAGGAGACACTGTAGTATTCAGTTCTTATGAACAGTGATGGCACGTTCTTGCTTTAGGGCACAAAGTATCAGATATTCCGTTTGCTTTGTTTACACACAGATGAATTGTAACCACAATCTATAGCTGCTCTTTTAATCTCCTTCTGTTACTCTCACCATGGACAAGATATTTAAACTAGCATTGCAGCTCAGACCGAAATGTTATGAAAATCCACTCTGGAGCAAGTGAAGAGACCGAGACACAGAAAGAGGAAGACTATGTAGGCAAAAACAGGAGAGAGAGAGAGAGAGAGACTCTTGGTAACGTGAGCTAAAATAAACTAAAACGTGAAGACACTGAACAGACGCTACTGTGTACTGATCTAACATCTAAAATGAGTCTTACGGACTGCCTCGTAACAGAATACGTGCACTGTCCTGAAACGAGATGAGACCAGTCTGTGATCAGTTAGGTATAAGCTTTTTCATCTTGTAAATTTTGAAGAATTAAAGGGTCCGGACTTAAATCCTTGCTTAATAACTACACACATTTTTTTTTCTATCAGTGTTATTGTAGTTACTGAATAATTCATAGCATTTACTGAGTAATATGCTTTAAGATGTATAACTGAATAATAAGCCTGGACATTAAGGGATTACATCTATTAAAATTCAAGTCTGTTGGACAGAGGCTTTGCTTTGCTGTTTTGTCATCCTTGTACATTATGTTACTGAAAAGAACCTTCAAGCAAGCAGCAGATGAATCTAATCTAATCTCTGTTCTTTAACATTAGTTTTCTGGGTCTTAAGCTATCTGCCTTTGTTTGTTTCACAGCTTGTGGCCAACGTGCTGATCTTCTCCTGCACCAATATAGTAGGTGTGTGTACACACTACCCAGCAGAAGGCTCACAGAGGCAGGCCTTCCAGGAGACGAGAGAATGCATTCAGGCCCGTCTGCACTCCCAGAGAGAAAACCAACAGCAGGTGAGGAAGAAGATGGCTGCAGGTGACACAACTGCGAGGCCATGAATGTGCTTCAGAGGATGTATTCCTACTACCAATGTCTCATCTGTCAAAAAGTGTCCCTGTTTTCCAAATACTGTCGGTGTAAAGAAAATGTGTAATCCTAAAGACACTTTCTTAACCTTCTAATTATGCTTTTTCTTGGTAAATGTGACACAAGCCAGTGTAGATGAGATGGCAGTAATATATCACACTAATGATTTATATAAAGCTCATGATGATGGCACACAATGCAGTCATGAGCTAATCAACACTGGCAGAAGATAACCAGAATCTTCCAGACTGCCCTGAGACACTCCACTGTATTCCACACGTAGCAGGGTGACGTCAGTGTACAGCCACTGTTGTCATTGGTGATGACTCCTCATAATAGGAGCTGATAGGTAGGGGAGCTAGCAAGAAGGAGGAAAAAAATGTGCACCACTCAATTCTGAGTCAGAAATTGACAACCCTTGATAGGCTGATTAAAATCCAGTTCCTTTTAATATTTTCCTCATTTCCAACTCCCCCCTTCTTCTGTTTCTCTCATCCCTTGTTCGCAGGAACGCCTCCTCCTCTCCGTGCTTCCCCGCCATGTTGCCATGGAGATGAAAGCAGACATAAATGCCAAGCAGGAGGATATGATGTTTCACAAGATCTACATCCAGAAGCATGACAATGTGAGGTAGGAGAGAGATGAAGCCCAGCTCCTCAATAGGAGTGTTCACTCTTAATCACTTTTAACCCTGCAAGCAGAGATACCATGAACTTCAATTTGACCTGCTGCCCTGGTTCTTCTTCACTGGCTCTTTTAATATGGAACATATTAATGAATTCATGTAGATGACCATTTTTGGAAAATGTAAAATATACACACAAATTCTAACTGTAAAACCTGTAACTGTGACTCAAGATAGGAGCAGTTAAGTGAATGTTGTATCCTCTTAGTTAGTGAAGAAACTAATATGAAAAAAAGTACAATGTACAGACTAAATCATTAATAAACAAGTGTATTCACCGCCCAACGTAACAGATAAATGGGAATAGTTATCGGTATTCATAGTACCTTTTGGAAACCAACTTTAGCACCATCTTGTGGTTTGAAGAAGGAAGCTCAATCATATCATGCTTCCTTCTAATTTCTCTGTCTCCTCCAGACACAACACACACACTTGCACCCACAGTCTCATTCTTTTTCTCAACATCTCTCTCTCTCTCTCTCTCTCTCTCTCTCTCTCTCTCTCTCTCTCTCTCTCTGTCCTTCTGAAACACATCCACACTAACACACACTTGCACCCGCAGTCTCATTCTTTTTCTCAACATCTCTCTCTCTCTCTCTCTGTCTGTCTGTCCTTCTGAAACACATGCACACACACTTAAACCCACAGTCTCATTCTTTTTCTCAATCTCTCTCTTTCTCTCTCTCTGTCCTTTTCAAACACACACGCACACACACACTTGCACCCGCAGTCTCATTCTTTTTCTCAACATCTCTCTCTCTCTCTCTCTGTCTGTCTGTCCTTCTGTCTGTCTGTCTGTCCTTCTGAAACACATACACATGCACACACACTTAAACCCACAGTCTCATTCTTTTTCTATACCTCTCTCTCTTTCTCTCTCTCTGTCCTTTTCAAACACACGCACACACACACTTGCACCCGCAGTCTCATTGTTTTTCTCAACGTCTCTCTCTCTGTCCTTCTCAATCTCTCTCACTCTTTCTCTCCCCTCTCTCTCTCTGTGCACTGTACATTAGGCCTGATGAGAGCCCCTTCTTTCTCCATGTCATCCAACATTTAGACTGAAGTTCCACTCTGATTTATTTGAAATCCCAGTGTATTTTGTCTTATTTATTATAAATATAGAGAGATTTGTTGGTTTTAGTGTAGTGCTGAGTGGTGGCATTTGTAAAAGTTTCACATGATGAATGTTGACATTCTCCAGACATTCTAAAGATTCTAAATCTATTGGAGATTCACTGGAGGGGAAATTGGTGTGACAAGGAGCAGGTCAACTTCAACTCCAGAGAGTCAGGAAGTAGTAAATCCTTCCTCTCTCTTCAGCTTAACACAGGTGCAAGCTCAACTGATTTTAGGCTTATTTTTCTAAAGCGTGCTTATACCTAATCCTTGGCCCTTAATACGTAAAAGGATAACAAAAAGATAATCAGAGTTTCATTGACCTTTGGTTGAAATATGGGTATGTCTTCTCCATTAGTTTAAGTAATCAGTCATGATTTGACCAGCAGGATTCTGCTAGTCAACCAGCATGGCAAAGTTCTATGTGAAACACACTTAATAAAATGATTCAGAACTGAGTTCACTTATACATAAAATGTTTGTGTTTATATGAACCTTTTATCATGAATTAGTTAAGAATATTTAAAAAGTTTCAGTACCACTGCATTTGAGACTATTTTGTTGTAATTAAAAGGGAAAATGTTTTATTAATATACACTATGTGGTTCTGCCTTTCTGTACAAATGTTACATATTTTATGCCAGAGGTTATGTAATCTAATTTGCATTAAATAAATAGGATTTTTATGGCATATTGGTTTGGGCAAATGATAACTAAATAATACTAATAATATAATACAAATTTAATGAACTATTCCACCAGGCAAATATAAACTGTAATGTGCTGCTCAGCCCCATGTTTTGGTGGCCCAGAATCTGACTAGGATAAAACATGGTAACTAAGTAACGTTAAGTCAGGCCAGCTAGTTAAGTGCATTAACACAGACTAAAGAAAATGAACAAGTAGATGAACATGCAGCATATTTTATGCCCATGACAAAATGTCAGCAAATTAGTGGCCAACATATCGGCTAGGAGATTTGGCGTTCTGTTCACTCATCACACACAAAATATATTATTCTGTATTCTTTATTTTCTGTTGATAACTGTGCCCAAAGACATGGCCATCTACCTCCATGCCAAAGACTAGGTGGCATATTATGGTTTCACTGTTACTACAGGTCTGTGTTATTTTGATACTCTATTTTTTTTATGCAGACACTTATTCTCTTCACGTAACTTTATGTCAAAAAATGAAAAACTCTTTAAAAGTTTAAAAGTTAAATGTGATGATTTAGGCAGTGAGCCCCACAAATTCTGTACTGAGAAAACTTCTACAGCTTTCACTTGGCTCAAGGTCAGGGATTGCTCACTGTTAAGCTTGACCGATTTCACAAATAATAGTTTGAACTAAGCCTGCTGGGTAGCAGACAGAGGGCAGGGAAAACAGGAGCAGGTCTTCGACAAGGTCTTCCAAAAACAGTTTAACCTATAAGGTGGCACATGATGTTTGTGTTACTTTTGTCTCTTGCTCTTGACTAAACCTCACACAGAGACATGTGTCTGCCTATCTGCCTGTGCAGATTGGTGGAAGTCTTGCTGGTGTAATAAGCAGGAATTATGCAGTACCACCTGCTTCTTAGGAAAAAAACAAAGCAGGATGATTTGGATTGTTCAGATCAACAAAAAGGCATTCACAGATTTATGTCACAGTCTGTAGCTATGATGAGATATATTCATCATATTAGACTTTTTTTTTAAACAATTGGTAATGATTCAGGGAGTGTTAAGCTTCAGAAGACTAAAACAGCTACAATCTCATCTTATTTGCAAAGCATCACTGAATACCTTGCTGATCGCTTGACATAACTGCTCACATAGTAAATAGTACAGCACTTGGTGAAGAAGAGCCTTAGCCATGCCAAATCGTAGTCCCTGACAATGTAGCCATCATCTTCTGACCAGGAAGGTGCGCTGGCACAGCTGTGGTTTTCACCACCAAGGATATGTCTTTCCAGCCATTCTGACCTTAAGTGTCTGAACAACATTATCTTTGAAATGGGATATCTGCAGTATGATGGTTGGAGAGCTAGTGTAGCAGAGGGTGATTACATGTTCAGCATAGCCTCAGAGGGGGGCTAAGTGGTTGTAAGATGAAAGCCATCAGACCTGGTAGTGCCAGCTCTATGGGGAAAACAGTCAGGAGCTGTCGACCTCTCATGCACGGTAGTGCTTTGAGACAGACTAAGCAGTGACCCTTGAAGAACTTACAAGGTCATGTTATGTAAGCAGGAAGTGTGATGCTATGCCCAATTCCTTCCTGGGTTTTTAGCTGGTGCGAGTGCTGCAGGTTTGTTCATGCTGACCTGTCCAAACTTCCCTCAACAGCTTCCTCAACAGCAGGCCATCGGTGACCTTGGAGTTCACTCCATTTAGTGAAATGTTCCCTCATAAAAGGTTTCCGGCCTCTTTTCCAGGTCGTTTTACTGTCAGCACATTAATCAAACATTTTTAATTCACCTTTGTTTCATGCATAAGCAATACTCATCTCAGGGACACTGTCACCACAAAGTCATTATTATTGCTGGTCAAGAAAGAATCGGATGTGTTTTATGTTTCCAGATTTTGCACATTCATCACATCACATCTTTTATTTTTATTGTACCGTAAACAGTTAGCTATAGTTTAACTTACTTTAAAAAAAATTTAATCTCCTTGGGCCTGGCCCTAAGCTACAACTCGCTTCCAGACTAGAAATTAAGTGAGGCTTGATGGTGTTAAAGCCTTATCCATGTTGAATAATAAATTAAATTGCAATGAATATGTTTATACAATTACTTTTATAAATAATGCAGTGATCATTCAATATGCATGGATAGGAAACATGGGAAATGAGTGTTAACATCATACTGACCCAGCATATGGGGGAAAAAAAGGAAATGTTGAGTTGTTTATGTGCCACAATAGTAACTTTTAACTAAAAACCTGAAACCTAAAAAGCACAATTTTGTTCATCTTTAATATTGCCAAAGCTAGCTAGCTAGAATAGCAATGTATGTTCTGTAGATAAAGAAATGTTTACATTTCATTTTCTGCTACATTCTCTACTAATTTGCATATAAGACCACAGTACAAGCCCTGGAACTTATTTTACATGGTCACAAACCTAGCTTATTCAAGATTATATGGAAGTACAGAGGAAGTGTTTTCGGTGGAAATTTGATATTGGTGCTGTGGTAAGTAATTTGAGCCAAATACTAGCCTAAACATATTAGCCTATAAGAACAGACCAGTGCTATATTCAATAAGGGTAATAGTCTACTGATACCACACCCACCTGTCTTCAAGACCCCTAAGTGAGTTATATTGGGATGTCTTTTTTTTTTTTTTTTTTTTATTGTTGTGAGATATATTAAAAATATATATTTTAAAAAAAATGGTCCAGTGGCACTATAATGCTAAGGCCATGTTAACTGGTAGAGAATTATTCCTGTCATGTTAGATTTACCACTTAACTATGGTATTTTTCCTGCTATGCTAGTTGTTATTCTTTAAAAAAAAATGACCGTAACATTAGAATTACCATAGACATATTTGTTGAAGTACTTTAGACATGTAGTTGCTAGAAAACAATCTGCACTCTGCTTCGGCTTTGCTCCGTCTTATGTAAGAAAGATATGGTAGAGTGCATCACAGTTTAAGTAGAAGGTGAAAGTTGGAACATTTTCCTTAGAAGGCATCAACAGGCTCTGGTTAGCTGTCACATGCTCTTAGTACAGCAGGATGATTGTGTTGTGTAAAAACAGCTCCTCATCTGCAAGCCTTCAACATTTTGTGAAAAACCCCTTTTGTTCTAAGATTCTGAGTAAGTGAACAGAGAAGCCACTTTGGTCCTGAACAGAAGCTTTAATCAGCGAGCGTCACTGTCTCCTGTATCAACCAGCGCCAGGCCCTAGGGTCACTACAGAGATATTCCTATTAGAGCAGGATCTCTAACAATGTTTCTCCTTTTCTCATCCCACCTTGTTGAAAGCTGTGCAGTGGAATATTGAATAGTTACTGTTATTATAATCCATGTGAGGTCATCTGAACCCCTGTAGCTTTTTATCTTGCTCGTCTCGCATGTAGGAGCATCATACAATGGAGGACCATATCCGTTACCTCGTTCTCATGGTAAAAGAATGTCAAGCAGCTCTCTCGGATTCAGATTTGTAGGTTGAACTTTCCCTTGGCTTTCATTAGATTACGAAGGTCTTTTATTACCACTGATCCACTATGCGCTTCCAAACCAGTCCTCAGTCTCGGTGGCATGGTAATGGAGTCTAATGTGTGTTACTAATGTGGGATGGCTCATAGATGTTATTGTATCTATGCGACGTCTACCCATTGAATGGTTATTTGAAAAGGCCAGGGGCAGAGCTCATTCTAATAACCGCACAGCGTTGGCTTGCGTATGGAATTTTTGCAAAGTCATTGTGATAAGTAGAGCTGATAAGTCTTAAACATCTGCAGATTAATCTTCTGTTTCTCTCTCTGTGCAGTATCCTCTTTGCTGACATCGAGGGATTCACCAGTTTGGCATCTCAGTGCACGGCTCAGGAGCTGGTCATGACCCTGAATGAGCTGTTTGCAAGATTCGACAAACTGGCTGCAGTGAGTGAAGATATTTGGCAAAAGAGTTAAGGGATTGACCTGTTGTGAATTCAGATCTGCTGAACATGCTCTTGGATTTCACTTATTTTCTCTCCAAGCGTACACTGCTTAGGGGTCTTACCTGTGCACTGTGAATGTTTGCGTAGCCAGGCTTTACTCACCAATCCACGTACTGTTGAGCCAAAGCCACATCTCCTCATTATCTCTAGACAGGATTCTGAGTCATGCTGTGGAAACAGATTCCCTCCTGCGCTCAGATCCCCCTCACTATGTTGCACTCATTTAAACACAGATGGAAATATATTTATGCCTGTCTGGAGGATTCACCTAGATATATGTGTTAAGAACTGACTTTATTATTCTACAGAGAATTCGCATTGATTTGGGAAGATTTCATTACATGTTGTATAAGGATGTGTTTGCACATAGCAAGCGCACGAGGCGCACAGCTACTTGCTCAACAACAACAACGTCTATTGTGTTTTTTGTGGGTTAAATTGAGGCATATGCCGGGGTGACATTCAGGTGGTTGTCATGAGACTGAGCAATGGTGTGTATCCTGTGCTCAGCCTGAGGCTCTGCTCTCCTCTCCTCTCCTCTCTATTCTTTCTAAAAACCATTTTTCATTTATAAGGGATATTTGTGATTATACTGGGACTTTTTTCTGGGCAAAATGACAAACTAAAATCAGAACTTAAAATACTTCATGAAAACAAACTTCATTCCATATTTGGATTTCAAGGTTATTGAAGACTGAACTCTGACCTTTCTAATCCCATAGGGAACAATTTAATATCAGAATTTTTTTTTTTTTTTTTTTTTTTTTTTTTTTTTTAAATCATCCTGTTCGTAATGGCAGACACTTCCTTAAAAGGAGAAAGTATTTGTGCTGGGTAATATGGATTTTCAGGGTCCACACGAAAGCTTTGGTTTTCAACTCAAACTTGATAAATGCTGACTATGCAAAATGTATGTAGTGTGAAAGGAAATATTCATGGTGCTCTAATGATCAAATGGAGATGATTTAAAAGTGTCAATAATGCTTTTTATCAGCTTGCTGCTTGATGCACCTGTGTCTCTGTGTGAAGGAAAATCACTGTCTACGGATTAAGATCTTAGGAGATTGCTACTACTGCGTGTCGGGTTTGCCAGAGGCCCGGGCTGACCACGCTCACTGCTGTGTGGAGATGGGAGTGGACATGATTGAGGCCATCTCGTAAGTATTACAGCTGCTTTTAAATTTTAATTCACGTCCGAAGAAGCAGGAAGCAAGCTCAGCAGTACATTCCTCATGTGTGTAGAGACATGTAAATAATAAAATAATTAAATAATAAGGACTTGTATGTAGGGAAAGACGTTTTTTTAACAGTGTTTAAGATTAACAAGTCTTTGCTGCTTAAACAATGATTAGCTGCTTGAATTCCTCATGAGAAAGAATGAGCACAGGGCTTCTTTGCATTTTCTTTTTCTTGGTAATTGGTGAATACAAAGAAGGATAGAACTCCCTGCAGGCAGTACTGAATTATTAAACTATGAGATTGATGCTGATTGTGTGTGCATGCAAGCGTGCATTTGGAAATGAGTGTGTGCACAAGGTCAATAAATGTATTTTCACCTTGCAACTGCACACCCTCTGGTTGCCAACAGCATGTCATATCACCGATATATTGCCTGTGTGTCTTGTATTAGATGTAGTTTGTTGGTGCATAGTTTGTAAAAACAATAGCTTACTGCTTCACTGAGCCTGAATGTGTTTACTCTGGGCAATGGCCAGCAGGCCTCGACTACACTAACAGTATATTTACATTATAGTGACAACCTCCAAAACAAATGTCTTAAATATATTTTTCAGTCACGTTATTCAGTCGAGTGGGACATGATATAAAAGTGAAGGTATCATTTTAAACCATGTGTGAACATGAAGTAAGATTAATGTCGAAGCGTGAACAAATATGTAGACATATTTCATTATCTGTTTTATCCTGACGTACTCTAGGGCATAGAAACATTGAATGCACTTCAGACAGCTAAACTTGCTTGCATTTTTGTGCCGTGCCTTCAAAGCAGCCAGACGCTGGCAAAAAACCATGTTGCTTTGCTGCAGTGTGATACCGAAGCCTGTCACCCCCAATGTTATGAGGGTTTAACTCTCTCTGTGTACTGTGCCACTTATATTCACTAAACTGATTTTAGCCTTGATAATAAGTGAAATCTGAGATCATATTGGTATTATTTTATTATTGATTTCTGTAAGCTTATTGCTTGTCCTTGTGTATTCATTACAGAATAATTGTAAAGCCTCAGTGCTTGGCTGGGATGCTCAGCTGCTTACAGTAGTGGTGATAGGCATAGACATGAGAGTATTTTATTTATAAATACTCTGATAAGAATGAGTCTAACTGAGGTCACCAGTTCAGCTGTCAGAGGGTACTTGTATTCCTCAGAGCTTAATCCAGAAAACAACATTAGGAGGTCATTTTGTGCGACAGTGTAGAACATGGTAAATAGTAATAAAATTAGTGTAATTACCACATTGTCTGGGAATGCTTCTCTGCCTATTAAGACCAAACAAGTAAAGCAATTAGTGTTAAGCTCACCACTAGTTTAGTGGTGTTGAAGAGGCAGATGTAGCCACGGTTTTCTCTGTTGTGCTTTTAAGTTGCATTGCAAGTCAATAATTTCTGCGTGTGTGTGTGTGTGTGTGTGTGTGTGTGCGCATGCACATGTTCTAAGATTGGTGAGGGAAGTCACTGGTGTCAACGTGAACATGCGAGTGGGGATCCATAGCGGCCGAGTCCACTGCGGGGTCTTGGGTTTGAGAAAGTGGCAGTTTGATGTCTGGTCCAATGATGTCACGCTGGCAAATCATATGGAGGCAGGAGGAAAAGCAGGGTGAGTGTGACGTCTCTGAACAAGACCTAAATAAGAAATAACCGAAGCAAATTTATTACAGTTAAAATCAAATTTAAATAGCATTTATACGCAGTTTGTGTTTCTTTTATGAGTTTCTATATATATTTTTTTATTTCTATCGTTATCTTATTAACCTCACATTAAGCCCTATTGCTTTTTCCCAGCCGTATCCACATAACTAAAGCTACTCTGAACTATCTGAATGGTGACTATGATGTGGAGCCTGGCTTTGGCGGAGAAAGGAATGTCTATCTGAGGAAGCACAACATTGAAACGTTCCTCATAGTGGGATGCAGCCAGAAGAGGGTCAGAGTTTGTTTGTCCTTTCCTTCCTCCCTCATACAGCTGCAAAGCACAGTTAATTAAAGAAATTGATTCACCAGTTTTATCTCAGATTTGCTTCCCAGAATATGTTTAACAGTTGTTATCTGTAATACTGAGAGAACATATTTCTGTTGTTTAGGGTCAGTTAGGACTAGTTAAGTTTTCTCTTTCACACTAAGCACATGTTTCTAATACACCGACTACTCTAACTCTTATTTATAAGACTTGGGGCCAGTTTACACGGCAACAACACAAGTGGCATTATTCACTTGTTATTATTATTATTATTATTAAATTCTATTTTATTTGTACAGCGCTTTTAACAACAGACATTGTCACAAAGCAGCTTCACAGAAGTACATAAATTCTGAATATAAACTTATGAATCTATATATAATTTAATCTATATATCCCTAATGAGCAAGCCTGTGGTGACGGCAACGGCGGCAATATTATAATAGAGTTATATTCAAATATTATTCACTTATTATTATTATTTGAATATATTTATTATGTATCTCTAGAGGATTAAATGCTACTTCCAGTAGATTGCAAAAACATCCCTGTCCATTATGTTGCCATGGTTACCTGTAAACCAATTAGCAATTTCTTAACATATTGGTCAGCAGGTTAAACACATGGAAAGGTCTGCAAGTTTTTCTATAAAACTTTCAGGTTTCATTGTAATTGTTGTCATGAGCTTTGTCTCAAATTGAAAACTGACCTTTCATTCAAACCTATTTACTAATCAAGAAGATCTAAGTGAATGGTACGCTTGACGACTTGTGTTAATTCTCAAATAGTCCTCTTAAACGACTTTGCCAGTATTGTCAGTTGTCTGTAAAAGAACAATTTCCAATTACATTTTATACACCTTTCCTTCACCAGCCTCCATTTTTGCTCTCTTGAAGTTAATAAGACAAAAAAGTTTTGTGACTGAGCAGCCTTTGTCCTGAAAAGTTTCCCATGGAGGAAAACGTAATGGCTGTTAAAAAGTGCTAACACTCCTTTCAAAAATGTTAAATAAACATCACCTGACAGAAAATTTCACATGATCAACAACTATGTTTTTTTTCTTGCTAACTAACATTTCTTTAATCCGTTTATTTTTAGTCTTAGATTATGTAAAGCATAACAAGTCTTCATACGAGTCCCTATGAATTTAGAACTAATATAGAAAAGTATTCAAGACCTATTGAGCAGACAGATTCAACAACAGCCTTGATGTTAATATTTACAGTATCATTCAAATGTTTGGACACCTTCTGCTTCAGGGGTTTTTCTCCCAATTAATTTATGTCAAAGAAATGATGGACTGGCGTTGCTCTTTACTTAGGTGCTCAGTTCTTAAAATAATATGGATTACTACAGTTGATGAATAGAGCTATTTACTGTACACCAACACTACCTCGACACAATACAACTGATGATCTCAAACACATTAAGACGGAAGGAATTTCCACTAATGAACTTTTGACAAGTTCTTCTATATTAAATTATTAAGCTGTGCACAGTTGACAGGTCGTCTTGCATCTTGTGTATGTGTAGTTAAAAACAAGAATAAACTGTACACTAGTTACATACTGTAAAATGGTTATATATATCTATATGAATAAATAGTCCACTACCTTAAAGACTGTTACATATAACTGTTCCTTCTAACAGAAAGAAGAAAAGGCCATGATTGCTAAAATGAATCGACAGCGGACAAACAGCATCACCCACAACAGCTCACACTGGACCGACCGGCCATTTTATAACCACCTGGGGGGCAACCAGGTCTCCAAAGAAATGAAGAGAATGGTAGGAGAAATACACACGGAGACGTTCTAAGTCTCTCTCTCTCTCTCTTTCTTTCTTTGACCTTCATCAAACACGTTTTTTCCTGTAATTACTGTGTTGACACTGCGTACGTAAGAGATTTCAGCTTGCTTAATCACATCTAATAGCTTTAAGAACACTGTTAGACAAGGACCCTTCTGAGGTGTTGAACAACATCATGTTTCTATTGGCTTTAATTACGTTGTGTCACACCAATTACCACTTCAGTCTCCGAATAATTTTTTCACACAGTGAATTAACTAAGCCTAAGCAGTTCAATGGACGTCCCTCTACAGTGACGTTCAGAGCGTCTTCTCCTCTTTGTACCCATGACTATGTCACTAATCTCTCCTCTTTTCCTTGCCTGTGGGGCCCAAAGGGAAGGACCCTCTGATTAAATAAAGCAGACTCGCCTCACACGAAGTCCACAGGGATTTAATCAGGCAAAGTGGAACCTGCGAATAAGCTGAGTGTAAGGCCAAGAGGGAAATGCTTTATCATGCTTTCTTTGCATTATTTGGTCGACTTCCACTTTGCTAATATAATTGTTAAGGGCACAGATCTGAACTAATTGATGGAGCAAACAAAAAAGGGAATTTAGAGGTGTAATACGTTCTCCGTACCATTTACTAGTGTCAGAGAAAGGCCAACGTGGGGCTCTAGCTCAGTTTAAGTTTTAAAGGTTTCTCATTAAGGTACAACAGTGACCTGATTACTTATTTAGGCAACATTCATCTCTCCCACCAACACCATTCAGTGGTGTTAATGAAGACGTATACATATGTTCATAATGAGTGTCATTTCTGATCCAGTAAAAAGCATACCCTGTTTTTGTCCCTGTGCAGTCATGGTTGCTCTGTGAAACAAGTGACTTTACACCTCTGAGTGTTCCCCAGACTGCTCTGATTACGTGAATGCGAAATGGAAAGGGACATGCACATGGGAATGTGCTTAATTCGTAGTGTTCAAGACACCTTGTTAAGGATTTACACGTATTAAGCATTATATTACGTTAATTGGAACGTCGTCTTAAATTTTAGTCACATAGGCTATCATTTGTTTAGTTCTTATGTAGTTGAACCAGATATTATGGTATCATCCAGCTACGTTCAGCTGCTTATAAACCTCCATTTAATTTTGACTGTCATGTGCATTGGTGTGATGGTTTAAAAAAACATCACATTACTAACGGAACAGAAAATGCTGGGTCCACAGCTTTGTATTAGAATTTTCATCTCATGATGATGAACTATCATGAGCATCTCATCAGTATGAGAAAATGCAAATCCAATAACCAAAGGTCCATAATACGTGTGCCATAATACTTTTTCACTTAAATGAAGTGACGTGCAAAATCTTGACGTAATATTTATATACAAAGTTTTCCTTATACGTGTTGGAAAGTAAGGAATAAAACATAATGGAGCATGAGAAAATAAACAGCGTCATGTGGTGTGAAGTTGAAAGTGAACCCTGGAGTTGATTATTTCCCAGTAACAGCACACCCTGAAATGTTTTATTCCTCGATTTTATTCCTTGGCGGTTTGCACATGATTACAATTTTTTTTGTGAATTGCACACCATATTTTAAGAATTTCATTAGTTTTAATATTGTGGAGCAACTGCAAAACAAGGTAGTTCCCATTATTACTTATGTCAAAAGTAGTTATAAGCAGCTGTTCACACTGCATCCTTCGTTTTTTCTCTCTCTTGTTAAGTCAATAAGACAAATTTATTGTCTCGCCATGTTACTGAGACAACAGTGGGAACCGTTACAAAGAGCCGACCCTGGAGACCTCTTACACAAATGTTAAACAAATCCTCCTTACAAAAAAGCTTTACCATGTCTATCATTATTTTGATGAAATAATCAATGCTTATTTTCATTAAGTAAGACATTTTATTCCTTTTATTATTAATTTTAGATCATGTGGTGCATCCGCCATATAAGAAATGTGTCACTGTTTTATTTATTATCTTATTACATGTAGACCCCTTCTTAATTCCTGCAATGTTTTATTTTTCCACAAATGCTATTGTCAAATGGAAGCCGAGTGAGCAGAAGTGACTCTGAACAGGCCGCGTCCTTTTTGCTAGTGAGCTCTTTGCGCTTTCCAAGAGGAAGATTTGACTAGAGGAATATGATTTTGCCTCACAGAAATCTTCCCTAAAAATGACCTTGCAGCACAGTGCCAGTCACAGCAGGAGGCAGCTCGGCACAGTCACCCCTGCAGTGCACTTCCGGACACGTTCGCCACAGCAGAACTCCCAAAGCAGATCAGCAAACATGACCCGTTCTTTGTGTGAAACAGTCACATACATCCCCTTGGGATCCCCTGATCTAAAAACGGTGCAACATGACCATATTGCGTTTTCCCTCTGCATTTCCGAAGATCCTCCCACAATGCTATATTAATGCTGAAGTGACTCATGCATGTTTACAGCAGCACTGCACTCTCACGTGGTCCTTGAATGTGACCTCCCACAGATAATAGTGTTTACTTTCTCTAATCCTTCCCACATCCACTATTATATGTTCCCTTTCTCATGCAAAATACATTAGACTTGTAACGAGTGATTGGGGGGATGTGCTTGATTTTGTTGGAGCTGGAACAGAGCACTTGCTGTATTATGCATGTACATAAGACATTACTAACTGAGTGATGTAGGCTAAAGACCATGTTATTGATTAGGAAGAACACGATTACTATTATAACGGCTTAATCTACTGACCATTTTCCCTAACATTTATTTCACTGTTACAAGTTTAATAAATTGTTGTTTTAGTTTTTGTCTTCAGGTCTGTTAACTTATTAAAATATTTCTGCTGTAAAACAAATTTTGGGGCTCATCACAAGGCCGCACTTTTGGCACAATGAGTATGATCCTTAACCCTCCATGCACCCAGAGTGTAGCATGATGGCCACAGTAAAAGCTACCATTTTCTTAAATGCACTTCTCATAAAGTGCAATAATCAACACCATAAAAGACATCACACTGTAATATGGTAATGAGGACTTTTCAGTACGTTATCCATTTAGGCAGTGATTAATTAGGTCAGACTTGAACAGTTGAATTTATCCATTGTTATGTGCATTTATAAATGCATTTTATTCAAAGGTAAAATGTGAGAACAAAGCACACACAGATGCATAACCTAACAAATGTTCAATTTGTATATAATCTGGTGTGCATACCCATTTAGCAGGAACATCCTCCTTTTCTTAACTATTCACATTTCACAAAATGGAATGTGAAAAAGTAAACATTAAAAAAGAAAATTGGGAATCTAATAGGACACTAAATCTCTGCAAGAGATATAATATACTGATGTGTTTCTCACATGCAGTACATACAGTCAATTCAATGACATGATTTATTAATAGAATGGTATACAGTTTAACAAGAGACAGCATCTCCAGGGGGAAAAAACAGCTTACTTTTGAACATCTTTTGCACAGAGCTAGAAAGTAATGACTGACAAAAAAAAAGAGAGCTTATAATTATAAAGAGGTGGTTATGAGCAGCCTTGTTTAGGGAAGGTCAAATGGCGATAGTGTGGCTTATGAGCCCTTTTTAATGTCACTCTTTTAGATAGTTGTGTTTGTACTTTTGCCATGTACATCCAAGTGGGGTCACTGTTGCGCCAATCTGTGATTAAAAACCCAGAGAATTGAGTCGATTTGGTTTTCTCTGGTTGTGCACAGACTAGTGCACTGATTATCCTTTCCTCTGTCTTTGTTACAGAGTTACCATCTTTTTTACTCATTTGTCATTAATAAAGCTTACACTATTGTTGTAATTTTTTTTTCCCTCTTCAGGGATTTGAAGACCCCAAGGACAAGTAAGTATTAATCCTTAAAAGTGACTGCAAGCTTTTACTGCCACCTTGAAAAGTTGCTGGGCAACCTCACCTTAATAGCACAATAATAATATTGGTTATAACATAATAATCAAAGTGCACATCTGTCTGTCAGTGGGGTGTGATGAGATTTCACCCAGTATTCTTTCAAGTTGGCACTGGAGGACATGCTTTCTGTTTCGTGTTGGATGTGGGGAATTGCTATGCATGAGAAGCTGCTACTGCTGAGTCAGTGGACAGAATCATTATGTTATTCAGTTCATAATTGCATGAACTATCAAGATTCAGTTATCATTCATCAAATGGTTTACACTCAAATCAATCCACACTAAAAGGTACTATAAAGAGATCATGCCAAATTCCAAGATATTGGAGGATCATAAGTATCTTCCAGTGTTGATTTAGTATACAGTATTTACCAAATCAGATCTTGCGGTTATGATTGGAGCCCTACATTGTTTATTATGCATTAATGATGAATAAAACATGGCCGTGGACAGCCTGCATGACATAATAACCATTTTTACTTAATAGCCATCATGATGGAGTGAATAAGAGAACTGTGATTTGTTGGATTGCTGCTGTATGTTGCTATGTGGTGGGCTGAACTGGTGGTGGTGCTCTGGTGGTGGGGCATGTCTGTGGATGACCGTCGAGATGAAAGCTGAAAGTCAGGAAAGGCAGAAAGTAGAACAACGGTCTCGTCTTGTGTTATCTAGACATTTCATTTTCAGAAATACTCAGGAAAACCTGAACCCTGAGGACGAAGTGGACGAGTTTTTGGGCCGTGCCATTGATGCTCGCAGCATTGACCGTCTGCGCTCTGAACACGTCAAGAAATTCCTGCTGACCTTCCGAGAGCCCGATCTGGAGAAGAAGGTACTGCTCAGAGGCAGGGATGTTTTGAAACAGTGCAGTGTGTGTGTGTTTGTGTGTGTGTATATATATATATATATATATAGTACTGTGCAAAAGTCTTGATCCACCTCCACCCCTCATTTCTTTATAGTTTGCTATGAAAATGAGACAATAGGTACAGTGATTTATTGCAACATGTGCAAACATACATGAAAAAATACAGTATACAACACTGAGAGTTTGTATAATTCTAACAAGCTTTAAAGTATTTGGTATGAACACCGTTATTCTTCAACGCAGCCTGAATTTTCTTAGGCAAGCGTTCTTGTAATTTCTTTATGTAGGCTTCAGGAATAATTCTCCAGGCTTCTTGAAGGATGTTCCAAAGCTCTTTGGACATTGGCTGACTTTTATTCCGTTCTCAGTCAGGATGATCCCAAAGTGTATCAATAATGCTGAGATCCAGGCTTTGGGGAGGCCAATCTATTATACCAATGCTATTCCTCAACACTACATTAATAAAATACAAGAAAGTCTGGCTCTTTGGAAGCAAAATATGAAGAAATGAGTGGTTTCTCATGATTTTTGCACAGTTCTGTACTTGTAGGCATTTCTTGATTAGCAGATATAAAAAAGGGGTTGAGTTTTTACTCAATAATTACATAAACAGATACACACAGATATCAAGTTAATGAAGAGGTCAAAAGGCAGTGAAATGTGAAACAGGAAGTCAATAGCAAAATGACAGAAGTAGAAAGAAATGACAAGCAGTGACAACATGCAAAGAACATCTTTTTCTCCCCTCAGCACGGCATATAAACATTTATAAACATTATAAATTATTATAAATTTTTTTTGTTTTATCAATGGAAAGTAATTTCTGAACACATTACAAGCAAACCTATTCAAAGGACTGAAACATGAATTTCTCTGCAAAATGAAATCGCTGCCAGATCTGTTGAAAGCCCCATGCCCAAGAGCTTTATCTAGATAATCTGAGGTTATTTTAAGATCATCTTCTGAGAGCAGCCAATGCAAAGCATCATATGAATGTCATGTGGGGAGAAAGTAAATGTTTATCACCGCCCCGGAGAGGTGATCTAACCTCGTGTGCAAAACTGACTGAGAATGCTAATGATCCTTACACCATCGATAACCCTGACAATTATCCAAATATGATGGTTGTTTTAATAGAATACAGAAAATGTATTTTCATAAATTTGGACGAATTTCTAAGGATTTTTTAAGCATGTGTAGAGCAGGATGGGTAAGTACGCATGTTTATATTCTCACAGATGAAATAGAAGCTAGGATGAGAGTCAAAAGATGCATCAGAATGTTTTTGGGTATGAAATGAACTTTAGTAGATACTTTTCAGGTTCAAATCTCTACCAGACTCAGCAACCGTCTCTCTCAAGCTCTTGCGCTCTCTCTCTCGCTCTCTCGCAGACACAGGGGTGTGTTTAGAACTCGGTCTGAATTTACTACAGAAAATCTAGAGGTCTTTATACATAACGATTCATATGTCAATGTACATTTCCAAGGTCATAGATCAACAAATGTAGCCTTTATTTACGTAAAATGAATCAAGACAGCTAAGCAGTTCACATGCTTAAGGCCCAGTAAGGACGGAAGAAACAGAACAAACATGGCATGATCTCAAGATACCTCATCCTGCATTAGGTCAGAGTAAACTTATGTTATTCAGGACAAAGGCCTGAGCAAAAACTTAGAAAATGTCTCTTAAAAAGAAAAGAACAGAAAATGTCTTAAAAGGAGAAGAACAAGATTTTGATCTTTCAATTACTTGTGTGAAGCTGCCTATTTACCTTGAAGTGGAGTTACATAAATAGTGAATAGTGGTAAGCTGTAAGAAATGGTACAGGACTTGTAATGCTGTACTTGAAGTCAATAAAATGCTGTCTTGTTCTTACATCTGTGCTAAGAGAGGGACTCAGAATGTAAGGAACAGAATGCACAATATGGCCAAAAGGTTGTGGACACCTGACCATCACACCCATATGTGGTTCTTTACCACAAAGTTGGGAGCACACAATTGTCTAGAGTGTCTTTGTATGCTGTAGCATTACAGTTTCCCTTTACAAAGCAAGGTCCATGAAGATACAGTTTACCAACGTTGTAATGGAAGAACTTGAGTTATATGACCTCAGCCCTACTGAGCATCTTTGGGATGAACTGGAATGCTGACTGCACACCAAGCCTCCTCACCTGACATTAGTGCCTGATCTCACTAATGCTCTTGTGGCTGAATGGACAAATCCGCACCAGCCATGCTCCAAAATCTAGTGGAAGCCCTTCCCAGAAGAGAGGAAGCTGTTATAACAGAATCTGGAATGGGATGTTCAAAAATCAACTATGGTTGTGATGAACATGTAGTAATATACGTTTGAATAAACACAGTGCCAGCGGTTTTTGAAAGTCACACACCCTCTTTTGTCTCATTTTGCCCCATCAATGAAGAATATCTACAAAGCACAAAAACATTAAAAATGTTATCCTACACCCAGCCAAAATAGCAACACATTAACCAACATATTATGTATCGGCTGGCATGAAAATAGAGTCCATGCTGTTTTGAACTACAGCAAAAAAATGAACTTGAAGTTCCCTGAGTTCATAATGATTCACAGGGGGAAAGCAAACCCAAATTATTTGAAAAGCATTTATAGCATCGCCTTCAAAGCTATGGTAACAACTTAATAACCCTGTGCTTCAAATCAGTCACGACTGATCAAGTGACTTAGATATCTACATCATCACAAGGAAGGGTTGCATAATGCATCACCCTCCATAACCTTCTGTTCCTTATTTATCATGAAAGTCCATTTTCTTTCCTTTCTTTTCTTGAGTCTAAAAGGTGACAGAGGGTGAACATAACACATTCACACACTCTCTGCAATTACTTACTATTTTAGCGATAAACATGTCCTTTCTGTCTTAGATAAGAGATTGTAGTACCAAAATAGGTGTTATGTTTAAGGAGACTGTTTTACTGCTTCTATTTTCTTAGTGTTTCAGGCAAGACTCTGAATTTACGAGAACAACCTCCCTGCTATCTAACATTCATTCCTCTTTGTAAACTAAAT
>JAQQZR010000035.1:9935116-9958647 GCA_030068235.1 Notoglanidium macrostoma | reverse complement strand
TCTGTCTTAGATAAGAGATTGTAGTACCAAAATAGGTGTTATGTTTAAGGAGACTGTTTTACTGCTTCTATTTTCTTCCCGCTGCTCATGTGTTTCAGGCAAGACTCTGAATTTACGAGAACAACCTCCCTGCTATCTAACATTCATTCCTCTTTGTAAACTAAATTAATTGGGTCAAAATTGCTAGGGTGTGCTTTCAACCCAGTAAACAAGTCTTTGTATATTGTTTATTTTAGATATTCCTCATTTATTGCACACATCCTGTAACTTGTTACCATTCCTAACCTGTCTTTCCTCAGCACAGCACTTATTGTACTGCTTTATGTCATTTCTATGACCTACTTTCTTTGGCTCACTCATGTTCGAGTAAAAATAAAATGTGTCTCTCTCTTCTTTCCTTCTCTCCTCAATCTCTCAAAATCTCCCTCTTAAGTATTCTAAGCAGGTGGATTCCCGATTCGGAGCATACGTAGCCTGTGCCACTCTAGTCTTCTTGTTCATCTGCTTTATCCAGCTTGTAGTTGTCCCACCGTAAGTATCCATTATACTGCATATCATACTTTGTTATGCAGGCAGTAATAACTAATTAGCTGGGCTGCAATGGGTAACATCTGAGCATCTGCAGCATTAAACTTTACTATGATCATAAACTCGGTGCTAGATAAAGAGGGATGTTGTTTTGAGAGACGTAATGGAATTCCAGTGGAAAGCAATGATGGTTTTTCTTTCATTGCATTAACAAATCATGATAAATGCTGGGTAGCACAGTGGTGCAGTGGTTAGCACTGTCGCCTCACAGCAAGAAGGTTCTGGGTCAACCTGCCGGCCGACTGGGATCTTTCTGTACAGACTATGAATGCTCTCCCTGTGCCTGCAATGGGTTTTCTTCTAGGTGCTCCAGTTTCCTCCCACAGTCCAAAGACGTGCAGATTAGGTCAGCTGGCTACTCTAAACTGGCCATAGGTGTGAATGTGAGTGTGAATGGTTGTTCATTTCAGTGTTAGCCCTGTGCTATGTTGCCAACCCCTCAGATGGACCCCGCCTCTCATCTGAAGCCAGCTGGTAATGGCTCCAGCTCTCCCACTGTATAGATAACGGATGGACGGATGGATGAAAGTTAAATACCAGGGACATCAGGTGTAAAATTTATGTAGATTTTCCACTAAAACATGGTGTAAAACCAAAGCTTAGCACAGAGCAAATCAGGTTAACTCTGTCACCCTGCCTCAGGGACCTTTGTTGAAAGTTACATTTGTAAATGGTCACCTTTTTTTGTTAAGACACCGTGACAATGCTGAGACTTTGACATGCAGTTTTAATATAAGGAACATTCGTTTAAAATACAAAAAGCGAGCAGATGTGAGGTTATGTTGAACATTTCTTTAATCACTTAGGCAGTATAGTATGGGCTTAACATGAACTTCTTAGTTATCTTAGTAAAAAAGTCAGATATCAGGACCAACTCCAGCCTGCAGTGTCCTCAACGCCTTTGCTATTTTTAAATGAATTAATCATGTCATCTTAACACGAGATCAGTTTCATTAGATGTGTCCATGCATCACAGATTAGTTGTACTTTGTTGGAGTAAATCAATTCTCTGATAACCTCTGTATAGTGGAATGATTGCAGTCGATTGTGTGTTGTCCTGTTCATTGTGATCGTACACGGAATAGGTCTGGTCGTAGAGGTGTTCGCTAAACTGTTTTCTTTTATTTAATCCAGAATGCATTCTCTTCCAAAGGAGTCCTGACCAATCCTGTCTGCTGTTGCAGATAGTTGCCCGATCCTGCCCGATGCTGCACTTCTAGTTCATGTCTGCGTTTTGTGCATTATCTGTTTCAGTTTACTCTCTCCTTGCTTCTAATTTTCATTTCTCTTTTCCTCAGCTCCAACCTGATGATCGGATTCTACGTGTCATGTTTCATCATTCTCATGGTCGTTACGTTCATTTCAGTCATTTACTCCTGTTTTGGGGTAAGTGTCCTACTTCGGCATAAAATCACTTCCAGACATAGATAAATGAATCCTCTCAGTACAAAACATTTTCACACAACACAGTGTAACCACAGCAAAGAGTTGATCCAATATTCACAGACTATCAGTGACTCTGTTGACCAGGTTTATTCAAACACTAACCCACAAGCCCGACATGTTAAACAAGCATTTGCTAAATGACCCATGTGGATGGGATTGTTTCTTGCTGGTGTTGCCTCTTGAGAGACCATGTGTCAGACAAATACATAAATGGCTCTGGCATGTATTTATGCATGCTGTCCCAGGGTGATGGCAGCCGAGTCCCTGCGTTCTTTCACCTGGAGAATTAGATTGACCTTTTGGTGAGCTTGTAAAGCTTACAGAAAATTGTTGGCTTGCTTCAGCGCATTTGACATCCCCACAGAATTTCTGCTAGGGTTGAAGTCAATTTGATAAGAAGAGCAATGCTGTGAAAGAAGCATGAGCATGGACAATAATAAAATGTTAAGAATAATCAAAACTTAAACGCATTAATATGTATGATAATTGTAGATCATAATTCATCTTGGAAAAAATTGGATTTTTTTTTTTTTAAAGAGAAGGTAGCGAATAGTTTAATTCACATCATTTTCACATACCGTAATTGAACATGATCCATCATACAAAGTCAGGCATTAAGTCGCACAGGAAAGTTTTGCACTATTACCAGTCGGCGAAATGGTTCACATTTTCAATTTTGGCCTAGAAATACCTTATTTTCCTGATCCTGAAACAGAATTGAGAAATGTTTTATCCTGAACATTGTTTTAAAACATGGTAGTGAACACTATCAAGCTGGTTACTTACAGTTTTGACAGAAAAACGTTTTTTGCTATAAAACCACGTTGCTGGTGCAGTTATTTTTAGGGGCAGCAGGGAAATCCTGGTGTCAAAATGAGGCTGAGGATTCCCACTTTTGTATTAGGTCATGGAATCCTCATTTAAATATTCTAAAAATAAGATTCCGACAGAGTTTTCCGAGGCCCTCCTCATAAACAAACTCGCACTGTTGCTATGGTGACATATGGACGAGATACAGTAATAAACTTTGTATCAAAATGGAGCTTATTGAACCAGGAATCTGAAAATATGCATAACTCAAAGCACCCAAAATATGACTTAATACCTGATTTGATGTGATGGGTCACAAATGTTGATAAATCTGTGGCAAACTCCTGACGTCTGTTCTCTTTGGCAGCTTTTCCCAGTGCCCCTGCAGCTTCTGTCCAAAAGTATTGTCCAGTCCAGACTCAACAGTACTCTGGTGGGCGTCATTACCATTGTGCTGGTCTTTCTCTCTGCTTTCATAAACATTGTGAGTATACGGACAGGAAGTAAATAATAAACAGGTCTTTAATGGGAAGTTGGACCTTACAGGTTTTTTGTGCATTTGTTCCCTCTAGTTCACATGCAGCACTGATGTGCTGAAGGTGTGTTTGAGCCAAGAGTTTAATATCGACAAGGAAAGTGTGAATGCCTGCCATGTGTGCCAGTCTGCATTTAATTACTCGCTGTCATCCCAGAACCCCCTCTGCAACAGCACGTCACCTACCTGCAACTTTCCAGAGGTGAACATGATTCTCTAAACACTTCCCGCACTGTGGCATTCAAAACCTGGGTCAGTCATTAATACAGATTTCAGTGAAAACATGTCCTGAGTAGATAGTGCTTTAACTAGTGTTTAGTACATTTCTAGAAGCTGTAGTAGAGCTAGTGGACTGACGTGTTTGTACTGAGTGGTTCTCAGACTCAATGATTTAGACTGTTCTAATCTGGTGTGTTTGTGTTTTTCCACACCTTTCTGCTTCCTCAGTATTTTTCGTCATGTGTGCTGCTCAGCCTGCTGGCGTGCTCTGTGTTCCTGCAAATGAGCAGCATCGGGAAGCTCTTCCTCATGCTCTTCATTGAGATTCTGTACATCCTCATCATGGAAGTGCCAGAGGTCAGCCTTTTTGACAACGTGGACCTGCTGGTGATAGCCAATGCCATGTAAGTGACTCCATGCATTGCCTCTTAACACACACACCCCGCACACTGCAGACACAGATCACGATCATATCATTTTTGGAAATTCCATTTTGGCCATTCAATTAGTTAATTGGGAACCACCACAATTAATACCTTCCATAATCCTGATTTATCGAGATTTGTTCAGTTATTTTACATTACTTTGAGAGTACAGTATGATTCCTTGTTCGACATTCTTATGCATTCATATTAGTAGTGAAAATTAAAAAGTCCTCTATATTCCGATGCTTTGTTGGCTGCATGTAATATATAAGAGAAAATAAAAATAAACACTTATTGTTAACGTGGTTGTAGTGCATCAGTGACCCTGTGTGGCTTAGGCAGAGGTCTGGGTAGCATTACATCATTCTGAACCAACAGTGACCGTAATAAACTGCTGATAAAATTGTTTCCCTACTCATGCTTTTAAGATCATAAGGAATGAAGTAGACAGGTAAGATCCTCATACAAAATGGATAACCCATACTAAATTTTCAAAAGGTTCATGAGCGAGCAGGATGAATTTGAATGCCAAGCAAATTCCTGTGAGAGCATTATAATTTGGCGTGTATGCATCACAATCTGTGTATGAGGAATGCAAATCCATGTGTGTTCAGAATATATTAGCATATGGATATGCATTTCAGTATAAGAGCTAAAGAAATCTGTGTGGAAGCTGACCCATGGAGGCTCACAGTTTCTGGGAAATAACCCCATATGCAGGCAAATCACAGGTGTTCATGCAGGGTGGGAAATCACAGGATGTAATGCTGCTGTTAATCAGTATTAGAGCATCACCCATCATAATCACAGCAATCCTTTTTATCATAATTATGCAGTGGTAAAAGACAGATTATGTGACCATTAGCAATAAACGTTTATTTTCCAGTATGATGATGGCTTCATTCATTGATTTATATAGATGAATAGATTGTGTATGCTTCGAAGGCATTTAGATCCGTTCGCTAATGAAAGAATGAAAGCCCTCTCGTGGATGTTCTCAGATTTGGCTTGAAATTGCTTTTGCAACATCAGCCAGGAAGATAAAGTGGTAGATGTTCCGCTCTGCCCATCTGATTCATTTCCTATTTGTTTTGTATTCACAGTGAGAACTGCAATGGGACAAGGTAAGATTTTATCTGGTAAATGGATTCACTGAGGTGAATTAAATCCCTTTGAACTCCAGCATGTTACTTTGATTACTTTGCCATAATGATTGCTATCACTACATAACCTCACGTTATCATCTTAATGTTTGTACATGTATAACTGAGATGGTATCACGATATCCCATGAGCAGTAGTATTTTTGTGAAGTTAAGCTCAAGCAGCTCTCCTCTGTCCTTTGTCCCTTGTGCGTTCAAATTAAAAGTGTTAGAAAAGCAGTACGATTCTGAACATTTTTGACCTCTTCGTGTTTGTGTTGAAACAGCTGTGGGACAGACAGGGTTCCCCTGAAGATCATGACCCCAGTGGTCATCACCGTTTTTGTACTGGCTCTCTACTTACATGCCCAGCAAGTGGAATCCACTGCCAGGCTGGACTTCCTGTGGAAGTTACAGGTGTGTTTCCAAATGAAGAAGCTGGAATTATGTTAATTCCTATTTGGGGTTTATGAGAGCAATGTGTGTCACATTGCTAGCTCTCTGTTTCTCTGTGCCTCCTCAGGCCACAGAGGAAAAAGAAGAAATGGAGGAGCTCCAGGCGTACAATCGCCGTCTCCTACACAACATCCTCCCTAAAGATGTGGCTGCTCATTTTCTGGCTCGGGAGCGGAGAAATGACGAGCTCTACTACCAGTCATGCGAGTGTGTGGCTGTCATGTTTGCCTCCATCAGCAACTTCTCAGAGTTCTACGTTGAGCTGGAGGCCAACAACGAGGGCGTAGAATGTCTGAGGCTTCTCAATGAAATCATTGCTGACTTCGATGAGGTAAAGCATCTAGATCTGTGCCTAGGGATGCTTAGAATGTCCCATTTTCCTTTGCTCAAATTTCTTTCCCTGCTAACATGTCTTGCTGTCTCTCTTAGATCATCAGTGAGGATCAGTTTCGTCAGCTGGAGAAAATCAAGACTATCGGAAGCACGTATATGGCCGCGTCTGGCCTGAACGACTCCACCTACGATAAGGTCGGCCGCACCCATATCCGTGCTCTGGCCGACTATGCCATGCGTCTCATGGACCAGATGAAGTACATCAACGAGCACTCCTTCAATAACTTCAAAATGAAGATTGGTAAGGACCGGTTGGTGTGTTGTGTAAACTTGATTGGATAGGATGCAATATATTTTTGCGCCATACACTCGATGATCGCAGAGTTCCAAGTTTAAGCATCTTGAATACCTAAAAATCATGATTTTATGGTCATGAATATGGTTTAATCCTGAGCTTGGGTTTCTGTCTGTGTGCAGTTTTACCATGTCTACAAGGGTTAAACTCTAAATGGAGCCTAAGTATGAATAAGTGTGTGAATGTGTGTGTGATGGCTCCATCATGGACCGCCATAACCCTGACCAGGATAAAATAGTTTACTGAAGATGAATGAAAGAATGATTATGGTTTTCTTCAACCTATTAAAAGGTAAAAGAATTTGATCTGATACATTGATATTATGTGTGCTGCTGTAGGTCTTAACATAGGTCCAGTAGTGGCCGGAGTTATAGGGGCTCGTAAACCCCAGTATGACATCTGGGGGAACACAGTGAACGTAGCCAGTCGCATGGACAGCACGGGAGTTCCTGAAAGAATACAGGTCAGATGCTTACATTTTTCCTTGAATATCCCAACAAGACCTCTCCATTGGCCTATCTGACCTGATCCAACTTAAGATTTTTGTTCTTATAATGTTCACTTTTTTCTTACCAGGTTACCAGTGATCTCTACCAGGTCCTCCATTCCTATAACTACTCACTGGAATGCAGAGGAGTTGTCAAAGTCAAAGGCAAGGGAGAAATGATGACATATTTCCTCAATGGTGGACCGAGCAGCAGTTAACAGAAACCTGTACCTTACAGTCATAACACTAAAGACATGAACGGGCTTGACGTTTTTAATAGAAAGCAAGGTGCTGAGCATGGGGTTGAGCTCTTTGCTCCGTCTATAGGGACAGAGGGATTGTTTAATGATGGCTCGTGGTGCATTTTGACCTTTCCACATATTAAAACCCAAATAGGGGAAATCCTCAAGATGTGGAGGAAGAATGGAGTTGGAGAATCTGTCGACATCATCATTAGAAGAGACCAAAGAAAAGCAAAGGAATCTCAAAAATGCAAGGTTCACCTATTCAGACTTTTCTCCTTGTGGGAGAGGGTGAACGCTCGGATCCTGACTAGAGGCCGTCCTCAAAACGACAAAACTGTCTGACGTCACTGAATTTGGAAAGTAGGCAAATGTTTTATGTGTATATGATGCATCTATGATCTTTGGGAAGCAATCTATGTTCTCACAGTTTCCTTATCCTTAAATACTGTTGAGCTAAACATGCTGGCCACAGCAACCGCATATTATACATCCTTCTCTTGTCCAGCACTGGAGGACTGGTGAATACCAGTGAGGTGAACTGACAGTGTTTTGTGTCTGGCTACTTCAGAATGAGACTGCTCTGTTTTGTCTGACACACCCACTCACCCACACACACACACACACAAACACACAAAGTAGACAGAAAAGTGTTTTTCACTGAAGAAAATGCACACCCACTTACTGAACTGAAGACACTCTGGAGGATAGAAATAACGGTCAACCCTGCATTTATTTTGTATCTTTGAGATTTTGTATTTTGTCTCAAAAACCAAACCTTATCAAAGCTATTTTAGATTCTATATTTTGTACATTAATATATTAGAGCGATGTCTATAAACAGAGGTGTGTATACAGATGTATATATCTAAAGAAAATTGCAACAATCATGTATATTTTAATGGGAAAGTTCATTTTCTTTCACCTTTACTCTCCTTTTGCATTGAAGCTATTTCAGGTTCACAAAAAATTCTAAAAAAAAAAAAACCAAAAAACAAAAAGAGAAATAGTGTCTTTTATCCTACAGTGTGTTTTGCAGTAGAAAAATTGCAGGAGTTTTCCACAGCCAACGTTGTTTAAGCTAACGAAACGTTGTTAAACCAGTACAGATCAGATCTTGCACCCTACAGCAGGAGTTGATGTATTAAGTGGGAATGTACAAGGTGCCCCACACCTCTTTTGGTCACTGCACCTCTGCCTTTCTTAGTGTGTCATACACTGCTTCCCCCTCCCAGCTCAATCAGATGGTACGACCCAATGAATGTTCAATTTCTCCAGTGAGGCCTTCATATGTACAGAACACTGAGGGACCACTAAACATCAGTGCCATGCTCATCAGGAGTCCTTCAGGCATATCTTTATCACTTCAGCTGGAAGGGTTCTCAAGTGTGTTTTTGCCAAATACAGGCAGACGGGCGCCAAATTATCCAATTTCTTATCTTTAATGACGAAAGTTAGTGAAGACGCTAGTTGATCTCATTCTTTAAGAATGGTCCGTTACGGCATGTGCACTCTCAGGTTTTCACCTGGAAGAACCGTATACTGTATGGGAATAGAATTTATTTTTTCCTTTTGACATTCAGTCACAACTTTACTACTGTGTGGGGCATCAAAAATTCCATTCTCTTTGCAGGGTAAAAATGCAGTGCCATATATTTACTGTCACCTTGTGAACACCTGAAAAAAGAGAAGCTACAGTGATGTCAACATTGTATGTTTTGGTATTTTCTGTTTTATTTTAAATGTGCAGGTGGAGGCCTTTGGATCTTGGTCAGTGCAGGCTCAGCTCAGTTTACCCTCCTGTTATGTTCAGTTTCCAGGTCGGATTGTCCTGAATTACATACGTTTGACCAAAAAGTATTTAAAAATATGTAAGAGTGAACTTAATTTCAATAGGTTTTATAATTTTTTTACAACTCTGTAATATTACACTTTTTTATTGGGTTCACTAATGATTCGTTATATTTAAGAATTGATAACAACAAAAACCATTTTATTAGAAAGATGTGAACATCTATGAACAAATATAAGGTACTCTGTTAGTCGCTATGTTTGTGTGCATGCATTTGCGGGAGAGACGGACAAACTCGGTAGGTTTGTGTCAGAGGGGGCGTGTGCCTCGCTATACTTTTTCCTCTCTTCCCCTCCCTGCGCTCTTATTGTCATTGTGCAAATAATCTGTTCTTGCATGGTGATTCCTATGGTTGCTGTAATATTTGCATTTTCCATTACTGTGAATTTGTTGAAGGTCGAATAGCGTGATGGGGAGAGCTGAGCAGAAGTCTTTTGGAGGCTAAAATTAATAAGGAAGGAAGATTTTATTTTTTTTAAGGTTTTCTATTTCTAATGCTTCCATGTTTCCATGCTTCCATTTTTTTTTTTCCTAAAACCTAAACAGGCCAATTTGACCTGCAACATAATAGGAGGGTTAAACAGGCATGACAATTATGCTGAATTGTACGATGTATAGCCACATCTCTTTCTCTTAGATGTCGAGGTTCTGTGGCAGTTTTCTGTATTTCAAGGACATGCTCATTTTAATAATGGATATGACTGCACTGCAGAATTCAGAGCTAATTTATGGTTTGTTTTTCCTTATCTGTGATGTCAAAACAAACACTATACCCCTTTTTTACATTCAAATAAATCACTTCAATGTTTATATATTCTGGAAATAAATTAGGCCATCAGTGCTTCTGCTTTTTTTTTTTTTTTTTTTTTTTTTTTTTTTTTTTTTTTTTTTTTTTTTTGACTGCGCAAGCCTTTGATTGATCAAATTGAATTTTAACACTTAAATGTGGACGTTGCATACAATATCCAAAGGGTGGCAGCAGTACCATTTCTTATCTTTCCTTCAGTCAGTTCATAACAATACAGTGTATATAATCAGTAAAAGTGTATGGTGGATATAATGGATATCACGAGCCTAATATATCAAAAATCTTTTATGGATTGAAACAGTGATGATCATTGTGATACACTGGGCTTCACTGTGACGAGCAGTGACGTTATACTTTCATCCAAAGATATTTAATTGTATATTGGATTAAATATAACAGTACCTCAAATACACTTATATATACCAATATGTAGGGATAAAGAAACCTGATATGAAACCAGTTGTTCGATTCACCTCAGGTCTGATTGAATCTGTGCAATTGTAAAACCTTTGAGTCTTTCTGCACCGAGGGAAAACAGCTTTATGCTGAGCATGAAAGGAGCAGGAGTTAAATATACTCAGACTTGCTACTAAAGGGAAAACAGCTTTTTTTTCTCCCAACCAAGCAACCATGGCTCTTTCATCATGGACAGATTTCGGTTTGCTCTAACCGCACACTATTCAAATAACTGTATAAAAGGAAAGAGAGATTGAGGAGTCATCTAAGTGCTGTCCATAGTGTCATATGTGCAGAGTAGCTGATGTTAGCTAAGCATTTTAAAATGAGAGAAGAATGAATGTAATGGAAGCCGTGTTTCCTGCCTGCCAGTCTGAGATTCTCGTTAGTGCTGTATCTCAAGAAGGAGTGGTTAAATGTTTGTGGGATTAATATGCAATTATTATCGTAACCGACAGAATGAAGATCATATCAGTGTCTGATGTTGTTTTTCTTTAATGGCTTCCTTCCTATTTGTGATACAGAGATGTTAATGCAGAGACGTCCATCTGTGTCCGTCCGAGGTTCTCTCTAGCGTGATATCTCATCAACAAGTGCTCTATTTTTTGTAGGATCTATATGAACCTATCATTTTAACAAGCAGGTAAACTGATCAGATATTGGAATTGATCAAGGCAGGGTCAAAGTCACAGCAAGGTCAAATGTCTGAAATAGTTTTTCTTCATTAGCTTCCTCCCTGTTTGAAGCTTATTTTAGAATATTTATAGATTTAATAATAATAATAACTAATATTTGTAGAGGCAAATAAATTAGTAACAAGAAGCACTATACATGTTGGAAGAGGAGGTATACCCATCAAGGTCATTGTTGTCTTGTTTTTCTAAGAGATTTATTATGGCAGAACAGTGCAAATTTGATCATAATTTTAAATGTATACATTTGCAGCAATAGTAAATGAATATTCATTCTTCAAACAGTTTATTAAAAATATGGCATTCTTTAATGGCTAATAAATAATTTAGAAAATTAACTAAAATATTTTTAAAACTGGGGAGGCACAATTGTTCAGCGGATAGCACTGTCACCTCACAGCAAGAAGAGTCTGGATTCAAACTTGCCTTTCGCTTCAGAGTCTGCATGTTCTCCCCGTACCTGCGTGGGTTTTCTCTGGGTGCTCTAGTTTCCTCCAGCACCCCAAAGACAAGAAGATTAGGTCAACTGGTTACTCTCAATTGGTCATAGGTGTGAATGGTTGTTCAGCTCTGTCTTAGCCCTGTCCAGAGTGTAACCCACCTCTCACCTGAAGTCACCTGGGATTGGCTCCAACTTCCCCGTGTTCCTTAACACATAAGCAGTATAGATAATGGATGGATTTTTAAAATTGGAAAATCAAACACTCCAGTTATTCAAGGCTTCTCTAGGTAGGTAAGTGTTGCCTTGTAAGACACCCTCTGTTGTAGGAAGCTACAGAAGTCTGTAAGTAAGAGTTTTTCAGAAGGCTAAGCAAAACAACCCTTAATGGTCCTAGATTTGTAGTGTTTTCTACGTGTGCACCATGTGTACTGTAGACTCCCTAAAAAAAGGCCACAAAGTCTGTAAAGCAGCAACGTGAAATTACTTCACCTATCCGCAGTCACGTATCAGCAAAAAAAGATTATGTGGGAGTCCGTGCAATTATGGGCACATTGATGTTTTCCCTCCATTTGTGTATAAATGGGCCATAATTTGTACAACTGCAAGCTGTGCCAGGCAGTGTTTCACCTGTGTCGGTGCAGTCAGACGAGTGCAAACCTGGTACATTAAGCTCATTAGTCACACTGCTCTGGAGGAAATGGCCCTTTCTAAAAATGCCGAACAAACCATCATCATAATAACCTCTCCTTCGTGTGATTAAAGAGCGCAATAGAAAAGCATTGCAATTATAAAACAACAAGTATTGAAAGCTATTTCATTAAGTATTTACTTTGGATTTGGTACAGAATTATTATTGGAAGCCTTCATGAAAAGGGTGGTGGTGATAGCCTCATGCTTATTCATCATGCTCTGAGATGTCTTCAGCAGCAGGGAGTCAAACGATTGTCAGGATCTTGGTAAGGATGAAGAGATAAAGGTACAGTGAGAACCTGGTTGAGTCCTCAAATGTTCACCTTCTTACTCAACAATGACTTACACACAGGTCATTCCAGGAATGGCTTCAGGACAAGTCAGTGGATGCAGTTAAGTGGCACAGCCAAAGCCTGGATTTGAACATGAATATGTCTGGAGGAACCTTCAAAAACATCCCTGTATCGCCATGACAGATATTCTGAGGTTCTGCAGAGCTATGGGAGAAGATCTATGACCCTAAATCAAGCTTGTGGCATCATAGCCAAGTAGACTGAAACCTGGACTGACTACCAAGAGAAATGCAAAAGCATCTTACTGTGTGTGTGTGTGTGTGTGTGTGTGTGTGTGTGTGTGTGTGTGTGTGTGTGACAGAGAGAGACAGAGAGAGAGAGAGATGTATAATAATAATGTCTAATAAGCAATTTGTGAATGAGCATGTTGCTTCATCTCACATAATTTACCAAACTGTATTATGTTATGCTGAAACAAAAGATTACAGTAAAATCGTCAAATTAATGTTTATGTTCACACTTCTTGTTCTAAACCAAATCAATTTGGCACACACGTAAAGCAGACAAAACAGGATTGCTACCCTTCTAAACATACAGAATAATAAAAATGCTATTTTATATGCATGTCAGCATAAACTGGAATCATTTTTACTTAAAATTATTAAACTGTTTTCATATTACTTCATGTTCAAGCAGCAATGAGCAATAGTGAATATTCTACAAATTCATAACTAAATACAAGCCTACACTACATGCACGATTTATGAAGTTCACGAGTATGAACAGTAAATGAGATTAAAAATATGCAAGGCAAGTCAACTTCTTCAGTCATAAATTGTGCAATCGCTGTCCAAATGTCCACTATATATGGTTTTCTATAGTCATAAGCAACTACTGGACAGTACCTCTATAATAAAAAGCTGTTAGAAAGAAAGTATTGTAACTCCAACACATATGATGCTGCCATTAGCAGTTTTACCATTTGCTGTTTGGCCAAAAAAAAAAAGGAAAAAAAAAGCCATTTATTGTCCACTATAAAATATGGTGATGGATAAGTCACACATTGAGGCTGTTTTATGGCTAGTGGTTCAGGGAATCCTCTTAAGACTAGTGGCATTACCAGTTCTGCTAAATATCAAGTTTTTAAACCCAAACCCTGGTCATCTCTTCCAGGAGGTTAAAAACATCCAGACAGTCACGCATCAAAATCATTTTACATTGATTCAGGCTCCGGATTCTCACATGACAGTCTGTGTTTGACATTACATGAACAGGATCAGTGCTCTTCATATGTTCATCTGGAGGCATTACTAAATATTGATGTAATGATTTTGGGAAGAGGAAAATACTACTTTAAAAAACCCACCATAAATACATGGCTGCAGACTTATGAGATACAGTTATCCAATACAGGTGCTCCTTTTCATTAGTAGAAACAGACAATACTGTAAGACTGAACAGATACAGTGCCCTCTAGAATTACTGACATTCATTTATATATATAAAAAGAATAACACATGCAATGGACACTTTTTAAACATGGTTGTATAGTTCATTTTCTCTACAAAACACTGGTTTCAAGCTTACTGGCACCCTTATTAATATTAATATTTTAATATAATCAATATAATGAATATTTTGTGACAATAAGTGAGTCTCTTCCTTTAATGTCATTTTATGTAATTGATTTTTTTCTAACGTGCAATTTTAAAACTGACATTTTTTTCCCGTGGTTCAAATATGTCAACTTTCTGTTATGGTGCTAATTGTGCTTCAAGTTATTCTGCGTATGAATTTTAATACACATTAGCTGATTTGTGCAGATAAACAACCACCTACTGTGTTGAACGGTTTTTTTTTTTTTTTGGTTGTTTTTATCAATGCAATGGATAGCAAAGGAATTTTTACATGTATGTGCCCTCATATTTATTCCATAAAAAAACAGGACATGCTTAAAGGCAACAACAGATTTCCTGAAGTACTTGAAGATAGTAAAAAAAAAAAAGTCAGTTTTTCCAAGAATGCATTTTCCAAGTTAAATTAAAATGTTCCATAGTTGTGTCAATAATTTTGGCACATATATTTTTCAGAGAAAAATCATTTAAAATGGTATATCTAATGAAAATTATTGTTTTAGAATGAAGATGAATAGTTTCTCCTATAGTTCGATACACAGTTTGAACTATCGTGTATAATAAATTTTATGAAGGATGACATTTCTGGAGAGAACTGAACTATTTTACTGGTTGTCCATTTTCACCACAGCAGTGGCTGGTCATCAGTCAATTCATTTAAGCACACCTACCACACAGAGGCAATGCTGAATAGGGCAAACTAAGCATTGGAAAAGATGAGCTATTGTCTTTACCTAACTATCTACAAGCCAAAACTAGATGAGAAGTGGTTAGTAATTCATGCTGACAATGTCTCTAGTACTGCTACACCTGATTCATCACTGCAACATTTATATGCAATTTCACCAAATTTCGCAGAGCAACTAATATACATGTTCTGTACTCTCTAGCGTAGAACATATCCTCATGCTAATACAAACAGGCCACAGAATATCATGAATTTTATTATTCAGACAGCCATGGGAAGTTAATTTCACTATCTTGGTGCAAGGACGGGGAGAGTCTCGAGGCCTGGGGCTCATTCGACATTTCAGTTCATTCTAAAGGTGTTTAGTGAGGTTGAGGTCAGGGCTCTGTGCAGGACACTCAAGTTCGTCCACACCAACCTTGGCAAACCATGGCTTCATGGAGCTCTGTTTGTGCACAGGGACATTGTCATGCTGGAACGTGTTCCTTAGTTCCAGTAAAGGGAAAGTGCAATTGTAAAGCATACAAAGAGAAAACTGTAACTAACTGTTCAGCTGTTGGTCCTGTGGTGGTCCATTTCCATAGATGATGGCATACGGTCTCACAAATGCTGCACAGCAACACATTAATGGTCATTAATGTAAACATACCTGATAATGGCCCAGTGAGAGCAGGTATGCGGTAGGTATTAGTATGAAATTGCATTTATTTCCCCCCAATTCACATGTTGATAATGATAAACAAAAATCTAATTAAACTAACAAATTAAAAATATATTTTTTAGGTTACTGGCTGTATCAGTGCATTTTCTTTTTGTTCTGCATACAAAATAAGTGGCAGATTGGTCACCAAAGAAAATCATTAGTTTTAATGCTGTAATGAGTCAAAGGGAATCTCTACAGATACTGGAGAGTAAGACTTAAAAACATTGAGACTGATATAATAATGACATAAGAATTTAACTTTTACTGAAGGTCCCTTGGCACAGATTCAGAAACACATTATCGGTAACCCCTTTGTCTTTTCTTTACCACAATCTACAAACAGGTACATAAATACAACAGGAAGCATTCATTCGGTTGTCAGGGTTTTGTTTGCTGGTGCCCACTGGGAGCTGAGAAAGAGCTGAAAGCCTCTGGTGGTAAACAGTGGTAAAAGTCTATATATCAGCAGGCCACTCCTTTGTCATGAAAGAGCCAGAGGCCAGCTGACTCCATCAGCAACCAGAAAGAGCTGTAGGGAGCAGAGAGACTACCGAGACATCTGCACATTTCATACAGCAGGTCTGAATGCGCTTTTAGGGTAATCATGTTTGATAACAGCAGCTTCAAAGTATATGAAACTCACAACACTGTTATTGGTGGTCTGTCTGTATGAAATCATAAAATAATTTAAAAAAAGGTCTGTGTCTGAGAAACAAACAATGCATGCAAGTATAATGGCTGTGTGTTGTTGCGAATTGGTATTGGTACATTTCATCTGTACCACGAACTAAAGAGTCTTGCATATCTGGTATAATCTATATTCTATAATCACAATTTATTTTGAAAAAATGATACATCAATGAACAAAAAATACAAATAAATGCCTAATAGTTGCATCCTTATGAAAATCAGTATCGAAGTTTTTGAATTTTCAAAACCTTTGCAACAAAATGCAACCCAGTGAACATACTATAGGATAACCAGAGAAATTAAACTGCTATTGGATCCTGAGCTGTTGACTCTACATTCAGTTTGTTTGATGATTATTGACTCCCATAGTCCAAAAATGCAGGGCCAACATCTCTCGCATCATCATTCAGTCTTCTGTATGTTTGGAGAAGGTTTTGTGCATGTGCGTAGGTGTGTAGATGTTCAGACATTGTAGTCAGGAGCTTTGCCCTGTGGCTGCCTTAGGTGGATCTGCAGAGTGATGAAAGCCCCAACTGTGACGTGGAAGAGGATCTGCCACATGTTGCGCAGTTCATACAGGTACATGTTGCACAGGCAGATGAGAGCAAAGGCAAGGAAAGACTTGATGTTCCTCCACACCGAGAAGTATGCAAATAAGTAACACTGCACATTGAGGAGAAAGATAGATTTGTTACTTTGGGCAGCAGAAATCTTTTCACAACACAGCATAATTCAAGCAGATTTACTGGCATCCGTGGGAAGGATGAGCATTAAAAGGCTATGAAAATGGGGCCTTGTTATTTATTAACTTTATCTTACATGTTAAAATATATATATATATATATATAAAAAAATCAGGTTACATCCTTAAAGGATCTATGTAAAGAAATTACACTATATGGCTAAATGTTTGTGGACACCTGACCATAACACCCATATGCGACCCTGTACACAAACTGAGGTTCATAAAGACATCGTCTGCCAAAGTTCAAACTGAAGTGCCATGAGCTCAATCCCACTGAACACATTAGGTGTAACTGGGATGCCGACTGGTCATCCTGGCCAACACCAAGCACATATAACCGTGAAGGCCAGGGTGTCCATATACCTTTGGCCACATAGTGTAATCGTACTAAAAACACCATCACACTATAGCATCAGCAGAATGCTGAAGGCCAGGACACTCTTCATCGTCTTTCACATTTCATTTCAGTCTATCGACCCTCCCGAAATGATGAGTGCCTCCATCTCCTCCTAGAACAATGCTAACTAATCAATTTTAGGTTGGGAGGCTTCACTGTGCTACTCTACGCAGTGATTTAGGGAGAGGAGTTGTGTAACGATCACATGAGAAATGTATGGAAGAGCTCAGCACCTAAGCCATACTTTTACTGGGTAAATGCTTTTGCATCAAAAAAAAAAAAAAAAAAACCACTGGAAAAAAAGTAATGCATAATTTGAATGGCTCGCAAATTGAACTAAATTACTTCAGCACTGGTGCTGCCTCTTTTCCTACGAATGGGGTAAAAGCAGCTCCCCTCCCGTCCATGCTGGCGGAAATGAATGCTTGTAAGTCACTCGGACGCTTGATGGATGACTCTAACTTACCTGATATAGACAGGCAGCCGTTCCCAGGAAAAAGGCAATTACATAATTAAAGTCTTCGTCCTCGTTCTGTGGGTAGAGCATAAAAAAGGAGAAAGGGTACTGCAATAAGGAATTATCTGGCATGGACTAATTACACACAAATCCTTTGTTAGATTAATTAAGCTGCTGTAGATGGCTAGCTGGAGCTGCATTGTATAACTACTGAATCATAATTGATGTTACATTACATAACAGCCTAAATATAATACCAGTATTTTGTCAAATGTGGGCATAAGGAAAGCCTACCTGCAATATGCTCTCTATGGCATGGACTCCACGTAGTAAGTTGAGCGCACTGCACAGAATGCTTAGGACGCATGCCACTATGCCTGGCAAGGTGACAGGATCTAACACTTGATTAGGAGCTGCAAAAAAAAAAAAATAAATAAAAATAAAAATAAAAAGAATATATATATGAATGAAGCACCATCTTGTCAAATTAGAGACTGATTACCCTTAAAACCTTCTTGTGAAGGGGGAATAATAAGCAAATTACACTGCGTGATGATACCGCTTCACATGTAAATTCTGAGGTTACAAATAATAAACTAAATGAGCTGAGCTACATGTTAGTATTTATGTTTTCAATAAGAGCGAGGACACGTAAGGTGGTCAGTACCTATGCCTTTATATTTGGAAGCAGTGCTGTGGGAAAAGCCATTGATCGAGCTCAGGTCTTCAGGGGAGAGCTGGTACGGGGGCCGCAGCTTGATCTCTGTCTGCATATCAGCCAGATTGATCTTTGTGGTTAGAGAACGTGGACTGTTGTACCGCTGCTTGGTCTTCTGGATGAAGTTGTCTACGACAAACACAAAAGTCAAACAGCAAAGAGATAAATTGTCTCAGATACACTGATACACTGCTCATTGTGTTGAGAAAAGCAAAAGGAGAGCAGCTCTTTGTTACAGGCTAAAACGTACCGTGTTGTCAATCTGAGAACACACAAACACACACACACACGTTTGACAGCTGTGCTAAGTGATTATTTGTTTTTTACGCATTTGTTTTTGGTTTCTTTTTATTGCACTTTTATAAAATATCTTGTCCTTTCAATGCTTTGACAATATTGTAAAGGCTGTAATGGCCATTCTGAAAAACTGTTTTTTTTTTCCTGTTGATGTTGTTGTAATGAGTCATATAATTGGATAAATACTTCGATTTCTAACAAGGACACATGCATCTATGCCTGACTTCTTCCCACACTTAAGAGAATTACACAGACTGTTTTGCTTTACCACACTGCAAAAAAAACGGAGACTTATGCAAACTGGAAGCATACGATGCAAAACGTGAGATGTGTTATAGTTTGTTACACATACATAAAAATCTGGCACTCTTTTCATTCTGATCGATTGATTTAGAGTCAGAACCTCGTATGCCTGCACCAACTCACTGATCCATTTTCCCAATGCCTTTACTCCTCTTTTTGTCGATTACTACTGCTCAGCTGCTGAATCGCTGGTATTTAAAAAATGCCAGTTCATACAGTTAGATGTAGTAAGTGTGCAAATACAAAGTTGCAGGTGTAAAAACTGCGGTTACATATAGCTTAATTCATCTCAGTCATATTAATCTGAATTCAGGGCATTGCTAGACAAGGCTACATATAAAGAACTGAGTAGTCAGCATGTTTGACTGCATTAGAAGATGGCCAGATGGTAAAGTTTAAAGGTCATTTAAAAAAAAAAAAAGAAAAAGAAAAAGAAAAAAAAAAAAAAAAAAAAAAATCACATGCACATTACAGGCTTGTACAGGATCACAGCAGCTTATTTGAAATGTCCCAGAGACATACAGTACTGCTAAGAGAACTCACCAAACTCAATGAAGGAGTAGGGCCTGACAGCACTGGTAATGCGCTTAGTGTCATACGTGACCAGGAACTCTCTCTGCAACTCATCCAGGAAGCAAAACGCCAAGACATTGGGATAGTTCTCTGTGCATACCATCAGGTAGCCCATTCCCAGAGAGCTGGTGAAACTGAACGGCACACACAAAACAACAATACTATTCACCGACCAACTATTAAGCATCAAATAACTTTTGACTGATAAAAAATATTTTTCTTATATCTTCTACTTGGTCAAGGTCACAAAACTTACACTTACTCAAGAAGCACAGCAAAGCGAATAAGCAAAACGGCTCAGAAACACACCTCTGCACCAGCCTATTCATCAATTACTCATGCTGCTGCATTTACTTTTCTTTAAAATGCATGCAGCTTGACAGCCTCACAGGAAACCGAGCCCATTTTTGTCACCATGTCTCTGTACATTAATGTCTCTTTAGAGAGATGAAACAATTCTATGACTCACAGCCCCGAGTGGCAGGGAAAAAGGGGGAGTCGACTCGTTTGTGCCCGCTAACACAGTTTAGGGTGATGAATAGCAGCTGCCTCGAGTGCCAGGCTTCAAAACGGCTACACCCTAGACCCTTAGAGGAGTCATCTATCAGTGTATGCTGATTTATCTACTAATTTAACTGATGTGTCACCACTTCACTTTGCTTTCTTTCATGACTTTATGTTCATTTTGACTGAATGACTCTGTATGCAGACACCATTTTTTTTTGTAGAAGAAATGGCATATCTAATATCGTACCGTTTCCCATAAATGTCAGCTGCATGCAAAGACGTAGTATATCTTACGATCTGATTATATTGCGAGAAGCTATTACAGAGCTAATCAAACTGGTTTACAAAATGATAAAGTAATTCTGCAGACATTGTGAAGTAGTAGCAAATGGATTTAAAAGGCCATACGCCATAATATATTTGGTACAAGTCAATAATATGTTAAGATCTGGACATTTATAATTTCTTCCGAAACATGAATAAAGGGCCTTTGTGAAACACCGTGTATTTTCCTTTTAAACCGGGGTACTAAGCAAAGAAGAAATTTCACTGCGATGTTCTTGTTGCTTAGCAAAGAAACTAAGGCGGCACCATAACAGAAACTAGCCAATCATTGTTGCACGTGGAATCAAACTGATTCGGGTTGGTCAAGCCTTTTTTTAAATCCTATGTTAAATTATTTTCATCAGTTCACATCCACTAGCTAATTCTCCCTATTGCATAAAAACATTAAAATGTCCACTACCATACTGACAAGTTCACAGGTGCCAAGGATTGGTAATTGTCACTGCGATTGACAGGTGAGTGATTAATATCATCCCTCCCAAGACAAGACAGCAGGACCAATTACGCGCTCTTAAACTCCCAGCTGCGGATTTCTGCGGCATCATCGGGATTTGAACCGACTACCTACCAACAATTTTTATGCCACTCAGGAGCCCAGGTTTGTCAATGTGTATTTACTTGAAAACGTTATGAAGTTTGAAGCCAAACCCCATGAGATTTTTCTATATTCATTACTTACTGTGCAAATCTGTACATCATTAAGGCAACCTAAAACAAAGTGTACATGAAACATAAAAGGAGGCCTACATTCATAATTTACAAACCACGTACTTGACATTGTACTGGCCAGCTTTAAGAGAGCAGCGGTCGGGAAACTGGCTGAGTTTTTTGGACAGGCCCTTGAGGTGCTTCTTGGTTTCTTGCAGCCCTTTGTCCTGTTCATAGTCAGTAGAGGCAGAGAGGGGCAGGCCGTCCCTCACCCGCACCACTGAGGCAAAGAGGACCATAGACATCTTACAGTGAGAACCTGTGAGCAAAGGTAGGCATAGAATGAGAACTGAATATTTTACCTGACACAGCAGAGACCATACACCGCGTTCCAAATTATTATGCAAATGATATTGTTCTCTGATTTTCCTAAATAGTCGATCCAAGTGACAGTCAGCATAATTTTCGATTCATCAACCATTAGAGTATAATTCGAATGTTACTGAACAAACCTCCCAATGATAACAGTAAGTTTTTCAAAAATAAAAAACTTAAAATGCACTGTTCCAAATTATTACGCACAACAGAGTTTCAAAACATTTTATAGGTTGTAAAGAACTTTAAGTGGTCATTTGTTGAATTTGCAACATTAGGAGGTCATATTTACTGAAATCAAAAGCTATTTCAATCAAGAACATCTTAACGGGTCAAGTTACATATTAACATATCAGCCCTTATTGGATAGCAGCTTCACAATTCTTGCATACATTGAACTTGTGAGTTTTTGGAGAATTTCTGCTTGAATTTCTTTGCAGGATGTCAGAACAGCCTCCCAGAGCTGCTGTTCGGATGTGAACTGCCTCCCACCCTCATAGATCTTTTGCTTGAGGATGCTCCGAAGGTTCTCAATAGGATTGAGGTCAGGGGAGGATGGGGGCCACACCATGAGTTTCTCTCCTTTTATGCCGATAGCAGCCAGTGATGCAGAGGTATTCCTTGCAGCATGAGATGGTGCAATGTCATGCATGAAGATGATTTTGTTACGGAAAGCACGGTTCTTCTTTTTGTACCATGGAAGAAAGTGGTCAGTCAGAAACTCTGTGTACTTTTCAGAGGTCATCTTCACACCTTCACGGACCCTAAAGGGGCCGACCAGCTCTCTCCCCATGATTCCGGCCCAAAACATGACTCCGCCACCTCCGTGCTGATGTCGCAGCCTTGTTGGGACATGGTGGCCGTCCACCGACCGTCCACCACTCCATCCATCTGGACCATCCAGGGTTGCACGGCACTCATCAGTGAAGAAGACTGTTTGAAAATGAGTTTTCACGTAGTTCTGGGCCCACTGCAGCCGTTTCTGCTTGTGAGCATTGGTTAGGGGTGGCCGAATAGAAGGTTTATGCATAACTGCAAGCCTCTGGAGGATCCTACACCTTGACCTTTGCGGGACTCCAGAGGCACCAGCAGCTTCAAATACCTGTTTGCTGCTTTGTAATGGCATTTTAGCAGCTGCTCTCTTAATCCGATGTATTTGTCTGGCAGAAACCTTCCTCATTGTGCCTTTATCTGCACGAACCCGTGTGTGCTCCGACTCAGCCACAGTACGATGATCACGCTTAAGTTTTTATGAAATATCTAAGGTTTTCATACCTTGTCCAAGGCATTCAACTACTTCATGCTTTTCGGCAGCAGAGAGATCCTTTTTCTTTCCCATATTGCTTGAAATTGGTGGTCTGCTTAATAATGTGGAACGTCATTCTTCAGTAGTTTTTCCATTAATTGGGCTTACTGGCAAACTAATTTTCACAGTTGTCCGAGATTGATTTCAGTGATCCAAAGAGCCCTGAGACACAATACCATCCATGAGTTTAATTGAAAAATAAAATATTTAATCTTTATGATGCTTAAATACAATTTGCATAATAATTTGGAACTGGGTGTATGTCTGTCATATATTTATATTTGGCAGATTTGATTGACACACAGACACTCTACAGAATCAGGATATTTTGTTTGTGTGTGTGTGTTGCAGTATTCAGGAGCGACATGCCATCTTCACTAATCAGCAGTGTCGCGTGATGGTCACTCCATTGTCGGGGTCAAAGGTCATAGTTAATGGCATATCCATATCTCAGACAACAGAGCTGCAGCATTTGGTACCTCACATTCATCATCATCATCATCATCATAATAATTATAATAATATAGAAAAATACAGAGAATTTCCTTTTGTCATTACCTTCTTTTCTTCTTGTTCTTCATTTTTTACCATTACCATTTTATTCTCTATTGTATGTCTTTTTTTCTTCTTTTGTTTATTCATTTATTTCTCTTTAATGTTTTCTTTTTGTCATCTTGCTTGCTTTCTGGTTTCTTATTTATTATTAAACTTGATCTTTACTTTTCTCTTTTTTCTTTCTATTTTCATGAACCATTTTGGTTTGATTTTTGTTATTATTATTGTTATTATTACTACTACTATTATTATTACTAATAATTTTATTTTATGTTTTTAAGGACCGTGTGATCCTGGGCTCCAACAGCACGTTCCTGTTT
>JAQQZR010000035.1:9916362-9929136 GCA_030068235.1 Notoglanidium macrostoma | reverse complement strand
TATATATATATATATAGATATATATATATATACATATATATTTATGTGTGTGTGTGTGTGTGTGTGTATATATATATATATATATATATATATATGTATAAATAATAAAGCATTGTGTTGACTTGCTTCACAGAACACTTTAGGGATGTGAGAGGAAGTATTTCTAAAGCAGTCTAAAGAATATGAGCATTTCCGAATGTTACATCACTCTTGTATTGTATCTCAGCTAACTGTGTGTTGTATCAATTAGTCTGTTATACCTTACATTCAGTCATCAGAATCAGTGGCACCCTTAATGAAAATGATTGTATAAACTTTCCCACGATTTAAATTTTCAGTTAAACAGCAGAAGACAGCACATAGCTTTCATTTAAAATAAAATCATATTCATCATTCTCTTTTAAAAACAAGGCAACCACTTACCTTGTCAATAACAAGTTTCATAACAAGGGTTGCACAAAAAGGAGTTCTTCCCATTCAAACATCATTTGTAATCATATGAGATCAATAACAAATGTGCAAGTCTGCATACAAGGATAAACACCTGATACCCACTTGGGCTGTATTGTGGCTGGTGATCCAGAGAATCTTGCGAGACTGATATGACATCAGAAATTACAAATATTCCATGATATTTTAGTTCAAAACCTGAGGCGCGTTCAAATTAGCAAACAAAGGCAAATGCTTCGTAAACAGTTTTTCATTTGCTTGGAGTTCACTGCTAACGTTCGCAAGCACACAATTGGTTTGAGGAGGTACTTCTCAGCAAACAAACATGGACGCTAGACTAAGGGAGACATGTGCTTAGATGGGAGTTTTCCCAAGACAACATCAATTTTTTTTTGTTATTTTATTTATTCTTCCACCAATAATTTAAATAGTTATCTTGTCTAATTGTCAGTTACAGTGATACTTTTTCTAAAAGCCTCTTTTTTGTGTTATCTTCATCAATCCTAAGCATTTGCTAAATGATTGTACAGCTCTCTGTGGTCATTAGTTTAGACTAACTTACATCACATACAGCTAAATCATTAGGTATTTAAGGTATTTTAGGTATTTAACCTTGGCTGTTATTAGTGGCCTGGAGCATTAATGTTGTCGGAGTATGCTGACCTAGCTGAATTTGTAATGGCTACTAACAAAAACATTTAAATTTAAAAGTTCAAAGAAAACCCATTTACCTGGAAAGTTCGTCTTAGTTGGACGAATTTAAGTAATTGTATTACGTCTTAAAATATTGTTAGACTCAATTCACACATATCTATGTTTAAGAGATTCTTATCGTGTGTTATTCTTTTATACAGGTTGTACCAATAATTTACTTTTGGCTGTACAATTTAGTTAGCAAGAAGACAGCAACAAGGAAATGACAAAAAATTTAATTCCTTCAACATGGACTGTGATGATCATACACGGTACTTCCTGTACATAAATGCATTTTTCAATGGTGTATTCCATGACAAAATATTGATCAAATTCTGACAGTTTACCAATGTGTATTATCTTGTGAATCAAGTTTACAGTGAAGACTACATAGACATCTTGGAAATGTATGCCTTTTTATTTTGCATTGTTTATTCATTCACTGGGCCAAAACTGTACATATGGCTGGGTGTGTAAATGAAAGACAGATGAAAAGTGACTTCTTGGCATCAATGCGACATGGAGACCTTTGGGATCAGACAAAGCAGGATTTCCGTCAACAGACAAACACTTGGGTACAGAAAGTTCTGGACCACAAAATGAGAGAACACCGATACACCGGCTAATATTCTGTAGCATGAGAGATACTGCAAGTGCTCTTTTGATGGGTTCCTCCTGTTGACGCACCAGTAACAAAAAAACGGATTATGTATTTAGAATCAGGTTGAGACAAGCGGTCTATACCTTCCTGCGACAGCTGCAATAAGACTGATTGGTTGAGTGAGCCAAATGTAGCACTCGTGACTTGTGACCCTTGGGATATTTTCTGAGCTTTCCTTGGCTTGATGGAGTTGATACTTCCTGCCATAATTTGCCAACTCATTTCAAACTGAATCCGGTCATAAACAAATCTCCGAATGACAAATGTAAACAATTCAGAATTCAGTAAGACAAGCTCCAAGTACCCAGCTAAATGTGTTTTGCGATCCCTGAGAACTTTATTCAGAATGAAAAGAATCAATCTCTTGAATAATCAAACAGCTACAGATAAGCTCATTAAATATGTATACTGCCTTGATCAGGGAGTTCCCAACACAGTAGCGAAATTGCCTCAGAGAGTATAATGATAAAATGCAATGGTCCTGGTATGACGTATGAACAAGAGGGCTTCTCAAACCTCCACTGCCATCTGGTTAGATGAAAAGAGTGCACTCGGGCACCACTTAAACCACACTTCAAAAAGGACTTCTTTCTGTTCTGTCATTAATTCAAATCTCAATTTCTTTGTTCTGTATAAGGGAAAATCAAAATGAGAGGTACTTAAAAATAATTTCTCTCTCTTTTTTTTTTTTAAACAACGTATAGCGTGATTACATAAATGTTGCTTAATATGGAAGTGAAGGCTGTCATTCAAACGAACTTGATCTTTTTGTCAAGATAAATGACCAAATAAGAAAAGAAGCGAGGACCATCAGCAATATGTTAATATTAAATGCCCTTACACCGGTCTGAAATTTCTATGAAACTTGACTTAATTAATCAGACAACAGCCTTGACCAGACTACAAATGAAACATTTGTAATTCCTCACTCTCAGCCTTTAAATGGTTCCTGCACTAATCATAAAATCTGAACGTCAGCTCACTATGCAGTACAAAGATTCACTTTGGGTCTCCACTGCAGTGTTTAATTGTTTTTAATAAAGCTCTTGGCTATTTGATATTTAAGTAAAAGTATGTAAATTGATTATCAGGGTCAAACAAGAACTAAAATACATCAGCTTAGTTGGGGCTCAGGAGCTAAATTATACTTTTGGCAGCTATCCTTTTTTTTTTTTTTTTTTTTTTTTTTTTTTAATTTTCCCACAGCTGACAATCAATCAAGCAAAACAATACAAGGAACAAGAAGCTACTAGCTTCAACACACAATTTCTTATAAGAGCTGTTGTATTTTGGCCCCACTATATCTCGGAAATAGTCCTAGGTGCACTGCACCACTTGAATAAAAGGTATTCACACATTTAAGGCCACAAATTTGAGCTACATTTTCCTCATCTTCTAGTCCGGGATGACACATTTTTGTACAAAAATACTCAAACGTGATTGTATACATTATGGGTCCACTTTACAAAGGTGGGAATGGCAATAATAAGGGAGACTGACAGTGTCAAGGAGAGCTTTGGGTGACTCATGTAAAGAAGCTGAAGTGTCCGTTTCACCCAGAAGCCAACGGTCACTAAGAGCTGTGGAGTGAGTGTTCAGTATTGCATAGATTTAAGATGTAGTTTGATTAACTGTCACAGTATTTGGGAGCAATTGTCCTCGTCACAAAATGTCTATGAAAAAACAAAGCCAAGTCTCGATTGGTCTTGTGGCTGAACATTGGTATTACAAACGTAAGGCTGTATAAAAATATCCTCTCTTTAAGCTGAGGTTTTCACATGTGTGGCATCAGTGCTAGAAGGTCCCTGCCCGGTCACAGTGCAATGACAGGCTCCTCCCCTGTTTATAGCCACACCCACATCCTTAGAGCTCCTCCTTTCGCTTTCCCACCTTCTCTTGGTCCCGCCCTCTAAGGTTTCGCATAAAGCCGATGAAGCCAGCCTCCTGTGTACATCATGCACAGATAAATCATTACTTAAAACAAATGAACAATTACATTTTCTATAAGACTTGAAATATATGAATTGAAGTGACTCACCCCTCTCTCTCCATTGTATTTTTCACTAAATTTGCCATAATTGTAGTAGTTAAAGGTTGGGTAACCTTCTACACCTTCCTGCTTACACAGCTCATGGTTCTGGCCTTTGGTGCAATCCACAGCAGCGTACACAATCTGAAAAGTGACATGAAAAATGATAATCAAAATGTGCAACCTAATGCCTATCCAAACACTACCAGCTACCTAACTACACTTATCACAATAACCCATATTTACACTGATTAGGCAGAACGTGTGTGTAAAATGCTTGTATACACACTATAATTGACATGATGTGACGCTACAATATCTGTCCAGCTGTTTAAACGCCCCAATCCCAAAAAGCCCAATAAGACACTTGGGCTCAGGGAATGCTTTACAGTTAGCAAAGGGAACAGATTTACTTAGCCCATAGACAGGTATGTGATGAGGATGATATAGCAGATTGACTATAATAACAGTTACAAGATCCCTTGTGTTAATTTTTGGTGAGAAATTAATGAATAAAGCTACACTATATGGACAGTTGACTGTCACACTCGTATGTGAGCCTTCCATAAACTGCCACAATTTTGAAAGCACACAATTACCTAGAAAATTTCCCTTCAGTGAGACTAAGAGGACCAGATGTTCCAGCATTACAATGCCCCTGTTCACAAAATGAGGTCAATGAAGACATGGCTTGCCAAGATTACAGTGGAAGGACTTGAGTGACCTGCACAGAATCCTGAACTCCACAATAACTTTGGGATAAATTGGCCATCTTGCCCAGCATCAGTACCTTACTTCACTAACACTCTTGTGGCTGAATGAGCAAAAATCCCCACAGCCACACTCCAATATCTAGCGTAAAAATTTCCCAGAAGAGTGGAGGCTGTTGGAGTAGCAAAGGAGAGGGAAAATTTGGAACGGGAAGTTCAACAAGCATACAGGATTACATGACAAATGTGATGGTTAAGTGTCCAAATACATTTGGCCATATAGTGTATTTAATAACTATTTATAATGGTCAGACTAATAGCATCAGTAGTAGCTAATGCATCAGAGTCAAAGCTCTATCCAAAATGGGAACTGGGGAATAATAGAGTTTACCCTGACTGAAGAAAAATCATGTCTGGGTAGGATATGGGGTGGAAGAATCACAATTACAATTATTGGTTTGCAGAATTTGAAAATCTTCGGGAGATAAAGTTCCAATCCTGGCATTAGAGCAAAACTAGCCAGGATGGCATTATACACTGCCCTGTCAATCAGAGAGACAATAACCAATTGTAAGCGTCTGTGAGCTCATGTATGAACTGAGCAGAAGAAGCTTTTAAGTTAACATCGTGGCATGTTCAGCTGTGCCATAGCATAAGCAGCAGCAGATCAGAAAGATGTGGTGGCTGACTTCATGCGTTTCAGACACGCCAGACTTTCACCTTCTCTGGGGTCATATGACCACGGGAGAACATAATAAAAATGATTCTTTTTTAAAATTCAACAACAATAATAAAAGCACTTTGTTATTGGTGAGACACTTGGCTTTCGTCTCCTGCACAGGAAGGGGCAGGAGTGCGAGTTATTCTTTAAAGCATAGAAAAATTTTAATTAGTCAGTCAGAAAGCACACAAAGAAAAAGCCCGGGGCCGAGTTATTAAACATTTATAGTCATGGCAAGCAGATCTGACAGGGTGAAATCCCCAGTGTCTTAATAATGCGAATCAGTCTGCTGAAGTTACAACATGTGCATCACATTCAGAAAATAAATGCACAGTAAGGACACCGATGAAAATGTGATTGTCAAGAAGATCCTGTTTCTGACTTTGAAAAAGTAATAATGGTCATACACTTCGCCAACGTCAAATTCAAGGACGTTCCAGGCCCAATTCATTCAAATTCAAAGACTCCACAAGACATAGTTTCAGACACAGATCAAGGTTAATTCTTTCCAATTCAAGCACTTTCTCAAGGCAGGTGGTGCATGAAACAAGGATGCACAGACAGTGGGAGACACATGCAGACAGCGGAACATGACCTATTTACTAATGCTAAGGTAAAAAATAAATAAATAGATAAATCAAAAAGAGCTTTAACTTCTATTCTTGCACAAAATATATAAATTCAAGCACTTTCAAGGACATTTTATGTCTATTTTCAAAGTCATAAACTTTCAAAGATTTCAAGGACTCATGGGCACTCAGTAGGATTTATGCTCCTTCTTGAGTATATCTTCTTGGTGAAAGCCTACACTACCGCTAGCCAGACGTTTTGAAAACTGTTTTGAAGTGTAATGTAACAATATACACTGTAACTGCAATTTAATGAATGCAAGTGTCTAAGTATGAGTGTCAAAATAACCATCCTTTGCCTTAATCACAGCAGCACAGATTCGCAGCAAGTTACTTCCAAAAAATTGCTAGCTCTGTTTCATTTGCTGGACGCTCGTTTCCAACTTGTCGGCCCAGCTCGTACCGTGCCAACTCAACGGCAGAAAGATCTGAAGACTGGGGAGGCCAGTCATAATTCTCAAAACTTTTGCTTTTCTTTTGACTGGATATAATTTTGGCACAATTGTGAAGAATGTTTGGGATCATTATCATGTGGAAGAATGAAATTTTGTCCAATGATACGTAAAACAGAAAGAATTGTGTGATCCTCATTTTAATCCTTTTAATTTGGACTAAGACTCCAAATCTTTCCCTCCCAGAACACCCCCATACTGTCACCAGTCCATATTTCACTGTAGGAACAACATATTCTGTGCTTGCCCTCATCCTCCATCCACTGCTTGACATAAACAAAAATTCTGACTTATCAGTTGTGGTCCAGTACAACAGAAGATTGAAACGAGGAGCAGACAGAGCATTAAACCTCTCACAAACTGATCCGGGACGAGGCAGACAGGTAGCCATCGTTGGGTTAAATAAGACAAAATCAAGAGAGGCCAAGAGCCAATCAAGCTCTGACATTAGTACATAGAATTCCAACACAAAGTGAATGTCAAAAGACAGATTAAAAAACTAAACACAGACCTGAAAGGTTTTCTTCAAAACCAATAGTTTCAGACCTTTGTGGCTAAACAGTGTGTTACAACAAGCTATGAAATATTTAAAACCAGTCAGTTACATTTTTTCTAACATTTTCTTGTAATAAAAATTTGACAATGCAGTGTATCATGTACATATTTTTTTATTTTTAAATCCGATCGTGGGCCCAAACTTCTGGCCTGTAGTGTATATACCCTTTAGGCGTTTCGGAGAACATTCAGAAGGAGTTGGAGGGTCAAGCACAATCAGGCTTATCAAAGAGTTTGAAGACGTACTGCTAAATAATGATCTCAATTAATTTGTTGTTAATTTGTGGCCTTTGAGATAAAACGAGGATATCTATCAGAGTTCCTCAGTACTGATAAGACAAAGTAGAGTGCCAAGGAAATGCTTTCAAAGCTATCGATTCCCACACGCTTGCGTTAGGACTGCATGGAAAAGAGCAGCAGTAAAATCATTCTCTAAAAGGAAACTCCATCATGCACGGGCAGTGGCTTCATCAGGTGGCCCTGGTTGGAAAAATCATTAATGAAGAATCTTGTTATCCACATCAGGCACTAATGATCAGCTTTAAGAAAAACAAGAGCCATAGTATATGGACAATTAAACAGCCGGATGCGGCTTAGTATACAGCAGTCTCATTACTATTGCAACAAAGAGCCTTTGAAATAAGTGAGCCACAGACGTCTTTGTGTTTGCTCATATTCGGTTCAATCAGTGAATGAGAATCAGAGAACTAACAAAGCATTACTCATTAAATACAGCATTTCTTCCCACTGTAGGAGCTTGGGTTTAACTGGGCCACTTACACTTTGTTTGCTTGCTATAAACAACACAATGTACCATCAGAGTACACTGAGATGCTGCATTATAAATCAGGAGAATGGAAAGTCAGGCACTTGGCTGTTATCTGCACACTTGCCACACATACTAATGCACAGCCTAAGAGAGAGACATGCAGCATGAAAAGATAAAGGATGAACTCTGGGGAAGACCAAGGAAAGACTATATGGTAGCAAACAAAGCAGGAACGAATGGCAATTCAGCCATTATTCCAATTTTAATTAAGACAATTTAATTAAATCCTATTCCTGGGTGATCAAGAGTCCTCCTGATGCTCGGTCACAGAATCCTGCGCTATTGATAAAGAAATAGTCTTGACACTTTTTGACCTGAATCAAGTGATTGCCAAACGAGACATACGTGTTATCCATTTAAACTCATCAGAGCACCAGCAGATGGAGCTTTTTCTGTACAGGGTCACAGACCTTCAGATAAATACTCATGCGTGAGGATGGTCAGGGCGTCAACGCGAATTCAAAGTGAAAGCAGCCAGCTCCTTTGGCAAAACGGCTTTCCAATTCCTACTCAATCGGATAACGATCATGTGCAAGTTCAAATTTAAGAGCTATGAGGCGGTTCAAGATGGCTGACGTCATGCGTGATGCATTTCGGCAATTTGCTAGCAGTAATTTAACATCTTGGTTTGGTGACTAGTGATGAATGAAGTCCCAATTTATTCTCTGAGGCATCGCAGAGGTGCGTCAGCTATTTGGAGTGATCTTGAAGAGATAGAGAGAATTAAAGTGCCGGACAGTGAAAAGAAAAGAAAAGAAAAGAAAAAAAAAGAAGAATGAGGAAGAGAAATGTGGAAACGTAAATGAATTCCACAGAAATGGCTTCATGTGGAAAACATTAAAGGACTCCGTAGGGAGTTTAAAAGTCAGAATACCAGCACTGTGCCAGAAACGTGCTCGAAGATAAACATATGAAAAGCAGATGTCTATTCACATACGCTGCATGTACTGCGCTGAAATTGAGAGCTAAAGGGTGGCATGAGAACATGAAGATCAGTGGGTTAGAGACAAGGCCTTGTAATAATTCTAAGCGATTAAAGATGGAGTGCGTGTGATGATGGCACCTGACAAAAATGACGAGACAGAAACCAGGACTGATGCACAGTGAGCGAGTGGAGAATTCTCTTTTATGAGGTTGTGTCTCACCTTGCGGTCCTCTTTGAAAGTCTCAGCAGCTGTAATGAAGTGGGGGACGGCATTCTTACAGTGCGGGCACCCTGCAGAGAAAAGCATGCCATCATTTCATCTCAGCCAACTGAACCGAATTTCATCCGAGCCAGCTGGGTACAGAGAAAATGTTGGGATGTTTCCTATCATAGAAAAGGCCATAAATAGCAAAGTGTGCATCTGTAAAAACACAAGGACAACCAGGCATTTCAAGAGCTTAGCAGTATCCTAAGAAAATGTTCTTATTAGCTTTTACTCTGTTTTAATAGCACTTAATTATTGTTTATAGCCGAGATACCTCACAAAAACCAAAAACAGGTGGAGAAAATAATCAAGGACTTGGCGGTGTGGTGCTGTTACAAGCCCAAAGTGGATTATTTTCCTGTAATAGCATCCCCTGAAGTGTATTATACCATGTATACAATTTACCTTGCAGTTTTTATAGTGATTAATAGAGGTCATACCTTTTACCCATTTTTTATTTTGTTATATTAAAGTTGGTTTTTTTTTACATTATTATTTTCCCCCTGATTGTCTGTCTAATTTACTCTTGGCCACCTCATTTAGTTCTCCCCGTCATAAGACAGCTACCAGTGAGAGGGTGTAGACGATCACGTGCTTCCACTGAGACCTTTGAAGCCAACCGACTGTATCCTTTCTACTGTTGGTGCTGTATCACGGGGTGACGCAACACACTCGGAAGAAAGTGCCCCCTTTCTGCATGCACGAGCTCATCCTGTCACTGTCAGTGCTCTCTTGGTGCTCTCCTGGCCACGGATGGCTGCGACACTGCCGGGATTTGAACTAGCGATCTCCGTATGCTAAAGCATAACAAGGACTACACATTTCTATTTGTTAAATAGCAAAACTTTTTAATCAGTTTATCACTGTACGACATCGGCCATACAGGTCCTTGCATTTTAGCTATACTGTAGGAATAACGTATTGTAATGAGCTCATTAATAAAATCCTGTGATTTGCCTTGCAGCCAGCAATACTGTCAGAACGGCTGTTACAGAAAATTAAATCAACACCTCCCGACCAATCAGAAAAATGGATTCAGCAGCGCTGGGGTGTACATGTCATTAGCTACCACTGGAATCTGGGTTTTCAAATTAAAGTCATTATAGTAAAGGAGCGCAGTTTCACAAATCAGTGCATTTAAACGGCACCTGATGGTAAACTAATGATGCTTGGAGTCTCAAACAAAAGCCTGCTTGTGTGCATAACACAGCTTCTAATTTCAGAAGCACAGCAGTCATTAGAATAATGAAGCATAGATCTGCTGACCCTCCTATCGGCTCATGCAGCACTAGAAGCAGGGAACGTTTCCAAACCTTCAGAACTGTGCTTGGTTTACCTGACCCCGAATCTGGAGAGCAAGCTGAAGATGCACTTTAAATATAGAAAGCAGTTAAAGGAAACATGCCCTTGTGTCCAATAAATAACCTCTGATACAGGACTGTACAGTAAAATGGGCCTTCTTTTCTCTCTCCCTTTGTCACTCATATTTGAAAAGGAAGCCAAAGGAAAAATGTAGAAATCTGCCTGGGCATACTGTACATACAATACTGTGCAAAAGTCTTGACACCCCACCCCATTCAGGTCACAAATGGACTGCCAAGACACACTGCCATTTACACCTGTGTTTATCATACGTCTCCAAGGTGTCCAGCTGACCACTTCTGTTCAACTTATGTTACTTCCGCTAGAAGGTCAAAGGTCCCCGCTCAAAATGATCTTAAAACATTAAACCTGCAACATACTTTCATTATTTTGTGCTCCTCTCCATTTTTTTTATAGCGTGTCGCGCTGTTACTAAAACGACCTCCAGCATTAATGACGTATTTTCCTGTTACGCCTGTGTTGCGGACGCATCGGGTCGCATTAGCGTTTACACTACAGAAGGTATGTAGTTAAATACCTTACCACCCAGACCACCTCGGCAAGTGGTTTGAGCGAACGTGTCTTGAATGCGTCTTGGAGGATCTAGTTGTGATCAGATCACCCAAGACGCATTTTAATACCAAGTGTAAACGTGGTCAAAGTGTCCAGAAGAGCTGTGGCAGAGTCTCTAAGATACTCAGTAAAACTGACCAGCTCATTTCCTTATAAAGCTGCACGCATTGTACCTGGGACTACTATTGAAAAAAAAGGCAAAGGGTCATCATACCAAATATTGAATTTGTTTAGATACTGCATGTGGAGGTACTGTACTTCTGCTGTCCTACTGGGCAAATTGTTACTACATAGGTTGTGTTGGATTACTTCACATACTTAAGATTCAATTAGAAATTTGCTCAGTAATTTAAAACATACATGAAAATAAAACGACATAAATTGACTCGCTGTTCACCAAGTGACGAGAGTTACAAATATTAGAAAACACAATATGACAAGAGTAAGGAACAAACCTATTAGACCTAGAAACAGGGAGCAAATAAATAGAAAATAGGACATTGAACAGAACAAAAGAAAGACAGAAAGAAAGAAAAAGATATTTTCTTTACTTCTAATACTTTCTTTTCATTTCAGACATTTATTATAGGGGTTACAGAACAGTTAAAGAGCCGTCTTTAATAGATAAGAACTATTATCTATTATCCATTGTAAAATTAATAATGGGTTCCGGGGAAGAGAAGCATTTAATTCAATAGAGGCGCTTTTGTAACAATTAACTAATCGTCTGAGGACATTAGAGTTTTCACATTTTAAGAAACTGCTTAATCACACAAATCCCTTAATAGAGTGACGTTACGCAGAATATTACACAAATCAGGGGCCGGGAAAAGAAAGTGCTGTTTTTGTAAGGGAAATGAAAGCTCTCAGTTAAATCTTTGAAGCTGCTATCAAAGGACGCTGAAGACATGTTTTGTAGGAGGCACTCTGTGAAACTGCTACTGTAGCACATTTGCTAATTTATTTCCCTTCGCATCTTTCTGTTCATAAATATTTAGCACAATTCCCAAAGAAATAACACTAGAAGGAAATTAAAAACCCATGCTGTGAGGTGTCGTGTTAATTACGTTCTGATGTACACTAACCTGTTATGGTTTTTGTTCATGCATTGTAAATTTTATGAGGATTATGATTAGTGCTATAAGTAAAGATAATTAGGGTTGCACAGAGGAAAGATCAAGATTACTATATCTTGAGTTAAAAAAATAAATAAGTAAAATAAAAAAAAACAACAACATATGGATGAATGCTTATGATGACTCAGCAGAACAGCATGCATTTTAAAACAAATTATTTGCATTTTGATACCATAGGTTTAAGTAATAATAATAATAATAATATAAATTGCAATCTGGCCTTTTTCCAATGCCATAGAGGCGCATCTTACTTTTAATTGATGCGTCCATAGTTAAGTGGCGTTTCATTCTAAACAGTCAATTGACCCTAGAGCCTCAATATACAGCATCAAGACATGACGAAAGCAGACAACTTACAAGGAGCATAGAACATGACCAGGGCATGCTTCTTCTTCTTGAGAGCCTCCCTGAAGTCCTCGGCCCCAAGGTGACTCACACTTGACGGCTTCTCCTCCCATGACTGCTCAGGAGGAGGGGGAGCCTGTGGACTGAGAGAAGCGGCGAGGGGAAGAAAAGAATCACAATATAATACACACATAAAAGAGTGTGACACTTGCAAGATGTCTGTGAGGTGGAATGATAAATAGTGCAAATTCCGTAATTTCACATACTTGCTTTCTATTAGAAGCCAGTGCTCATTGAACAAATTGTTGTGAATTATAAGGAGGGGGAAAAAAAAACAATATACATTATATGGCCAAAAGTGTGGCACGGTGGTGCAGTGGTTAACACTGTCGCCTCACAGCAAGAAGGTCCTGGGTTCGATCCCCGGGTCACCCAGGGT
>JAQQZR010000035.1:9859417-9915466 GCA_030068235.1 Notoglanidium macrostoma | reverse complement strand
CCTGCCCAGGGTGTACCCCGCCTCTCACCCGAAGATGCTGGGATTGGCTCCAGCTTCCCCGCCACCCAGATGGATAATGGATGGATGGATGGCCAAAAGTTTCTGGACACGTGACCATCACACTCATATGTGCTTGTTAAACATCCCGTTCCGGATTTAGTCCCCTTTGCGGCTATAATGACCTCCACTCTTCTGGAGTGGGGATTTGCTCATTCAGCCACAAGAGCATTAGTGAGACCAGGCACTGATACAGAGCGAGGAGGTCTGGGGTGCAGTCAGTGTTTCAGTTCATCCCAAAGGTGCTCAGTGGGGTTGAGGTCACTTGAAGTCTTCCACTAGGCAACCTTGGCATGTCTTCATTGCTTTTTTCACAGGCGCATTGTCATGCCAGACCAAGATTGGGCTCTTTAGTTGCAATGAAGGGAAATTATAATGTTAAAGCCTACAAAGACCTCCTATACAATTGCGTGCTTTCTACTTTGCACTGAAAGTTTGGGGAAGAACCATATATGGGTGTGATGGTCAGGTGTCCACTAACATTAGCCATGTAGCGTACGTTGCTGTGACCAGCTATTAACTAACACATAAAATGTCAACAAAAAACTATGACCTGGATCTATATAGTTACTTGGCTTGACTTTTAAACTTTATAGGCCTGACTCTAAACTTATACCCAACATCACCATTGGCAATGGAAAGGAGAAAAAAGGAAGCGCTTAGTTTGACCTGAAACTTTTCAGTTTTGTGCAGAAATGGTCATCACAGGTGCTCACACAACACATCCCCCTCTCCCTCTCCCTCTCACTCACACACACACACCAGCAGCTACTGTTCACCCCACAGGCCCCCCAGGGACAAGAACAAGCACAGTCCTTTTTTCTCTCAGGAGCCGGAAAAGTCACGGCAGTGACTGATTGAAGTCAAGCACCACTGAACATACACCCGAGTGTGTGAGTGAGCAGGCTGCCACAGTAAAAAAAACAGTGACGGGCACTCTTTAGTCCATTGAGAGTTGCCTGGTGTAGAATGAGTCAACGTTTATAGCCCCTGCAGTACAAGAGCCCATACCATATGGAAACCAACCCATGGATCTGCTCTACTTTCGCAGGATGCATTTTTCCTCTAGGAGAAACAATGTCTAAGGAATTACTCCTTCTGCATTCAACATGCATTGAGACACCTTTTCAGTATTTATGATGACTTGGCTCAAATATTTGTATATATATCTAGGCAACAGTGACAGTTTCAGCATGGAGTCTGGGGAAGTTTCATCCTTCCTGCATCACCTTTCCGGAGCAGTCCCATTGCCCCAGGCACAAACACACATCAGCCACAGACAGCCAGGAGAAATACAACATTTACCTGAGCACAGTTGTTGCCAAAATGTTACTTATTCTTGCATTAATCTTTTCATATTACAGTACAAATTCTTGATGTACATAAATAATAATAATCTTAAAAAGTTTAGGCAGCACTTACATTGTACATCTTATTTCAAGTAAGGAAGTTGAAAATAAAATAAACAAGACTGTAAATATATCAAAATGTGGCTCTGCAATAGCACGTGCTATGAGCTTTAGGTCTTTCTATCCAACATAAGATAGTGAGACAAAAGCAAAACGGAGCTCACTTCTGAAGCCACTCGATGAGCTTGTCTTTGGTCCGTAGCTGTGGTAGTGTATATTTCTCTTCTCCGTTCTCAAAATACTTCACAGTAGGGAAGCCGGAGATCTTAAAGCGCTCAGCCACAGATTTATGCACGGTGGCATCCACTGCTGCTAATACACCTGGACTCTGAGAACAAACACACAGCAAAACTCACAGACCCATCACACAAAGAATGTTATTCGCAAAGTAGCTTTTCAGCAAATGTTTTTAGCAGAATAAGCCCTTTTAATATTGACCGAGCTCTGTGGTTGAGAAGACCTCCAGCACACCGAGGAGAAAACAGCTAAAGGCTGAGTGAGTATGAGATCATGCAGGTTCTCGGAAAATGAGTAGCCGCACCTCACAGGGGAAAAACCTTCCGAACTAAAATTTCCTGAAATGTCACAGAGCATAAAAGCTGGTACGTAAGACAGCTGCAAATTTGCATGTAACGGATTATGGCAGATACATGGACTTGACGTGGGTAAGGAAAAGGAACTGCATACATATTTTAGACCAGGTGTAGAACAATTAACAAAGTAATTTACTTAAAGAATGCTGTTGTTCACTATTCATGCTCAGTCATCAGGATATGTCCTCATAGTATTGATGTTGGACCTATGAACTGCATTACAAAACACCATTTAATACTTAACCACAGAATAATCACGATTAATGACCGCTGAAAAATGATAAGCACTGAATATCGACATTTTATTGAAAAAATAAAAAAAATTATTCGAGTCAATGACTTTTCATTTTGTTGCACCTTGTCGAAAAGATGTATACATATTGATCAGGTTACCGGCTAAAGTTCACGCATCTGCTCTAATACATTACATTTCACAGCACGCAATATGGTTATAGATGTACCTTTATATTTTTCGCATGACTGAAGAATGAAAAGATCAGTACAAGTTACATAAATGTGTCTGAAACACAGATGCTCTTATTCAGATGGAATCGGGAATGAGAAAAATAAGTGAGCTCAGCTCTCTCTAGGGAAAGGGGCGTAGCGGCTGGAGCACAACTGCTATATTAGATAATGCACAGCACCGGTAAGAGACCCATTCTGCATGGCTCGAAAATGAAGACTACAGGGACAGCATGAGGCTCTGCTAACTTTACTGGCCTCAAACTGCCCTGGAGTTTTAACTCAGCGGACACACCCTGCTAATCAGAACCATACTCCTTCCACATGTTCACAAACACCAAACACAGCCAAAAAGGGATGTTTGTGAATCAGCCATATTCCCTTAAAAAAAAAAAAAAAAAAAATTGGGATTCAAAACAAATCATTAGTTTTATGAGCACAAAACTGGAGAGTGAACTTTGGTATTACTGTATAGAGCTGTTTTGTTGTTTTTTTTATTTATTTATGAGCTCTCTTTGCAAATTAGAATTTAATTAAACAAACAAATATGTCATTAAGGTTTCTACATCTGTACATTAAGTACAGAGTACCCATGTGCTCTCTCAAGCACAGTGACCCTATTTCTATTCTTTGCTCATGGAGCAGAGCATCAGGCAAATATGTTTCGCAGGGCAGGTCGACCAGCTCCTTCAGGACCTTGTGTGATGTTCATTTACTTTAAAGACTGAAGGGAATGTGAACTTACATCTGCCTCTTTGTTGAGGACTTCAGCTGCTTCATCATATTCAGGCTTCATCTTCTTACAATGACCGCACCCTGGAGAAAACAAACAGCGCTCTCGTACTAAAAGACTACGCATGAAGACAAGGACACAACTCTGTGATGGCCTTCAACAATGTTTGGAAAATCTAGATTATGTAAAAGCATCTGCGACAAGTTGTGTAAACAAACCTGCGGAACAAGACGGAAAAGCCTGGCTGACAGACAGAGCGGAAAAAAAATAAATAAAAAGACTTCTACAGAGTAGCTTGTGAATTTTGAAAGCACGGCTGAAACAGATTCTGATTCTCTATAGCAAGGCGGAATGTAAGCTATGAATATTTTTTATAGTGAGAGATGAGACTAGGAGAGCGAGAGGAAGAGAGGTGTATATGTGACAGAGACAAGGTCAGAATATCTCGGTGTGTGCGTGTGCAGGCAAACTACTAAATGAATGAATTCTCTGCATTCTTTACATGTTGCAGGAAAAACAAAACGAGGCCCATTAGATTGATTTATAAACTGTAGAGGGGTTTTTAAAGAAGTTAACTAAAAGCACATCCTTCTGCGTGATGAATAACTAAGCGAGGGCTTTAAATTACATAAGAGTTGTTTACTATCTGGACTGCAGAAACACATTCTCCTATCTCCGGAGCAGTCGTAATGAATCGGTTATTGAAACTAACGGGCGGCGTTCAGATGGAAAAGCATTACTCTGCTCTTCTGAGCACTTAAAGCTCGGAGTTTTCAGCTCCTGTTATACACTCGCACAGGGCTAGGAACATAAAACCAGTGCTACCTGGGCCAGTCATTACAGGGTCACCGACTCAAAGTGACCATGAGGCAAAAAAAAGAGTAAATTTACACACTTCGTAAGTGCTCTAATATCACTGAGTGGGTTGGGTAATAACCGGAGATGGGATACTGCATCCTACAGCCTTGCGGATTTATTACTCATATCCTTAAAAGGGCCAGAGGAAGTTGTTAAAGCATGTCTGTCTCCGAAAATTAAACAGAAGGAGAGTGAAATGAAGACTGTGCATCCTTCTGTCGGTGACGTAAGCACGCATTCATTTCCGTGGCAGGATTTTGGCAGCACGGCTGACGGCAAACCGATTCTCCATGGTGAGGTGGCATGTAGTCACTGAGTGTATTTTTATAGTGAGGAGAGTAGAAGTTACAGAAGACGTGACGAACAGAGAAGTGTGTGTGTGTGGATATACAAGGTGGGATATACCCAATGCTCGAGGACATGAATAAACATTCAGTCTTGTGGTGTTTGATTTAAAATGTATGAAAGCTGCGACATAGTCAGAAGCTAAAAAAAAAAAGCTCAAGTGACTTCATCTAATAAAATAAGCCTGCCACATTTTAATAATCAAATTCATTATTTTTCCTGATATGATTATTTCAATGTCTGATAGAAAGTGATGGAAATAACAACATGCGGAGTCTTTTCAGTGCATCAGACACCGAGTGAGCAGCTCCGCGCAAGCCTGATCCACTCCCATCCCCATATATATAGTCTGATAAGCCATACTGAAAATACAGACAGTGACGAGCCTGACCTCTACAATCTACGCTGCTCACCTAGAGAAATGTGAAAATGTGGACATGACTGCTAAACATCCCCGTGTGAAGGAAACCTGAACGGGAGCTGAGAACTTACAGGGAGCATAAAACATAACCAGGACTGAGGGATGTTCTTCCAGAAATAGGTCAAAGGACTCGTCAGTCAGATGAAAGACAGCCGAGTCCGAATCGGCCCACGGTACCTCAGGGGTTTTGGGCTGAGGAGGTTGTGGGCTGTGAGAGAGAAAGAGAGAGAGAGAACATTAATACGTTAATTAATACAGTAAAGCATTACCCAGAGTGAAAGCTGACCATGGCAATGAAAGAAGGGTTTTTACATAAAATAAATAAATAAATAAATAAATAAAACTGTGTCACTCAATCACATACATTTTACGTCATTATGTCATGTGTCCTTTATAAGTTGTTCATGGTGGACTATATTTAAAAAAAACTCTAAATACTATTCTGTATGAATGTATTCTGTTTCAGCTTTCACCTGGTTGTTAACTTCTTATTTATTGCTAAATAAAAACAAAACAAAACACAATTTCCTGCCATTTGTTTTGTTTTTAAGCTTAGACCATAATGTTTGCCCCCAGGTGTATGGTGTATATCGTCAGATTAGTGCCTCTACTCGGTCTTGGCTGGTTCCATGTTTTTAATGCAATAAAGAAAATATAGCTCGCACTGAGTTTGACACAGATGTTCCGCTTCACTCTCAATTCTGGACATCTGCTCATGAGTATTCCCACTTCATGACCAACGGCAGCTAAGTGAGGGTGAGAGACACTCACTCAGCCGCTGTGTGCGTTCACAATCTCCAGTGTTCTTGCACTAGTCCAAATAATACTCTCCAGACTGCAAAAAGGTACGAGGCAGCAAGCAGAAACATCTTTACAATGATGGACCACACTTTTCTCCGAGATAGATGGACATGACCTTCCAGTTTTTAAAAGGATAAAGGCAGCTCAAGTGAGCTTTAAGGTGCAGAGGTCTTTGTGCAGATGCTTTACAGGAAGACCTGTCAGCTCCAGCTGCACTGTTTTATAAGGGGACACAGTGGAGTTTTTAAATCCAAGTCATTTCCTGACTGTTGCCAAATCATAACCATTTCAGACTACATCAGAACAAATACTCCTCAGCGAGATGAAACCGTCAACTTGTGCAATCAGCGGTCTTGTAATAATCCTGTAATGCATTGCATAATAATATCATCAGGCCTTGTTCTCAAAAGACTCGATTTAATTCTGTTTTGAATAACAATCCATTCGTGTCTTGTGTTTTCCGATGAAATGTTAACAGAACAAAAATTCATCTTTTTTTTGAGATGGTAACCCAAATATTGCAGTGTTTTGTTTTGCCCCAAGGCTTACACCACTGGTTCTCAAATGTTTTGCAGCCAGGGACTCAAATGAGTACAAAATTTATTCCCCCTCAGAATAAATCTGTTTTAGAAAAATTATTCAACAGCTCAAATATTAGGCTCATTATTTAAATGTGTTCAACAATATCTTGGCTATTTATTGGCGGACTACGGCTTTTTATTCCTGAACTAACCAGCCACATTATTATTAAAGATGTCATTACGTCCAAGTTGGCATTGTTTATAGACATTATTGACATAGTATATGACATCATTTATATTTCTTTTAATTATTGAGACTTGGATTGAACCCATTCAGTTCAAGTCACCAGTCAACAGGTGAATAACGCTAAAACTAAGTAATAAATAGAACAACTTTGGTAATGTTGGGTTGTGATTTCAACTACAGTAACAATATTAAAATAAACTCCAAAGCTATACTTTACATAACCCAAACTGCTACACTCCTGTCACTCTGAGGGTTATTATGATTGGTACAAACCTGTCTATATCACCTGACTACCCAGAAACTGAGGTACTGAGGGGGGTGGATGAAATGTCTCATTATATCTATACCACAAGGCCCACATGAGTATCAGGACCTGGTGTTTTATGATGTACATATCCTCTGCTTGTCTTAAAAACTCTCTTGACAATGCACTCAATCAATGGACCAGTACCCAAGCACCAAGCGCTCAATATGTCCACCACTAATAAAAACTGGCCTTAACACTTGCCTGGAGGCTTACAAAGATTGCACGGCTGTGTGTGTGTGTGTGTGTGTGTGTGTGTGTGTGCGCAGTCGTTCTTTATCCTAGTTGGCGTTATGAGTGACAGGATGGTGCCCATAGACACAGGCTGCTATACTCACTTTTTAAGCCAGTCTGCAATGTCCTTGGCTGTGGCTCCATAGTTCTCATAGTGATGCAGGAACTTTCCCTTCCTATGACATAGCGGGAACAAAAAAAAAAAAAAATACAGAAGAGCCTCTTTACCCATCAGTCATGGTTTAGTCACGAAATTATTATACAAAGTAACAATAGCCTATATTCGAATGCATATCAGGAACATTTCACGAGCTTCTGAAAAGAACAAATTACAAAACTGATGAATCTATTTAAAGGACCTAGACTGATAAATTAAGTGGCGCTTCGATTTATTTTTCCATCTTAAAGAAAGCTTTATTATTTGGCACAGCATATTTGTAGTGGCACACCAAAGGATTGCATTACAAGACTGTGGATCCTTCAGAGGAAGCCAAGATAAACATTTTAAATGAGTGCCTGGCCCAAAGCTAATTAATGCACACTTCTCAAAGCATCTAGCTTAATCAAAGACTTCATCTAAGAGGCTTTTTCACTAATCCACATTAACACTGCAGACCAAGAACACTTGTTTAGACCTGTAATCTGGCAATTCCAAAAGAGAACAACAAAAACTCTGGGCAATTTAGTCGGCACCCAGTTGTATGCATGAGCACATCTGTATGCGCGGGTAATGGTTTCTTTATCTGCTCCGATTCTGGGTTTTCTGCCACAAATAATTAATTGGAGGCAGATAAGAGCTATGCTAGCTGAGGTGAAGGGGGTTGAATGCCAGCACTGCTTTGTCCTTTGTAACTGGCATTGATCAATGAGGATCTGCATGCATCATGGTAGTGTATGAAAAAAGCCCAGGAAAGCCATCAAACTGCATTAGTTCCCCTGTGTCAGATTTAATATTGAGACAGATGGAAGCTGTTCACTTATCATGTGCATTGGGTTTGGCCGAATATGACCTTGAAACCTGTCAGGCACTGTGAAACGCGTGCGACTTTGCTCTATCCTTATATCCTCCAGATGAATGCTTTGTAATAACTTTCAGCCCTCGTCTGCTCTACCGGGCAGCAAATGAGCAGAAAGGTCTGGGGAGCCGAAGGCGTTTCTCCATGTCGCCGGACAGCTCACCTGTTCACACTTATTTCAGATAAAGCGCAAGAGGACTGGACTTTCCTAAATCCCCAGGCCGCAGAGCTCACAAAGGAAAGATGATCTTTCTATGACTGACCGGTGATGATCTCTTCAAAATGTTTGTAGGACAGTATAACAGTCAAAAGAAACTGTTATGGAGATAGAAGAAAACTCTTGAGAAGCTTTAACACAAGAGGTCAAAGATGTTAATGTAGCCAATAAAGCCATCTTGAAGCTTCCAGCTGCAATGGCATGCACCTCATGTTAAAAAACGAAGTGGCAACAGCTTAAGCCTTTATATCCAATTGCCCTCCACTCAAGGCCAATACGCTCTCTAGAAGACCTGGTTATAAAGACATGTCTAGTAAGTCAAAACAATTTAACTCAACATTGAGAATCCTTTTCATGCCTGATATTGAATCATTCTGTGATTTATTTTTGAAGCACCAGGCAACACTGAGGTGGATAGGTCAGAGTGCAGACGACTGCAACAAAAATTAAACAAAAGCAACGTCTGGAGTCAAAGAGCTGAAACAAAGTGCTGGCACTTAGCTCCCAGAGTCTCATTACCGTAAGCAATGACGCTGAGCGATCGTTAGCCTGCGACTCCCCTCGGGGCAATGGCTAATGGCTCATTGAAAACGGATTGGGCGGAGAGTGGCGTTTAATTAGCCCTTCCATAATTAAAATGGCACACATTTAGCATTGAATGAGCAAGTGTCTAACATTGAATGCAAGCAGATAAACTTGACCACACTGTGAGATGCAGAATCGAGTAAAATAACTTTTGCACAAAATACACCTTAGGTACAAGTGGTTCCAAAGGCAACAAATTACATTCAAATGCTATTGGTGTTTTTTTTGGGGTTTTTTTAAGAATTCATTAGATAATGCTTGCTTTGTGAAATATGTGAAGGCAGATGTTTTAAGAAAGTGAACACTGGTTGCTGGGTGATTATTAGTGCACATCTTGAGCCATACTGACCTCACTTACTTCACAGCGAAACTTTCTTTGCTCTCATTAACTGATCAAGGCTTTTGCTGGCTCTGGATAGAAATGAGGGCAGAAGAGATGTTCTCAGGGGAATCTACTCGCTAAACAAACCTCATACTCTTCAGTACTTGTTTACTGGGAAGAGTTGTGCACCAGAGCAAGCCGAGTTCACGTCAAGGCTTCAGACTTGGCTAAAGCCAGCCGTCTCATTCTGTAAATCCCCAGCTAAATTCTTCATGATTAAATTCTTACTATTATATTAGAGAGGTGCCAATATCGCCGAGAAGACAATCCTAGCAGGCAGAGAAGAAAAATAAACAGAATTTTACCACAAAACTCTAGTTAATATCAGAGAAAGAGGTAGCTATTTTTTCCTCATATGTACATAAGGCAACAGTAAGAAGACGGCAAAGCAAAAGTCTGTTGACTTTCCTTAATTCAGATGTACTGAACTGGGTTACGTTCACGCAGTTTGTTTCTGTATGTTCAACGTTATTTGATCATGTTCTTTCACGGCACTGAACAAAATCAGACTTGGCGCTCTTAACCAAAGTGAGAACCGAACCCAGGTCTCTAGCGTTCTGTGACGGCCACATTTTGAACTCTCGCGAGGATGTAGGCAGAATATCACAATGTTTACGCTAAAACTACGTGAATTGCTCACACTCTACATGACTGAGTCTGGTCATTAGAAACTTGCTTAAACTAGGTTTAGTATAAGCAATGAAATCCCGTTTTGATGAGAGACTTAATATTTTTATGCAAACTAAACAGAATACGTTCTCTTACATCTGATTGAACGCATATTGTATTTGGTGACTTGAAAATAAGCAGCTCCTCAATTTTTCTGCCAACGAAAGAGGCCACAGTTCTACCTACTTGTTTTCTATCGGCTCACAAATTCGCAGTCAAAGGTCACCTAGATAGAACTGGAACGAAACGAAAGCAGCAGCTACCTCCTGCTACTGATAGCTGCGTTATCTGGAAAAACAGGAGAGCACAGTTATCAGGCGTCTCCCGTAGCAAGGAGTCGAAAGCTGTAGATGTAGACCACAAGATACAGCTTCTATTGTGAACATACTGTAAAAGGAAAAAAAATTTAAAATAAAAATTTTTCCCCTCCCACCATTTTCTTCTGGACGAATTGATTTGGGTGCGGTTATCATTAGAGCACAACAGGTGCAGATCAGAATCAAAATCAGCCACAGAGCTTACCACAACAAGTAAAGTGAGTAACGTTTCCCAACTCACTTAGCATCTATGTCTCTGAGCTGCCATGATTGCAATCTGGTTAGCAATTTTAGCAACAACAAAAAAAAAATGAATGCAGAAGCTTTGTGCTGTAGTTTGCGCGTGGTCACACTGAGTAGTTCTAGCATGCATTTTTAACACCACAAAAGGAAGGCATCTGGGTAAATAATTAGCCTGTACCCGCAGCAGAGCTGCAAGTGTGACAGTATACAGATAATACAAGGACAGTAAAGCTTATTATAAAGCAGAATCCATAACCGGGCAATTTCTACACCACCACTTGCAATACAATCCGATGTTAATCAGCGGAGTTTTTAAACAAGGAACAGCCTTTTTTAAAACAGGGAAAAAACTGATACACACGCTAGGATTTAGAAATCTTCACAAAACGTAACTTCCACTGTCGTCTGGTTGTTAAGGTTGCCATGGAGACGCCTCTGCCAATCATTAGGCGAGCTGAGACACCTGCACAATTCTGAGTTTTTTTTTCCAATTTAATCTACCCTTGGTATACGCTTATTAAGCAGCAGATCTTCAATAACACGACAAATTTAACATTCAATACCATGTCTGCAGATGTTTTGATGTGCTCTGCTTGAACTGCTGTCATCGGTACGTGAAGAAGAGAACAGTCGCAGTTAGGCTTTAGCTCTGGTCCCCTACTGCAAGTGTCCTTCAAAATAAATATTTTATGACCGTATAAGCCCTAAGCACTTTATTGCCTGGTAAATTTCAAGTGGCTTATTTTGATATTACCTCCTCATCCTACCTGTTTTCCCCCCTCACACAAGAGTCACCTTCCTCTGGCTTGAAGCAACCAATCCTTCCCAAAGGCCACTGACTAAAAGATGCCAACGCTTAAGCTTCACAGCGAAGAACAAAAGCACTAAATTCATACACCATACAGATACGAGTTATCAAGGCTCCGCAGGTTCATGCCTATGTGATCTCAGAATTCAATGCTAAAGACAAGCTTACTCAAAGTAGCAGAAGGTTGGGTAGCCTTTGACGTCAAACTCCTGCTTAAGTCCATCAAACTCTGCTGGGTGGACGTTCATCCCTGCCAATACCTGCAGCGGGACGAGAGTAACAAATGATCACGTAAAACAAAATGGAACTCTGGGAAATGGAGATGAATGACTGCACCATGCAACAGAAGAGTGTTAAATGAGAACAACATCAAAGTATGGCCTTCACTGAAGTAGGACACGGTAAATATCAAGCTCCTTGTTGGCATTGCAAGGGCTTATCTTAAGCGCTTCTTTCATGCCAAGTTCAATTTCGAACTTGTTTAGTTGTAGAAAACATTACATTTCCATCGCTTCTGCTAAATAAGTTGAAAATAGGCTTGTTAAGACTTGAGTATTTGATCTGGTTTTGGATACATTCATGAACACCAGGCACTACTCAGGTTAAAATGAATCCACCCAATTGTACCCTGGACATCCAGCAGCGGAATCATTGGACACTTTATTCAGCAATACGCACAGCACAGTATGCCAATTATACACATAAAACATGGACGATATGAACACACGTCTCTCCCTTTGGCAATTCAATTTTTCATTTCGAGAGAAAATTGAGAACAGCATCTGAGACAGCGATGATATTTAATCATTTACAGGATAAAGTGCTTGGGTCATACTTTTGGGGAATTATGCAGGGGATTTTGGGGAGATGCAGCCCGACTTTTTAAACACAGATGATTTTTGGGTTTTTTTTACTTATTTACTTGGCCATCTGTTTGCGATACTGGCTCACAGCCAATATGTTGCATAGAATTGTTTTTTTCCCTGATAAAAGAACACCTAACATAAGCATACAATTTGCCTGTCTGCTGAATAGCATTCTTTTATGCTGGACAAATAGCAACATTAACCTCATTAAAAACAGTATTACTGAGGAGAAAGGTTAATTACAGAGCAGACATCAGAGCCCAATCTACAATGATGGAATTAAAAAAAAAAAAAAAAAAAAAAAAAAAAAAAAAAACAGGCACACACACACACACACCTTCAAAGAACAATTTACAATTTATCTCTGGCTGCTTGTATGCATCCGATAGAACAGTGAAAAATGTGTATGCTGACAACTGACGTTCTGCCAACCCCATTTCATTTCTTGAGCACTATCGGCATCCTGCACACACACACATGCAAACGTGCAGGAAGTAGCAAATCTCTTCCTACATGTCCATGTCTGCAAACTAGACATTCATTATGCAAACTAAACGCACAGCTTACTTCCAGGCTGTCTGTGCAGCCCGCTGTTCATTCAGCAAGTAAGAGAAATAAGCCATGCTCCAATTAGTGAAACTAGTCCTCATTTGCAGCTCCATAAAAAGAAAAGAAGAAATACGTTCGTTCCTGTGGCGATGTGATCCGAGCCAACTGCTTTTGCATGTTCGGAGAGATTTTGGCTTGTGAAACCGGCACAGCAGTGCAGGCCACGTGGGCCTTTCAGCTGCGAAGTACTGATTTGGTTGCTCCGTTACTAGATTTTCCTTTTCAGCAGCTCTTTGCTTAAAGTGCACAGTAGTATTTTGATAGTGTGAACTCCGTTACACTGCTGTTCAGGACTATAACCAGGGTTTACATAATCGAAATATTATTGTGCCATAGCATTTACTCTATTGTTTATTGTATAGTCCATTCTCTGCATTTAACATATTTATTGACTCTCTCACTCCGTTACTTATCCGTCTGTCTGATTCGTGTTAAGTGCAGCACCATGATTCTGGGGGAACTATATTTCATTCCTAGTATTACACCTGCCTGTGATGAGCGAATAAAGCCTACTTGACCTGACTTGAAGCGGATTGCACATGTTTGGGATATTGGGTTTACAGAAGACACGCGCTGTGATAACAGCAGTGTGTATAGTGTCGTTTCGTTCGAAGCTGGCATACTGTATAATCCACACACGGAATCTAGGCCTTTTGATATTGTTAAACAAAAGGTCACAAAACTGTCCAGCATAAAACTGATGAGAAGAATTGATCAGTATGATGAACTATTCTGCTGTTTAAAACATAATTAAAACAAGCCTCTAAAGCACGAGGAAGCATATTTTAGACTAGGTCTATTAAAATAGAGGAATAGCGCAGATAAGTACTTACATATTTCCCTTTTGTCTCTGTGGCAGCTTGTTGGAAGATAGGCTGCATCCTCTTACATACACCACACCCTTTGTGTCATAGAAAGAGGAAAAAGAGGAGAAAACAAATTGAGGGTGAAGATTTATAGAAATTGGAGCGGTTAACTGACTACTGACTTGTAATAGCATTGCCGAAAAACATTTTTACTTAACGCTTAAGTGACTGCAATGGGGTTTGCTCTACAACTTCTTAGTTTCTTAGAATATTATTGCACCTAAATTGAAGGCAGCTAGAGATTTGTGCTATGTGTTCACCCTGAGGTGCTCAATTATTAATTCTATAAAATAACGGCTCAGAAAGCTAGAGAAAATTAAAGAAGGATAGAGAGAAACTACAAGTGAAGCTTAAATGAACAGCCTGAGGGCTGCCCTCTGTGTGCAGCTTTCAATAACCAGGCAACATTTCATCATCTCAGCAAAAGCTACAGTATACAACTTGCTACAGTATACTTGAACATGCTATGTTCACAGCTCTCTGCTGCACAGAATAATCTTTTTCCCTCCTCTACACAGAATGTGGGCTGTATAGTTCTCTATAACAAGCTTGTAACAGTAAAATAATGTGGAAGTTTGTGAATATGGAAGTAATTGTCTCGGTTGCTAACAGCCACATACTACAGAAGCAACACAATCATGGTGAGCACTACAGTGAATGCATTCCAGCAAGTTACACTAGCTCCAAGCTAAAAGTAATGCAACATATCTGAGGCTAAACACTGCAGCATGCCGATATAATGAAACGTTTCTGTTTATTGTTTTACTGCATAAAAAAAAAAAAAAAAAAATACTGTCGCTTGAAGGGGGAGTCATCGATTGTGGAGAAAGATTGCCGACATTTGAACTTGGCAGACAAACAATTACACACCTTCCTTCGGTGCTTTCAGAAGCTCATTGGAAAGGCAACGACATGAACGACGACACGCCCACCCCTCCTGGGGTTGGCTGTAATACGCCCATGTTACCGATTGGCTGGAATAGTGTCGTGTGGCTCGGTCTGAGCCAATCTGTTTTTTCCCCCCATTTACAGAGCCAGGGCTTGGTACGAGAACCAGATTGTAGACAGCTAGCAGATTGTGAGGAGATATTTTCTGAATTCGACAAAAGGTGTATTGGATTTCAATTGATGACTGCACCTTTAACAAGGCTAATGATTGAGAATGGATAACCATCATTGCTAGCTGGACACGGACTATAAAAGTCTGAGCGATACACTTTTCCTCTGCTGCATCTGAGGATCCCTGCCAACCACACTCTTGTATCAAGTTGTTTAGAGATCACCACTCATTCCTTGCTTAAAAGACAAAAATTTAGGCTGCAGTCTGTATTATTCTGTAGCCAAATCTGTGCAACTTACAGGCTACATCGGACGTGAATCAGGCCTACTTTATCATCAGAATGTTGACAGTTTTCCTGTAGTTAAAGGTAACTTAACTTCCTCTCAGCTCAGTTGGCAGAACGTATAGGGAATTCAGTTCACGCCCAACACAGTGTTTCTGGCTTGACATAGTGCTGTTGCAGTGTTTCCTCCATTATCAATTTACACAAATAAATGATTACTGTTACACCAGCTTCTTGGCTGCTTATCTGTAGTTTTTGAACTCTACACTACCCAAGAGCACCAAGTGTGATTGATAAAATCTGCTTGCTGACATCTTGAACACCTGTATAAGAAAACAGCACTCACTATCTCTGTTATGCTGAGTACACTGTGATGCTGGGCCAGATTTATGGTTCTTGTATAGTAACAGTAAAACTATTCTATTGCACTCATAAAAGTGCATTAACACTCCCCAAATGTGTGCAAACTAGCAACAAGGACAGTAATCATAGCACAGCCTAGGGCAAAGCTCAAACAGAGCCAGGCCCTGTTATGCACAGATGGAAGCTCCAGTCATTCCCTGTGAGTGGCTCATCCAGTGGACAACAGATCTAGATCTCGCCAAAAATGATCAAACTTCCTGACTTTACTTCACTATCACATTGCAGATGGACCTCTAGCCATATAGCTCCCAGACACCAGACTAGAGCCCATCAGGTTGTCTTGTCTGAAAAGGCAAATCTCAAAGCGGAGAGTCTAGCCAATCCTAAATCTATGTATGATTTGATTCAGGAGGTCTGGGCGAGTGCCTCTGGCCCTGCTGGACTCAAGTAATAAGTACTGATTAAGTGACTCATCACTGAGGTGCCCTTCACATGCGCCAGGATAGACACTGGAGGGAAATCAAGTCACATTCAATATCCTGGACTATGCCTCCCATGCCCAGAAGGAAAGCCACACATCACCTGGGAGCTAGTCTTTCTCTTCTGCCATGCTGGAAATATAAAAACAAATCCTGCAAAGTAAAAGCACCCCATAGTCTGGCTGACGTAGACAAAATTGTTGGTACCCTTCCGCTCCAGAAAGAAAAGCCCACAATGGTCATTGAAATAATTTGAAACTGAGGAAAGGAATAATACATAACAATTTACTGAAAATTAACAAATGAAACTCAGACATTGCTTTTGAATTGGGGGCCAACAGAATTATTCTAACAAACAAACTAATGAAAGTGGCCTGGACAAAAATGATGGTACCCTTAGAAAAGACTGGAAATTATTTTACTAGAGGGACAAGTTAAACTAAGGTGTGTCCTGCACTTAGCATCACAGGTGTCTTCAAGCAAGCAATCAGTCAGTCTGCCTATTTAAAGGGTGAAAAGCAGTCACTGTGCTGTTTGGTATTATGGGGTGTACCACACTGAACATGGACCACAGACAGCGAAGGAGAGAAGTGTCTCAAGAGATTAGAAAGAAAATTATAGACAAGCATGTTAAAGGTAAAGGTCATAAGACCATCTCCAAGCAACTTGATGTTCCTGTGACAACAGTTGCACATATTATTCAGAAGTTTAAGGTCCACTGGAGTGTAGCCAACATCCCTGGACGAGGCCACAAGAGGAAGATTGATGACGAATTGAAGAGACGGGTGATACGAATAGTAACCAAAGAGCCCAGAACAACTTCCAAAGAGATTAGATGTGAACTCCAAGGACAAGGTACATCTGTGTCAGATCGCACCATCCGTCGCTGTTTAAGCCAAAGTGGACTTAAATGGAAGACGACCGGGGAGGACACCACTGTTGAAGGCAAATCATAAAAAAGCGAGACTGGAATTTGCCAAAATGCATATTGGCAAACCACAAAGCTTCTGGGAGAATGTCCTTGGACAGATGAGACAAAACTGGAGTTTTTTGGCAAGTCACATCAGCTCTATGTTCACAGATGCAAAAATGAAGCATACCAAGAAAAGAACACTGTACCTACTGTGAAACATGGGGGAGGTTCAGTTATGTCTCTGGCTGCTTTGCTGCGTCTGGCACAGGGAGTCTTGAATCTGTGCAAGGTACAATGAAATCTCGAGACTATCAAGTCATTCTGGAGCAAAATGTGCTGCCCAGCGTCAGAAAGCTTGGTCTCAGTCGCAGATCATGGGTCCTCCAACAGGATAATGACTCAAAACACACAGCTAAAAACACCCAAGAATGGCTAAGAACAAAATGTTGGACTATTCTGAAGTGGCCTTCTATGAGCCCTGATCTAAATCCTATAGAACATCTGTGGAAGGAGCTGAAACATGCGGTCTGGAGAAGGCACCCTTCAAACCTGAGACAGCTGGAGCAGTGTGCTTACGAAGAGTGGCCAAAATACCTGTCGACAGGTGCAGAAGTCTCATTGAGAGTTACAGGAATCACTTGATTGCCTCAAAAGGTTGTGAAACAAAATATTAAGTTAGGGGTACCATCATTTTTGTCCAGGCCAGTTTCATTAGTTTGTTTGTTAGAATAATTCAGTTGGCCCACAATTCAAAAGCAATGTCTGATTTTCATTTGTTAATTTTCAGTAAACTGTTATGTGTTATTCGTTTTGTCAGTTTCAAGTTATTTCAGTGACCATTGTGGGTTTTTCTTTCTGTGACAGAAGGGTACCGACAATTTTGTCCACGTGTGTAGGTAGGCTGGTAGATTTCTTCAGAAATCCCATGAAAGTCTTGCTTTACAAACACAGAGGTTAGAGGATCCTTTCAATTATACAATGAAGCTTTAGGAAATGTCGGAGGGTTTGGGTGGCTCCAGCAGACTGCTAGAAGATATCAAAAAGCTGTGGAAACAGCAGTCCACCCCAATGTTCAAGAACATTTACAGGAAGTGACTAGGTTATTGTTGAGAATAAATGCCCCATGCAGATCAACTAACCAGGGTGACATGGTAGTGTGTAATTAGCTAAGCAGAAACACATCATTTCTGTCTGTTATACAACAGCTTTCTCACTGAAAGAACAAGTGGAACAAGTGTCAGAAAGTTCAAATGTTAGACAAGTAGTACAGCTCCGCATGATCAGTCTGGCTGAATTCCTGAGCTGCATAATTACATTCTGACTTCTAAAACATGCAGCAGTAACCTTACTGCAAGCTAGTGACAAGTCACCGCAGATGTGAGTAAAATGCAGAATTTGTATTTGAGAGTTAATTTGTATGTGTTAGCCAGTGGTCAAGCCTGATCTGGATGTTTCTGAATCTGGATGCAAGCCTAAACCATCTGGCCTTCTGAAAGCTCAGCAATTTGAGTTTGACACCTACTCCATGTCCCAGATGCATATGCTCACATATCGCTAGTGGACGTCTAAATAACTACTTGGGACACTGGCCCACAGTTGGTCTTTGGATGATGTGGCTGAAATATTGTACACATAAAAGTGAAGTATTTTAAAAGTAAAAGGGATTTCCCTCTTTTCACCAATTAATGGATGCCTCGGTTCTTCAGTCCCTTCTTTTTCCTACACAAGTATCAAACCATTGACCAAGTCATCTGTTGCTATGGTATATTACTTGACATGCTTTGTTAATGAGATTCAAATACATACTTGGCTTTACCAACATCACTCAATGTCATGTGGCAACATAAATGTATATCAGATCTAAATCTCTGGTGAATAGAAAATAAAGACAATTTTGTTAATTGGCCATCAAAATCACTGATATTTAGACTGTCCCATTTTTTTTTATTTAACCCAGATTTCTATCACTAATTGATAGAAGGGTAGATCAAGGTGATCGAAATCTTGGTGTTTGATCTGATTCATCATTTTCATTTAAATTAAAACAAGAATCTGACAAAAACTGCGTTTTCACTCATCTACACCGGACCTCCATGTTTGAAAGCTTACATTAAAAAAAAAACAAATTACTGACCTCTTAGCACAATTGTTTGCTTCTTTTATTTGTTTCCCTCTTTTGTTGTGACGTGTCCTTTAATTTAAAAAAGCCACTAAATAACGAATGATTATCCTCAATTCCTGTACTTGCAATTCAACTACATAGTCTAGGCTTTGCTACATTTTAAATAAACCCTAGAGCTATTTTATCTAAATCGCTACACATAAGAAAAAAAAAGATAGTGACTCCATTTTGGGAATACAGAGTTATAAAAGATTCTCCCTAAATTCAATTAAATCTTGTAAATGAAATATTTTTTTTCCAAAAGTGCCGCATCAACAATGATATTAATAAAGTACATATAATGCAAAAGGATAATATTAAGACAAAATTTGCTATCTACAGACTCATCTTTACTTCTAAACGTCTTATGTTAATATACGAACCAAGACTTTCAGTCATGTAAACTTTTATCTTGACATACTATGCAAATTTTTAAAAGCACCAGGCTTTAATCTTTTTTTTTTTTTTCTTTTTTTTTTTTTTTTTATACAGTTAAAGCAGAGCCATTTGTATCCAGGATTTGACACCCTTTGAAACATAAGCTGTTTAAATTCACCAGTGACTGAGGACAGAATGAGGGTAGATCATCAGGTGACTCACAGGGGGCATAAAACATCATGAGGATAGGTTTCTCTTCTCTTTTCAGCAGCTTCTTAAAGTCCTGTAGGAAAAAGGCACAGAGTCCCGTAAGAGAAATGGCTTGGTTTTTTTCCCCCAACCATGTATTGAGGCCATTACCTCTAACTGTTAACAATACAACTACTGTGCATGATCTCATCACTTTAAGATCAGAATAACATAGAGACACAGGATCAGCATAGACAGACTAATATTACGTGGACATTATACTTTGGACTTTAACAGTGCATAGTTATACCATAAAAAGCTCCGTGAGGCAGAATTTAAAGATTCCCCATACATATTGTGACCACCAATGATTCATTTTTACTTGGACATGTCTTGATGGAAACACAATATTAGTGATCCATACAGTATTTACACTAATATCTTGCATTAGATTGCATGCATGGATTCACCAGCTCTTGGGGAAATATTATTCATCAGCTTTGTTTATATTCCCGCTTCATTACCAGATTGCTTCCTGCAGTTGAGCTTTGCTTTTGGCAGTTGACACCCCAAAAGATGTAATATGCCACCAAGCGTACACTCCCCTGGAGCAATCAATACACTCTTCAAACGAGTTGCAATGCCATCTCATATCCATGAGCAGGGCTGCTTTCTGATTGAGTGCAGCCCTCTCAGCAGGCACCCCCTCTGGATAAAAGTGTGTGTTCATATATAGAAAATCTTTACTTTCTTTTCTATTAAGGTTTCGTGTTCATATATTCTGTTGTCAGCTCCCAAATTCAAGGATCGTCTGCTATTTGAGGCTTGTGTTTGTTAGTTGCACATGCCCCTAAATGCTCCTGTGCCTGTCTCACAGCCAAGGGTGGTCTCTGGAGACAGCAGGACAGCCTGGTACTTCTTGCAGATTGTCTAACTCATTGCTTTTGTTCTTCATGCGGTTCCCACACCGGCCAAACACCGAGGACGGAAAGTTGATCTTCGTCTGGCCTAAAAGGATATACTCACTTTTTCTGTCTCGATGTGAACAACGTCTTTAGCTTCAGGGTTCTCCTCCCATAGGGGGGCTCCTGTGGGCTCTTTCAGGAATGCCACCATAGACTGAATGGAAAGGAGGGGAATTATTAAAGAAGCAGTGATGAGTCATCTTTTCCTCTCAAAACACTCCTGTCCACTCCCTCCCGAGTGCCACTGGCACTGGTGCATAGTGTATCCGTCGAACAATAAGACCCACACATATATACACGTATATAAAATCCTGTACTGTCAGTTAATATTTTACAACAATAGACTGCAAGGTCAGATGAAACTACAAGACATAATTTCAAATTTTATATGATTATACTCCAGTCAAGAGACCAAGGCCAAGTAGGTACCTTTTGTACGATAAGTGCTTATAATGAGTTTAATCACCATTGTGAAAAGAAGAACAATATCAGACCCAGCAGCAGATGCTTTTAATGAGAAACCTCGGTTCCTCCATGTAGGCAGCTCAGCATTCTCAGGAATGACTCACTCACCAGAGCTCGTTCATTTTTAACTGCAGAATCATTCATTAACGCCATGTCAGATCCGGACAACCATAATGGTAACACAGGGAAGAAGTGGGTGAAAGACGTATAATTTTACTACACTGTCAAACTAGCACCTATGGTGTGAAGCTGTATTTGTTTGTGTAGTGTGAAATCACATGCACGGGGAGGATCAATGACTGCAAGGAGTTATAAGAGCGCAAACTACAGCCTACAGATGAGAGTCTGTTGACTAAAACCCATTCCTAAATTGCCCATTATAAATTCACTAAAATTCACACACATTGTAAATCCAGTACATTAGGAGATGTAATAAGCTCACAACAGTAAAAGGAATAACTTGCAGAAACACAGCTGAGAAACTAAATTTATGCAACCATGCTGTTTACACAGTCATCTACTTGAAATACAGGGCTCACAGTTGCCAAAGTCCTGGTTTCCAATATGATTCAAAAATAAAATGTTGCATCTATAGTGCGGGGAAAGCTAAATTTAAATGAAGTGTCACAATTTTTTTCAAAGCAGAACATCAGACTACAATTTTCACAGCAATTACCTTAAGTGTGGCTGGTCTGTTGTATTCGGTATGAAAGGTCCCATCTCTGTTTGGAGAACAGAAAAAGAAAAACAAAAGAAACAAACCAAAAAAAACAAAAACAACCAAAAACACCAATACACAATGCAGAAGAGTTAATGACCGTCCCTGCAGTGAGCCCATTATCTGCTACTTTTGGTAATATTTCCAATAATACCTTAAGTTTGCTCAGTAAAAGCTTTCTAACTGCAGACCATGTACTTACTTATAATGGAGGATTTCGAATCCAGCTGTCTTTGAACTTGGATCCACTTTCACCTTCTTACAGAGTTTGCGACCCTCAGAATCCCTGGAGGGGAAGGAAGACAGATGAACAGACTGGTAATTAATCACTCATGATGGTATAACAGAAGCCCACAGTGCAGTCAAAAAAGGGAAACACATCCAAGCAGATGAACACAAGCACTCTTAAAAGTGTTTTTCAAATGCACATTTAAAAAAAAAAAAAAAAAAAAAGTTCTGGCCCAGATGGAAAACAAAGGAAGTTAGGGTTCTGTTAATTTTCCACCAAGTTGCGAGATCACTGGAGCAGCCATAATGAAGACAATTAAAGCGAATGAATCACAATTTTGGCATGCAACATTCAAAATGGAAGAAACGCGTTTAAGAAATTAACTCTGCTCCTTTGTCTATTTAGCTATTTGGTTAACCAACTTGTATTGTTGGTTAAGATCAATTTAGTGCCTCGGTTTCGTAATTGATTCATAAACCAAAACGTGCAGTTAGATGAAATGTCCTTTTAAAAGAGCGGTGCTGTGTTTGCCCATGCATTGTTGCGCATTGCCTGTCGTCATATGAGGAACCAATCAACAGCGTTATAGACCCAATCCCTAAAGACAATTAGGTCATGTTGAGGCCCAGATGCAAAAACCCATACATTTTGTAAACAAAGCAGTTTTGGGGAAAAAAAGCAGTTTCAGTATTCAAATGTCAAAGATTCCGGGAATCTGTGCAGTGGAATAAAACTACTATGCAAAATAACGAAGTGAAGTTAAGCGGTTAGAATATACATGCAATCATCAAAGATTATAATTAGAAACATGTTCACATGCTTATTGCTAATAAGCAGAGAGAAACGTTTAGACCAGGAAAAAAAAACATTTAAAAAAATGCAATAGCAGTAATATATGATAACAAGAGTAACAAGTTAATGAAAGACATTCTTCTGTAACTTGGCTCCCATATGCACCACAGCCCATCAATTAGCTTTATGTTCACTATGGAAACTCCTATTGTGCATATTGTGGTTTTGCATGAGAGATATGAATTTACCTGACCAAAAATAATAAAAAACTATAAAATTGATCATCCACTTTAGATCATTTCTGATGGTCAGTGTGAAGACCTGGTACAAAGCAAACCATGAAAAATTCGTTTCGGTCCGGATATAGAAACGAACGTGTTCTCAGACTCAGCTCGGCTCTTCGCAGATGTTCCCTAGATGAGTCGACCGGACCAAAGAATGACGGTTCATGGTTACCTAGCGCCTAGCACAGAAAGAATGTGCAATTACCCTTTGCCTTGAAACACGCACAATGCTCCAGTACTACCACTGCCCTTTTTGCATCAGTGATGATGAGCAGAGAAACATATTACATAGGAACAACTGGTGCAGAAAGAAGACTCCGAGAAAGCTGAAGCCCCCAGAAAGAGGAAAGAAGACTTCAAGAAAGCTAAAGCCCCCATTCTAATTCTAATGGAATTTCAAAGAGACAGAATTCAATTTAAGGTCCTGACATTCAACACCCTCCCCCTGCCAACAGCCTCCTCTTCAAAGAAGGACTCAGACAGTCTTATTAGCTTTACGCATGTTCTTCATCACACTTTTGTCTGAGGAAGGACATTAAAAGTGGAAGAGTGGGAAGTGGAAAAGCAGAGGTGCGGGCTGTCAGGTGGGAAATTCAATTAGACGTACTGCGTAGAGAAGGTCCTGACTCACTAGCACAGATGGCGGGTATTTACTGGCAGACGTGCTACACAGAGCACTGTGTGGGGCCAGAGGTGCAGCCATCATTTCAGAAGTTGGGCTGAAATTTTGCTAGTTGTAAGCAGTAATTTAGGCTCTTCGCCACCAAGGGGAGCATAAAAATGCAGGATTTTATTTATTTATTTATTTAAGATTTTCCCCAATGGAATTCTTGGCCAATTCCCATCCACCAGCCAGATCTCCCCTATTATACGACAACTACTAGCTGATCATTTGAGGCGTGTGAAGTCAGCCATGCTGCATCACAAAGCAACGTGACACACTTGGAGGAACGGACGGTTCGCCCTCTTCTGCATACATGAGCTCACAGACACCCACTACTGGTTAGTGTCAGTGTGATTGACAAGGTAAGGAGAGGCTTGACAAGCTCCCAGAGAGCATGGCCAATTTTGCTCCCTTGGACTCCCGGCCACAAACGGCTGGGACGTCAGAAGGCTTTACTGTTTCACCACTTAGGAGCCTACAATTTTATATCTTGAGAGGCTGCTTAGGTTCAGAGGCACCAATGAGCTGAGTCAACTATTCTTCAACATGCATATTCCAGTTCATTTGCTTTGTATGACTGGTTTGAACCTGATTAGGACAACTGAAGCGAACAGTTTTATAACCTCTTTTTAGAAAACCGGAATCGAAAATAAGTAATTGGAAAACAAAAAAAACTGCAGTAGTAAATTACTAACTACTATGGAACTGAATTTAGCATAAACTAATTAGGATAGATCAACCGGCTTATTGTGCTTTCTGCATGAATCACTGAATGGATCATTTGAGACGTATTGCTCACATGTACAGCACGCACTCGAACAACACAATGTATCCAGAGGGGGAGTCCAATCTACACCAGTCATGACTCACACCAATTGTTAAAAGTAAAGGGAAAGGAAATGACTAAGCCAGCTATGTCTCGCTGGTTTGCCCATGATGAGACAATACTACTGGCTCACACCAATCACAGGAGTTATTAACATGGACTCCAACACTACAGCCCAGCTACACAACACTTCAAGTATCAAAGCCATTAAAAGCTTGAAACAAAAACATATATTTCTGCAATTGCTCCATTTCTGACCCGGTGTGTTAATGATGCCCCAGCACACACACAACTGCCCATCTCTTGGGTCTTTGTTATCTGACAATATGTATACTTCTCCTGGCAATGTCATCAATTTCTAAAAGACTTTCTCACACTGCAGGCTGAGAGAAGTGTTATTTTTTCCAAAGCTCGGTTTTATCTTGCAGTTTGCCCACAACTGAAGGCTGAGTGATGTATCTAACTCCTAACTCGCAGTCAAAACACTGAGCTACCACCTGGATGTGAAGATTGATCCATCTTGCCGTTTCATCTACACCCTGGCACACGTGGAGTAGGTCAAGGAGTCCGACATCAGCAAAGAACATAAATCCCTCAAGAACTAATCAGGAATCAGTGCAATTAGTAGAACGATCCTTGATGAGAAGTAGCTTGGGCTAGCCACTTAAAGGCAAGTAAGATAAGCCTGTCTTGGGTAATGTTGCCACTTGAGCGATGCCGTCACTGCTGGGAAAACAAATGAATTGGTGAAGAAATTGGCCTTTCTCGTCTTAAGTGCTAGAAAAGATAGTAATTATTACCTGCAGCGATAAAGTAAAGGTCCAGATGGAGGGGAAAGAACATAGTGACAACAAACTTGCTCCATGTATTTGGTACAAAGTGGCAAAAAGGTGACTCATCTGTAGTAGTATTTATGGCAGGATTTCAGTAATTATTGAATTGGAAGGTATGAGAAGAAGAATTTTGCAGTGGTTTTCCTGTGCATTTCTTCTTCACAGAAGAAAGCCAGAAAGACAGAGCTAAGGGCTGACAGATTCACAAGTTCAGGGGGAAAAAGAGAAAGTCAAATTGGAGGAAAAGAGATAAAGAAGAATGAAACAGACGGGTATGCGCTTCTGGGCTGGCAGATGCCGAGAGAGTTGCACACGGCACAGGGGCCATGTCACTGGCATGAAAAGGTTTCACTGAATTTCTTTCAAAGATTCATCTTGCCTTATCTGACAGATCTGCGGCAAGAATTGGTGGCAGCTTAGAACGAAAAGAAGTGTGTATTCCTGAGTGCGAAATCATTGAAGTCCTCTCTCAACAAGCAGGGAAAAAGATGAAGGTTTCATTTTTCTCCCACTTTTCTAATCTGAAGATCGCACCCACAGCACGCATTAAGGCATAGATTGTAAATAACTGATACCCAAAACTGTGTGTGGTTTATATGCAGGAGAAATCGATCCAATTGCCTTGAATTTCTGAGTACCAAATGTATTGCTTAAACTAGGTCAGTAATCTCTAGGTTCATATATTTATTCCTGTAATGACCTTGACCAGGGTGCAGACCTGGACTGCTGCCACAACATTTCTGAGAGACCTGGTTATGGACGGGAGCCTGTCAGTGGCTCGGTTTCTATTTATATTCATTTCCATTTACTCATTCGACTGGTGCTTTTATCCAACTTACAATTGAGACAAGATGCAGATGACCAGCTGGGGGTGGAAGTTGGCGGGATGGAAGTGCTGGACTACTGAGCCAACGCTCATTTATTAAAATAACATTAGGCTTATTCAGCTAAAATCTGAGGCGGTCCAGTCGCATAAAATATGACTGAACAGCAACAACAGTTACACTTTAATGGTTAACCATTAATGATGAGTTCAATGCACATCAGTTTGTATGTCTGCCAACCAGTGATTGTGTTTTGTTTCATAGATTCACGTTACTTTTGACTAGAGCCACAGAGTCTGAACAGATGAGAAGCATGTTTTAAATTTGATGTGGGGGAATAAATGCGTACTTATCTGTCCGTTTGTGTTTAAAAAAATTTTTGCTGTCAACTTTTTTAACCAGCCATATCATTACTTGAGACAAGTATGAAAGTCTGTGAAATCTCTCCCGCTTGTATGTGGGAATAAAATGCATGTGCTGGGCCAGAACAGAGGATCTAATACAGATGCAACAATGGTTCATATTTAGAAAAGTGAAATAGCTGAAGTACAGCCAGTTTTTTTTTTTTTTTTTTACACCGACACCTTGATCAGTTCTTCTCAGTAATTTTGAGTGCTCTGATGGAACACTTTGCTCTGTCCACACACAGACCGTGGTGCATCAGTTGATGAGCCTTGGTCTATATTGTTATAGTTACAATACACCACATTTTATAAATCATTCATTTAGAAGTCCAGATAACTGTAATGGGTTTACACACCTTTCCCCGGCACTGATGCTTTAACATTTGCCATCGTGCGGGTGTTCCGGTGCTCACTAATGCTCATTCCATTCCCTGATAATTCACCGACAAGAAAAATGTGAAGTGATCAATGAGACCTACCCACAGTTCACCCAGGCGATGGTCCCTTGGCCTTTCACTGCTTGGGCTACATCAGACAGCAGCTTCAGATGAACATCTCCAGATGTAGCTGAGGTACAAGGGAAATATTGGAGCAGGGCATTTTGTACAGAAACTATTACAACATTTCATGTGACAGTGAAATTTAGGTACCCACATTTGAGTTTGTACTTTCTCCATTCATTTACGATTTGGTAAAAAAAAAAAAAAAGTCATTAAATGGATTTCTAAAAGGTTTTCGTTTAAACAGACAACTTACAAAAGTGTTTCTTAGTCTCCGATAAAAAAAAAAAAATTTAAAAAAAGTTCTCTTGTTAGTAGAAACAGGCTAAGGTCTAAAAATACCATCAAGCTACAAGACAGGAATTAGTAGAACAAGAAGCAATGAAAACAATGTACAGCAGGGTGAAGAACGCCATCCTAAAACGCAGACTTCACTTTGCATTTTAAATACAGCTGTATATGTAAAAAGTGCTCATTTAAATATCAAGTAAATACTACATGTTACTGATAGCTGGTGTTTGCCAATACTGATGGAGCAAGCCTTTAAATCAATACAACTTTAAGTTAAAATACATATTGTGTTGCTTCAAGGAAAGATTGTGTATACTGCTAAAACATCTCTCTCTTGTGAGGAGTAGCTCAGCTATCTTGCCATGTCAAAGCTGAGAGGAAACATCTGACAGGGGGAATTGGAAGTAGGGGGAAATGTGCATTCAGAGAGTAAACCGGGGCTTCAGAGGATGAACAGCCGCCTCAGCCATCAATCAAACGCTCTGTTCGATACTCCAGAGTTTTACCCAATGACCTCACACAGCAGAAATGGGCCATGAATTATGAAACCAATATATCTGGAGCGGCTAGGTCTTGGGAGACCTTTGTACGGCATGTGGAGAAGGACCAGGAAACCACACATCACCGCACACAGCACTGTGCATCCCGCTACCAATGAGTGGTGCTAATGGTTGCACTGGAGTATGTTGTTGTTTTGAGTGCTTTTTTTTGTTTTTTTGCATTATCATGGCTCCTGAGTACAATCCGTGACAAAGATTTTCAGCTCTCTAGTATTTGGTACTAATTGGAGGAATGTAAAAAAAATAAAATAAAAAAAAATGCAAATCCTTTGTACATACAGAAACTCTGAAGGCCATGGAGGTCAGGGATACTACGCTAGATGAAGTGTAAATGTGTTTAAATACTGCCATGCTGACAAGATAGTATTCAATAACAAAGGCTCGGCACTCACCCGACTTGGTGTAAAGAACAAGGACGTTGGTTCTGGTCCTGAGCAGCTTTTTGAAATCCTTATGGTCACTGACTCTCTCTATTAATGGAGACACTTTCACTGCCTGCAGTGTGGACACAACCACAACCTGAGAGAGACAGAGCAACAGAGACGGGGGAAAAAATAAAAAAATAAAAAATCATTGTCATTTTTCACTGTCGCAGCAAAATCTCACAGGCGCTTCAGGACATCATCTCCAGCTGCGTGCCTGCCAATGTAATTGCGGTACTGAGTTCGAAGCACTACAGTGTCAAACTGTGTGTGGCAATGTTAGCCAAAAAGACAACAACAATTACGGAGACGATACAACACATTTTCCCAAATAGCTCATATTAATAAACTGCTATGTTGACCTGTATCCAGAAGCAGGACGAGATCTTCAGTAACTGCTTTTAACTCGTCCTCTGCTTTTTTTATTACACCACTGCAGGGCTTAATGCTTAAATCTGATTGTTCGGAAGGTGTTGATGAATTTTCAATACCAGCAGATTTGACAAGAGTTCCAGCAAGACAGCAAATCCCCAGTTTATATTAATGCCCTTGTTCTATAACAATGTCTTACACAGGAAGATGGACGACCGATGCTCCACATAAACAAGTGTGTCGTCATTAATATGGTCAAACATTCTGCGAGAAGACTTTTTTTTTTGGAAGGAATCTTCAGCGTCTGTGTTACGTAACGGACAGAGATAAAAGAGTATCCTTTTCTGACAAAGTCCTCAATAAAAAAAGCTCGCATTTGCAGTTTCGCTGTTACGTGACAAGCTGCATTTTCTTTTCGTCTTACTAACTTCAAGAGAGAAGAAAGCGAGGCTGGGGAGTGAATGTCTGACTGTTGTGTAGCTGTGATAACTGACTGCGTAACAATTTAAAAAGTATGGCGCATTGTTTATATTTAATGAAAAGTGTAAGAGTTGGCAAACGTCTGTAGCGTGCCCGAATATGAACATCGAGAACGATGAACGGGCCTTGTAACGCGAAGAACAGCGAGGTGGAATCTGGGACGACCCACGGCACCCTGAGGAAAAGTCTAGCCTGCCAGAATTTTTGGTATTTTCTTGACAACTTTTACGACGTTTTCGTTGATGTTCCTTCTGTAGCCATGACTGATGATTTACTGACCCTCCTCCCTGAGACACACAAGAACATGAACAATGATTGGCTGGGGTCAAACCTGTAGTGCTGCCAGTCTATCCACCAATGTGAGAGTAACTCCTCTTTGCATCTCACCAACCATTTCTCGATCATTTTATTATACCAGCATAACCTATTGGGTTTTATTTCTTACTCATCAACCGCAACAAAATCCAATACCACTTCAGACTTGGGTACAATAAATTATCATCCTGGTTAATTCTGCCGCTATCTTCACAATCTCTCTCTCATTCTACATCAGCTTACGATTTTTGGACGAGGACGAACATTTTGCCATAGGACAGAAGCAGGCAACGTCCCACTGACACAGTTTGAGCCTCTAACACATGCTCAACAGGACCATTAAACCCAAGGACACAGTACTCCAGGACAACCATTGACTTCTGACAGCTGTTCAGTTTAACAGGCGAACCCATTTTTCTTTTCCACAATATAAATCCACCGACGTATTTCGCGCCACGAACGCCTCGACGAATTGACTGAACACAGGACACCAACTGATGGGATGTCTAACAGAAAAAGCAAAAAAAAAAAAAAAAAAAAAAAAACAACCAAAGATTGATTCGATATGGCCACAACAAATATTTTATCCCTCTCTTTGCAATTTTTCCCCTGCGCGTCATAGGTATACTAAGCATACACCATTCATTTGTTAAGGAAAATATAGCAGGAAAACACACATAAGTTACCATTAATAGAAACCATTAAGGCATGTGTGAAATCATTACACCATGTTCCACTAATGGCTACAGAAGTTTAATCACGACAGCTGGGGACTCACAAATGTTAACAGCAGGAAAATCCGGCAGGGATATTTAAGCATGTTATTATCAGGGACAACCAAGCATGTCACCTGCGAGATCCACATGCCCAATGAATCACGGTGGTGTTGGTGTTACAGATGCAGACTCGCTGATGAGCTTAGTCCTGCCTGGTGACAGACCGAGCCGAGCTCCGTCTTCTCACTCATTAAAACGCACGCACATCCTCACAGCTCCGCGGAGAGACGGGCCGGGAGAAAAATCACCTCCGGATTGGCTGCTTTCGACAAACCATTCTCGGATGAGCTCTCTATAGAGTCATTACATTTAAAAAGAAATGTCATTAGCGAATTTGGCCACACACGGAGGCCTGCAGGACCTCCTGCGAGGGTCGCTTTGTAGGAATTTCAGACTGCTTTCCGAAGTCCTCACACTTCACAGCCTCTACAGATGTGTGTTACAAGAAAACGCCAGCAGGACAAGAGGAAAAAAAAAAATTCATTCATTGAAAATACATTAATTCAACTTGTACTATCTGCAGAAATGACTGCATTCACAAACAACCCAAGTTGCTGAGTGTGCACGCATGTAAGATTAATGTAAGTGCATGTCCAGTATGCAGTCTGCTATAATATGCAGACAGATACATTAGTATGCACTATGTCCAGTATGCAGTCAGATATAATAACAACTGATATGATGATAACTGTCCAGGGCGCAAATGAATGATGCATAATATTGATTAACTGACTTTTTTTTTTAAATCAGAGCATCAGTATACAGAACATGAAAGTCTGCTCACTTTTATTATTAACGTGAAAGAAACCTAACAATTTGTCGGCTCGCAATACGAAATAATTCAGCTGAAGATACAGAAAGTCAAATACTGAATGGCAACACACAGCACCCACGCTAAGCCTATTACTGTTAACACAAAAGCAAAACACTTAAATAAACATTTTCATTCCACCTTTTTCCATACAGTTCATCAATTTCAATTTGCCCCGCTCCGATCCAGCGCTCCGGCGTGCGGATTACCTGATCATGTGACGCCATCCATTTGAATGGTTAGTTCTGATACATATGAATCCTCGCTGGCATTTCCAGGCAGTCCTAATGGAAAGTGTACTTTTATCGGAAAGAAAGTAGAGTTAATGATCGCAAGCTAGCTTTTTATTGTCAGAAAGGCAAAGCCAGAACTGCAGTAATAAAAAGCAGCAAATTGGGATTATTTACCAAATGCAAAGGGGAGGAAAGAAGCTAATGCGCAAAGGTTGACGAACTTAAATTGTAAGGGGCGACCTAGCCTATTCAACAACTTTTTTCTCACTAAAACATCATAAAGAGAAGGATATTCCCTTGAATTTATTTGCGATAATATTCGGACGGCTAGGAGTTTCACCGTACTCCTATATGCAGTTAACGCTACACACACTAGTCACCAGATGACAGGAAATTGCAAGCGAGACCACACCATCCACCATCTGAACTACGAACGACCAGGACAGGCGTAGCCAGTCACACTGACGGAAGCTCTGGGAACATGGAACACGCCCGACATCCACAGCAGAACCAAAAGCGAGCCCTACTTCCTGTCAAAGCCTTCATTACATGGACCTGCTGGTAGTCGATCCTTGTGTCGGCCTGTAATTAAAAGAACACGCCTAAGAAAAAGGACAGCGGCCTGTCAAAATAAAAGCATCCCTGGGGTCAAAACCACTTGTTTTCGACAGGCTCGCAAGAACGACGCACTTATCTAGTCATCTAGATAAAGTTACCGCAAAGCAACTCCCACTGTGTCCTTTCCCCTTCAGTGACTCAGTTTCACCCGTTTGGTCTGACTGCTGCTTTAAATAAAAAAGCAGAAACGTTTCGTTTTCAGATGTCTGCTGTTTCGCTGTAGCAAAAGGGGCAAAAATCCCAATCACTATGGTTAAACCGTAGACGTTGACTCATAGTGGACGCAGTGCGGGTGCCTGCTTCAGGCAAACACTGATTAAACGATGTAGCGACAGTTCAACTATCAACAGGCTGGAGTGTCGTAAAGGAGACGACGGCGCACGGTTATTAGAGCAACGGCAAGGCTCTGCAGCAGGTGAACCATATCGCCTCTTCACACGACCTCAACGACGCCCTGAACAAGAAAGCCATGCCTCAAAATTAGTTCCAAGCAAGACCTGAGTGGTTCCGTGCAGAGGTTACCAAGCCAGCAGGTCATAAAATGAATGACTCGGTTCATGGGTTCAGGAAACTGTATTTCAAATCAATAGTTCACAAGCAGTCATTTGCTGCTTGCAAGAAAGAAAGCCCATGCGAGATGCAGAACCAACAGGTCCTGAGATCCCGAAGAGCATGCAGGAAATACAGATGCTCAGACATTGTAGATGAATGTCGAGTCACATCAAATTTCTGAACAGCGTCTTTTCTTCCAAAGCTAAATAGAGACCTGACAGGAAAGGAATACAGCAGTCCCATTACTGTCTGGCGATCGTCATGTCTCGTACGAGTCACAAAAGCTTCCATTTGCTTTTCATCAAGCAGCCTTGTTCAATGTGGGCATTATCCTAATGATGCTGCCGCTGCTTTCACAAGGCTGTCAGGGTTATAACAATCCACAAAGCGGTACAAAAGGAGAGTCCCGATCGCATCCTGCCGATCGATGCAAAGTGAAACAAACAGAGCGAATGTGCTGCGTGCTGTGCAGTACTGATCAGTCTCTGTTTGCAGAAAAATATGGATTATGCTGAAAGAAAGCTGAAAACACAACAGTGGGGAATTTCCGGTCTTTCTGAGCAGCTAGCATTCTTCTATTGCGATTCCTAGTGGATCTGGCTATGTTTACATTGTTTAGGAAGGATTTTCCTCTCTTGAACCAGAACAGGGAGCTTCACCGATTATTAACCAAACAGCAAACGTACCCTTCACAGACAAACCAAACGAAGGCGAGAAGACAAAAACTCGAGTCTGGACAAATTCTGCCAGGAGGAACTAATCTGCATAAATCTGCCAATTCTTTCCTTTAGAAATATTCATCAATGTAAACAAACAGCCATATCAATATACAGGAAGGAATATGAAAGACAAGAGTGCAGTGAGAAAGCCTTAGTTCACTAATGTTGTCCTTGTACAGACTACAGGAAAAACACCTCTATCCCGCGAGTTATTGTTTAAGTAGGAAACTCAAACAGGCTTCCAGACAACAGTTATCCTTTATCTAGACTTTTGGAGTTCTTTCTATGCTGTTTAACAAATCCAAGATAACGTAATGTATGCCAGATTTACTAATCAAGGTAATTACAGAGGGGCTAATTCGGCTCGCTGAACGCACCTGAGAAAATCTTTTAGATAAACTGCACACTCCTGTTTTTGTTGAAAAGGGCAGCTATATCGAGAGTCAAGACCAGGTCGCGTTGATTATGTTGAATAAGCGTGCTTCTTTGAGGACTGAGCTTACGATTTGTTGCCTGGCAAGTCTGACAACAATCCAATCCACGTATAAGGAATGCGGCACAGATCCCTGGTCAGGATCAGTTTGTAACTTGTGCAAACCTTTTCACTGATCTAATTTACAAGAATTATAATTGATCTTCTAATTCATAAGATTATAAATATAAAAACAGATAAGCGAGTTAAGGCATTTGCTCTACTAGCCCTAACAAATGACACTACTTTCGATGGTGGAAAACACCTATACAATTAAACGGGGAAAGGAAAATAAATCATCCACCATGACACTTCTGGGTAATCAGCCATGGACGCTGTGATCCCATATGCCCCCTGTACCTCCAGCATGACAAGGCTGCTTACTGGATGGCATCCCATTTTCAGCACTGATTCAGCACAAACTGACTGACTTTTGTCAAACACCCCTCTTTTCCTTCTGATTAATGAGACAAACAACTTGGTCAGGGAGGGGTTTTGGCACTGCCTCCAGTAACACACTGCAATTTGGGGATAAATCATAGGCACTGCTGAAGGATGGGCCAGGTTTTACATGCTTAATGGAAAACTCCGTGCTGAGTGAAAGGACCGTGATCACTAGCAGTGCTCCTTCTGTTTACGTGAGTGGTTGGTCATCTACAGCTTTTATATCTCTATATGGGGTCGATGTGGATAGGGTTGAGCAGGTAGGTTAAGGACCTTGCCCAAGGCAGTCACGGCCACCCTGGGGCTCGAACTTCTAACCTTCTGATAGGAAAGCCAGCTCCTTAATAGGTCAGCCACCACCACCCTCCTTCTGTTTACATGAGTAATGGAGCTGAAAGCAGGCGGCGCATGCAGGCACTATACGGATAGTGGTTGCAGTGGTGGTGGTGGTGAGGGCTCAATTGAGATTAAGAGATCTGGACATTGCTTTGAATTGCAGGAGCACTTAAGGCAAATACAGGGCCACTAGGGCACACCAACCAGCGTCTGCTACGCTCAATCTGCTCCAAGGTAGCACCTTTGTTTGCAATGGCTATTGCAAAACAGGATGTGAGAAAGGAAATAGCCTGGGGATTAGGAGCAGAGTGACGTGGCGAGGCAGTTCTTACAGTGAAAGCTTCTATTAGGCTATTTTAATTCCCCTACATCTGCAGACATTTTATTAATTAGTCATCAGATATATAAACACAGGTGTAATATTAAATTGGCCTACTATTTAGTATGTTAATATTCGGTCTGTAAGGTCATGGTGTCTGGCTTTCTCCTGTGCCTTGGCAACACAGTCCAGCTGACTTCAAAGAATGTAAGGTAAAGACTACAGAGAATCGTAAAGCAACGAAATGTGTCATAAAAAGTCGTGATAAATTGGAGTATTACTGTCACATGACCGCGTCCCTGTGGCCAATACTGTGACCGGGCTTTGCTAAGAGAGCTGGAGCTAAATCAACAGGCTACCCTTCCCGGTTACTACCACTCGCAGTGCACGGAGGAAGAATGCGGCCACACTGTACTGTATGTAAATCACAGCATTTGATCGGCGGTGCAACACTGTAGCCGCAATGAATATTCTCCATTTTCACCAGTGCAGAAGTATCAATGGGAATCTGCGATCCTCCAACGCATGCAACAAACATATCAACACAGCGATCAACACACGTTAGTCACGCAGTGACTGTGTGAAAGATCCAGCGGTCAAATTAGTGCTAGGTCTCAAGTTCAGCCTCCAGTCAATGCTCTCTCTCCACCTTTCAACTTCGAGCTGCAGCCTGCCCTGAACCACCAATCCGACAGGCTTATCCTGGGCACGAGCAGAATGAACCAGGAACCGATACACAAAACGATTGTCACAAAAATATGTGAACGCGACACATAGCTTTAGATTACTTACCACACATATGAGTATATACATTTCAAGCGCTCTCCTGCGTCTCCCGTAACGGGTCCAAGAAGCCATGATGCCGCTGCCACGTCTGGCTGCGCATGCGCATTTCACCTTCCACGAAACCCTCTGGAGAGCGCGGTGGATGCTGGGAAATGTGGTTTTTCAGCGCCTACAGTTTGACAGACCGATATTTTCTGTACTTGTTTTATATCTTTGTGAGAACCAAATTTTCCCGATGAGGAAAGGGTAGCCTTTAACCTTGTGGAGACATTTGGCTTAAGTATATGTGTATATATATATATATATATATATATATATACACACACACACAGACACACACACACACACACACACACACATATATATATATATATATATATATATGTATATATATATATATATATAAGTACATTTAAATATATGTGATTATTAAATATATAATATATTAGTAAATTTAATACAAATATATTAGATCCCAGATTTAATTTAGAATGATAAAAAATCCCGAGTTTTTCCTTTTGTATACTGAGGTTAAAATCAGGGTTAGGTATAGCAATACTAAGCTACAGTAATAATTATCCACTGTCAGTCTTCACAAGAATAGTAAAGCCCACATGCGCGCGTGTCAGGTTTACATTTATGTGCAACATGGCGTAAATTAGTCGCGCGTGTGTGTAACGGTGACGTACATTTTGGTAACGTAATTGTGATTTATTCGCTCAACACACTTATTTTAGGATTAAACCACTCAAGTGAATCGAAGGTTATTTTCTTTTGGCAATGTGTTTAGAGATTTGTACACCCCAAATTATTAATAAACCCTACATTAATTAATAAAGTAATCATCATCCTAAGGCTATTTAAAACGCTTCGGCTCGCACACCCCAAACAGTTAATCAATTGCCATGGAAACTCATAAATTTATAGGACCAAACTATCTAGCTTGCGTAGGGGGGATGATCCGATCAAATAGTTCATACTGATTCAAACGTTTATATGTGCTTACGTCCGACCACTCAGACATATGTTCTCTAGTTTATGGAAAAGCATAGAGCATGTTATCTCTGAGTTTTGTTGATAAATATGTGATATGCTGTTGCGTATAATCGCTTGTCCCCCTCTCGGTTTGAATTTGAACAGCTCTTATAGTAGCCTGCGCTCGCGAGCCCACACAGCGCAGTAAGGCAGCTGCAGGTATATCGGTGAGTCTCGCGCACAGCAAAGGGATACACTGTTCACCAGCAAAAAGACGGACAGCGCCATTTATGCTGAGACTTTACACCTTGCTGAAAGACAACCAGAGGTAAAACATCAACTAATACTATTCACAATACTTGTAATGAAGTGTTTGGAAACTCTTTTTACCTGGTTTGTGGAACTTCTTCAGGGCTCAGAGTTATGCCAAAGTGAATACTGTAATACCCAGTTTAACTAAACAAACATTCCTATGTAGGCTGATTCTTATGATTAGCATTAAGGTCTTTGTGGTTTGCGACATATACTTTTTCCCTCGCACATGGCTCGGTTAGGGCTGAATGCTGTTGTTTATAAAAGCACTGCACATCAATTACTGAAGTTTCCTCTCTGTATCGCAGTTTGCTTACTCTCTCTTATTATAAAACAGTATTTACTGCTCATTCTACACCCCAGCTAAAGTAATTAGTCTTCTTCAACAATGCGAGAAAGGAGTGGGCGAATGCAGACAGCGTTTCTTTTATCCCCTTACAGATTTACTTGCCACTCACGTTTCGTCCTGAGATCAGAGGAGTTGTTTCTTTTTTTTTTTTTTTGCGCTCACGTTTCCAATGCTGTTTTGCTTAATCAGTAAGCATGTAGCTTTTTCTGGGGAAATTCTCAGCATTGTGTCAGTTTAGTCATTGGAGGGGGAAAAACCCCCCAAAACAAACGTAATGTTTCCTATTAGAGAGAAATGAGCTGGACAGTCAGCAGAAGTGGACCTCCTGCGCACGTGCGTTATTGGCTAGCAGGTCTACTGCAGTCCATCAAGCCTTATAGTCATAAAACACACTTATGTGTATGCCATTGTACTATTGATCGTGTAGACACAGGTGGATTTCTACCTCGACGCTTCGCAGTAAAGATGAGATGCTTAAAGCTAGACAGAGAGATGAGAAGATACCATTGACTGGACATGTGGTAGATGCACACCGAGCCTCAGGAAAGCAGACACCAACAGGACTTCTGACAGATCCAGGAGGAAAAGAACCAGGAAAAAAAGAAACCTGGTTAAAATGGTCCTTGTATTATTTATTTATTTGTTTTAAAGGAAGAATAAACCTTTGGCAAGCAGTATTATTCTAATAGGAACCAGCCTCTCTTATGGCGTTTTAGTATTTTATAGCCGTCACCATCAGGTTTGTCATTTCTTCTTTCTTTCTTTCTTTTTCTCTCTCTCAGACATGTGTTTTTGCCATTCACTGCATTTTGAAGTCTAATTTGCAATCAGTCTGCAAGTTCCTCCTGAAAGAAAGAGACAGCACATGTTTTTCTTTCCAGCCAAGCAGGATAGCGTTTATACATGAAGACTGAGGCTGAGTGAATGTTTGTTTGGGACACGCAGAAACAAACAAACAACTGACCTACACCGTGTACAATTTCTTATCTTTCCCTAAATCTTGCAAACCCGAAATTCAAGTTTCGTTTACACATGGTGAAATATTCAACTCGGATTAAGAAAGATATAAACGAATGCCCATTTCGCTTGGTCTGCGCAGTATTCTTTTGCCATCGTCTTTCTATTTTGATCGAGCCAATTCACATCAGATGATCGTGTCTTTGTGTGCTTTGAATGATTTGTGAACGATTCTGCTGACCACACGAAGTTGAAAACTACTTGTAGGGTAATGGTGCAGCTTGGGCAAAAACAAAGCCACCACAATGACTTGAGTACAGATTGGGACAGTAAGGAACAGCAGGGGGCACTGTTGGGTGGTTATACTGACCTGTGAACGTTTGCAACACTGGAAGTGATGAGCAGCCATGGTCAGCGAGGAACACATGGGCTCTCGTTATGTGGAAACCCTATAAATATGCATCTGGAGATGAAGATGCTGCAATATATCGGTTTATCACGAAGACCATCCTAGTCAATACGGCTCTTCCGAATGATTTCTCTTAGAACATGCACGTCTGGAAAGACAACGTGACCCGAATACCTTCAAGAGCTGGGTTTTTGCTTAGGTAGATTGAAAGCATCGCTCTGAAAGAACGCCTCTTTTGATCCTCGCACATTGAAACGGCTGCACGTCTTTCATCAAAAGTGTAAATGAGGTATTAAAATCTGCTGATGTACAAATTGTAGTATGTAAACCTGAGTGCTAATTTCCACTTCACATGTTTCTATCAATATTTATGTAGTCTCATTCCCTGCGCAACTTAATGAATGGTGTGCTCACAGCCTCTCACTGATTGATTCAGTCTCCGTGTTCCACTGGTTACGGCGCTGCTACCTGGAGACGCATTCATCATTCGTTGAGAACTCTCATGGCAGAGTATGCAAGCAGGATTTGGCAATTAAATGTGTGCCATACACTCTGTTCTCTACGTTCTCTTTTTCTGATTGCTTTGATTCATTATACTGAACGTTGAAACTAAAATAATATCCTTCGGGGAAGTTGCAGTAGTGCCATGGCTCATTGTTCGGATGCTCGCACCGGACTATAGATTTTCCTCAGTCTGCATCTGGAGCTATTGTGTACATGTTTGTGTGTACTGTTTCACAACAATGACTTCACTTGTCCACTAAGTTCAATAAAGCCTTTATGTGCTGCCTCTAAACAAATGTGCTTGACAAAGCTATTAATATTCATTTAGTCCATATGCATGTACCGTTTGATTTAGGCATACCTTTGGTCACCCAAGTCTCTTTATCAGACATGAAACAAGGTTGTCGTCCATAACGAACTTATGAGAGCTTTCCTCAATCTGAAATGCACTAGCCCACTGATTAAAGTTCTCTTAAAGCAAACCCGACGCAGAGCAGAGCCTACACATGACCGGTACGCATAACCGTTCGGATGCATCCGTAGAAACCGAGTGCCAAAGCAAAGGGCTGCCTCGAAGACTCTCATCACCCTAAATAAGTACAGTAATTAATAGTACAATTTTGAGAAGTAAAGACCCTCATCAAAGTTTCAATGGTGCATAGTTAAACTGTGTCATATGAATAATTTCTAACATCGAGATATCAGTCGAGTGAGGACGACAGGAATAAAAGTTTAATGGGGGCGAACCTGATCTGACTGACACTAACCCTAGACTCGGCTACATCTTAAGAAGACCAACTCGGTGACATGGTGAAATCGGTCCTGTATAGCCGGACAAGCAGCTTTCCTTCCTTCCTCAAGACAAAAACAAAACCTAAAAAGTGAGGGTTAGTAATTGTCAGGACAATTACTTGTCATGATTGTGAAAATCATGACGTCATAGGATTTGTAATCATGGTCACGGTTTTAGTGTTGGATTCTGGCATTAGGGGAACATTGTGGTATGCAAATGAGAGCTGTTTTAAAATCTCAATTTGCCTGTTCTTTCTATAACCACGGTATTTTTCCTGGAACCTGGTTGTGAGATGTTTTGCCCTCATGTTGTTAAAGTTCCACAATTTAGTGGGATCTGTTAGCAGAAATGGAATATAGTATTCATTAGCGTGTAATTACCTGTAACTATGAATCTTTGTGTTTTGGGTAAGTTTAAAACGAGCCCTTTATATCTCCATAGGGAACGGGTTCACCTCTAGCGAGCCGCCATGCTGCGCCGCTACAGTAGCCCAGAACAGACAAAGCTCTAGAGAGCGCCTTCCACGTTTCGCGTTATTACAAGTGGCAGCGTGAATCCAGAAGGAAGCAAAGGAATCCTGCACAGCGGACCTTTAAGTGTTGCATATGTTCAACTGTCATAATGACCTAACCTGCCTTTTGCAAACATGCTTTGCACCATGATGTTCATGGTGAATTTGAGTGTTTGAAAGCACTTTCAGCAGGTTTGAACACAGTTTTGTGGTGGTATGTGCTCCTTTTATGAGCTAATGATGTTTGCAAAAGAAGCAAATCTTTCTGTTCTAATAATCACAAACGTGTCAAACATGCCGTCGTCTCTCGCAAGCTGTTATCATTCATGTGCATTCAGCATTCAGTCGCAGTGAGGTTATAATTCATTGGTTGTTTGTTTTATTACTACCTGGGGCAGTGTTCTATATAAGACAATAAAACACTGTGGGCAGCTAGTGCATGCTTGCACTTTTTCCATACTGCGTTACCTTTGACCTGTTGTCTCTTTCGTTGGTGCCCTCGTGTGTTCCAGCACCATAAAAAGGTTAGTAATTAAGGATACAGTCATTGTTTTTACAGACTACATTAAAAATGCTATTAGAATGCTGAAGTATGTATGTGTGTGTATGTGTGTGTGTGTGTCAGTTCTCCAGAATGGAAAAAACAGGAGCTGTGTCATCTTTGATTTATTTTCACTTAATAGGTTTTAGAAAGGCCATCATTCACAATAACTAACTAATGAGAAGGTCTGCAGAGATTTACCATGTTTCAAAAACTTTGGAAAGCGTTCAATTTGAGCATCGGCCACGCTTCGCTAAAGATGCTGACATTTGTGTTGCTTCTTCAGCATGCAGCAAGTCATGACATTTTCCACCCCCTTTTTAGGGAATAGTGTTCGTAGTGAATTCCTGTGATGATAGAAGCTCCGAAGCTCCAGGCCTGTCCTCCAGTTTGTTGGGAATTTAATGAATCCTTATCGTTATTCTGTCTGCCATCAAGGCTAGAAAAGATGGAAGAGCTGCGCCTTTGGCTGATTTTTCAAGAGAATTGAATGCCACGCTGTCTTTTGTTTGGCTTTGTTCTGCAGCTGGGAATGGAGTGACCGAGTGAGGAGAACTGCATGTTTGCCAAACAGTTGATTCGGACGAAAAATCTAGCTGTACACTACAAATAACAAGATAGGAGGAGAGCAAATTATTGTCTGGGTCCATTCAGCCTCGTTGAGCCAAGGCTGCGTATTGTTTATGAGCATGCGGCAGTGTGTAGCGCAGATAGACGACTGCGCTCTCCTCAGGCACCGAAATGTGATCTACGATATTACTGAGCTGATTGCTGTTTACAGCCTTAATAACACTTTATTATTATTATTATTGCATTTGGAGTGCTCCATTCGTCACGAGTGTCATCATAGTCTTGTGTTTTTGTAGTAAAGTTGTAGAAATAGAAATAATTAAAGCCTGAAATATTCAGGCTTGTCATAAGTTATTGGAGGTTTACCACTCAAGATGCTCACTTTGTGGCTCGTGCTTAAATAAAGCACCATACCAGTGGCATTTTCACCGTGTTCACAAGGAATTTTTTTTGTATGTCCGGAAATGTAGGTTTAATGGAATCTGATCTATTGATCTGTCTTGATTCAACAATTCCAATTTGTGTAAATTAAAGAAGTAACATTTAACCACCGATCATATCTCGTCTAATAAGGAAAAAAAAGTGTGTAAATTCTGTTTTGAAGCATTCCACCTTTTAAAGTACACTTAGGTTGGCTTCTTCTCTCATGAGAGAAGTTAATGCTTAATTTGCATAATACGCTTAAATCATTCCAAGCACTTGATGTGTATCGGTGTCGGTACGCATAATCAGAAAGGAATTATATCAGTATTTTGGCGAATGATTCTCAATACCGCTTGACCTATTTCGTTTAAATGTTTTTACCAAGGCAGTGCATATGAAAAACAACACTTCATCCTACGGATTATGCATCGTTCTCTTATTTAAGCTAATCAGATTTAAATGAAATGAATGAACCAGAATTTCTCCTTGCGCTAAGAAGAGAATGTGGTACTCTGTTTATAATTCTATTGGAGTCTTTTTTTTTTTTTTTTTTTTTGGAATGCGTGAGCTTCTGTTTTTGGTCTTGTAAAGCTGGCTCCATGCGTGGCGCTTAGAAAGGAAGGATGACGTGATGGCATGCATCTTTTCCCCAATATTGTTTGCGGTTCAGTGCAAGGAGGATTCAATAAGGAGATGGGAAAAGGAGTAGAGACCAAAATACTCCCACAGTCGATTTACCCATTGTGGGGGAGGGACACTATTCCCATTGATGGTGTTGATGGTGAAGCCCCCAAAAGCTAGAGAAAGAGGACCCATTCAGTGCAATGGGCGGCTCTACGCTACTATGGGAGATGGGTGTTACAGCTTTTGTGGCGCACGGTGGGAACATTGTCCTCATTCCAGTGATTTAATACTGCCAGGTTTAAGCAGCTTTACTGTGCCTCCTTACTAGAAGAGACTGAGCGTCCCCCTTAATCATTACTGCAAGGTAGGAAGTAAGCACACCAAGAAAACCATGCATCCCCTGGGTAGTTTTTCTTCTTCTTATGGGTGAACTGAATATTGACGTGGGCCATTACGGTTGCTCTCTGGAACACTCAGTGTCTCATTACGGAAATGAACAAATACGAGCTTTCCAAAGTAGAAATATTATTCACGATAACGTCGACAAATTATTCTAGAAAACCTCACCGCCCAGGTAGGTACAAAACCAGTATGCATTAACGCGTTAAAAGCTAAAATATCTTGACACACGCCACATCTCGTGAAAAGAACGATGCCACTGTTCAAGGTTTAATTGTAAACCACCCTGCCATGATTTTCACTCAAGTGAAACCTAATAAGTGAGCGTATTGTGGTGTGGTAAGCTCAGTAATGAGTATAACACCATGAGAAATAACCTCATGAATGCCAACCATGCTGAACAAATGGACCAAAAGATTTGTATTTAATTATAGTATTTTCATTCAAAGCTTGAACTATTACAATATAATGGCTCTAAAATAACCCCTGGTAGGAGGAGTTGCATGAAATAATCTCTACATGAGCAAAAACCTATGAAATGTCGACCGGGAACTACAAATGAGATCGTGCGTTCAATGAGACCAAGCGTAGATCACGTTGGGCACGAACACCGTCGACTCATTTGGAAGCACCTAGTGATCCATGGGCTCTTCGTAAAGATGGTCATCGTGAGCTCTACTACATGCCAGGACATTGTGGTGCAAAGCCTGGTTCTCTCTCCCAGGAGAATAAAACTTGGGAAACATGTCAACAAGATGAAGACACCAAACATACTGCCCTCCTGAATAGAATCGGGACGTCCACATGCAAGAACCTAAGACTATGAAGAAGCGTTAAAATGTTCTGAATGAAGGCGTTGACCAAGATCTCGCTACAAGTGTCTCCATACTAGTTGGACATTACAGGAACAGTATCAGTGTTGCTAGCTCTCCAAATAAGTCTTTAAATATTAATTGTGGGTTGTCAATCATATTGAATTGGGAAAAAAAGAAAAATCAAATTCAAGAAAAAAAATTGTGTGTAATATTAGACAAAATAGCGACCCAATATGATTAAAGGTCCATTATGTAGGATTTCACCAACTAAATGATATGTCCATTCACACTCCCGTGCTTTTTTTTTGTGCTAAATAATAAGTATGGTATAGTATAAGTAAGTATTTCAAAATTTTGGTTCTTAAACTTGTTAGTGAGCACCAGCAAACACAGATTTCTCTCCTTTCTTCTTCCTTGTCTTCCTTTCTTGTTCTTGGTCATCCTCCCGATGCATCCGTATGGATTCACGCTGCCACTAGTAAAAACGCGGAAGGCGCCCGCTAGAGGTTCGTCCATTCTGGGACACTGTGGCGGCGCAATGTGGCAGCTCCGTAGAAGTGGACGTGCACCCTTCATAGATACACATGGCTCATTCTAAGCTTGTGATAACACCATAATTTGTAGTTACAAGTAATTATACACTAATGAATACTTCTGAATACTATATTCCATTTCTGCTAATCCGTACATCTATACCGCTCATCCGTCAGGGCCGCTGGAGAGCTGGAGCCAATCCCGGTTGACTTTGAGTAAGAGGTGGGGTACACCCTGCACAGATCGCCAGTGTATCGCAAGGCTAATAGGCAGACGAACAACCATTCACCCTCGCATTCACACCTATGGGTAATTTAGGGTGTACTCACGCCAGGCGATCTGAAGCGCTGCTGGGAGCGTTTGACCCCAAAGACCGGTTTGTTTGACCAGTGTGATCGCTCCGTACCGCTTGGATCAGCTGGACTCGTGCACTGTATAATTGTTAACCATGTCCAAGCTAGGAACTCAAATGCGATCACATTTTCATATCATTGTAGAATATTAGGATTAGGCTCTCACCTTACTGACGAACGCTTGTAGTTGATGAGAAAAGCTGCAGATTCCATCCGCAATGTCGGCTGCTTCCGTGAAAGCCTTCTTGTGCGCAAAAAAGCCCCATCTCCATGATGCTAAGCGAGAGTGCTTTTCTTCACGCGCAGAAAGGCCCCAGTCAGCCACACAGTTTGAACCTGGAACCTTCTTGCCCGGAGGCATGAGTGTTAACCGCCGCAGCGCCGCGCGGACCCGTTCCTACTAATGGATCCCCCTAAATCCTACACCGTGAACCTTAAAGCTAAAAATAATACTCACTGCTAGGAATTTCAGATTTGTACTGACTTTACGTACTTACATCGTAAGACGTTTTGGTACAGCTATTCTTTATTTGGTCCTCTACATTATTACTAAATCAAATTTCTTAATTTAAAATAAATTTCAGGTACTATTGTGAGTTAATTGGAGAACATTTCCTAACATGGCTTGTGATGCGCTCTTCCTCCCCGTGCGCTTTAATGTCCCAGACCACACAATGCACACTACAGTATAGCAAAATGGTACGGACAGCAAGTGGCATACCGTTTCGTACTGTAATATGCAGTTTGAAACATGGCCCAAATATTTGCGACTCACGGCTGCTCGGTATTCCAGGTATGTTATGAGAGTAAATAACTTTGTTGTGCACATCACTGTGACTGCCATGGTCAATATTTCCTGGATGTTTATTTTATTTTTAGTTTTTTTAAGTAAGTAAGTAAGCATATAAATAAATAAAAAAGCGCTTGCCTTTTTGCTGCCGTCAGTCATTTAGCTTTTACTGTGACTGATTGCAGACCTGCCGCAGTGTAGCCGAGCTCATTCTGTACACCATAAACGGCACGTGTCCTACAGAATGAAGGGGAATGGCTTTACAGAATGCAATTTTAGCTTAAATATAAGATCGTCATGAAGTGCAAAAGTTAGCTCAGGTAATCTCAAAGTGTGCTGGACCATAGGCTGAATCTAGGTGCTTTACCTGAAGCCTTCTGGGGCTGCTGTATTCAGCTAACTAGCTAAAACATAATGTAGAGAACAAATGAAGAGATCACCACTGAACTGTGCATTTTATGTTTGAGTGTGTAAAAAAATAAATAAATAAATAATAAAAAATTTTTTTTTTTTAAAGTTTGGCACACACTGGATTCCCACACTATGGTCATTTATGTCCCCACACCGGCTCAAACCATCATCAGAGTATAAACAGATACAGGTCAGACGGCTCACAGGAGAAAAATGGAGAAACTCTCCTTTAGTTACTAGCAGTTATCATGAGTTCTCAAGCTTTACAAGCTCTTGTTAGTTTCCTAACAAATATAAGAATAAATAAATGCCATACTCATTCACGCTCTCTCTCGCCGCTGCATGTTTTGTTTACACTCGCATGTCTCACACCAAGGTTTGGCTGCAACTCCCGCCACTCACCGTGAAGTCAAACTGCTTTTGCGCCTGAAGTTAATGCATTATGTTTTTCGACATATCTGGGCTGATGTTTGACAAAAACATAGAAATGTCCTACTAATCCCGCTCAGACGCCCTCTACCCAGCACTCCCAGAATTACTGTTACAGGATTGTCAGGGTGACTCTCGGCAGCGCACGAGTGTCCTATTGAAAAATGCTTTTCCTGGTAGTAACAAAAGTAATCCTACACGCTGTTGCTTTAATTATGAGAGATTAATGAGGCAAGTTAATGCTTCATTTTAATACCCCTTCTTTTATTCTGTGGCAGCATGCAAGAGCGGTGATATTGATTTTTGATGGAAATTTGAAAAACACCAAATAATCCTAACTCCTACTCCAAAACTGCAGGGCAATGATTTCTTTCTAAAAGTGCCAGATCATGTAAACTCCTCTGCTGTGAAATGAGATATTAATAGCACTTTGCATAGAGTCCTGTTGAATACAGCGAGCTGACTACAGGCAAAAACTCGGCCTTGTCAGAGGGATGGAGGGTGAATCGGCTCGAGTCCCTTTCCAGGTGCATTCACACGGAGACTTAACCCTTGCCTTCCCTTCTCTGCATGAATTAAACATTTCTCTCCGAGCCCCAGAGCTCCTCACTATTTGCATGCTCTGGGAATCAAAAAATGTCTCCCGAGCGGCCTGAAAAGGTCACGCTAAATCCGCCTGGATTTTAGTGCATCACCGTGGTCACTCTGACCAGGTGATGAGGCTGTCCGATGTTTTGTGATGTATGATTTCAACTTCTTATTCCTGTGGAGTAGCTTATGCTTCAGTAACCTTCAGTCCTTTGTCCCGTGTGGAGATGCTTCTTCTTCAGCATTTCACAGCCCTGCTTTGCCCATATTTAGCATCTTGTTAGCAAGATCGGCAGCAGTTTCTATAGCGATAAGTAGCTCTCTGCAGGGGCACAAAGATCCGTCTCAAAAGCAGACCCAGACAGACCTCAGCGTGACAGTGATTAATGCCCATTTCTAAATGACGCACTAAATACAGGCTACCACCTCATCAACTATCATGCAAATCGCATCCTGTGCTCAGGAATATATTCCAAATGATTGTTCATTGACCTGCTACAGGGGCATCCATTAGCTGCTTATTTATAAGGCATACGATTTCTATAAAGTAAATCTTAATCGATCTGAATGGACTTGCCGAGAGACGTTATAATTTACAATGGCCAGGATGGTGGTGCTTTGAAAAGTGCCGTTTGCATTTCCGTGCGGTATTCAAGTGTTTAGAAAAGCAGAGTAGACTTTTTGTATACATTGCATGGTTCCTGTGAAAATATGAGCGCTTCTAGATTCCCCACACAGTAGGAGCTGTTAGGTGAGATTTTTCTCAAGCAAGAAGATTTCCGCAAGGTGAACCAGTGCGTCTGCTTGACAATGATAAGGAGTGACCTCGTTCTTGTCCTGTGTCAGTCCGTATATGAAATTTTGCTTAAGGTGGTGGTTTTTTTTTTTTTTTTTTTTTTTTGTTTTTTTTTTAAACGACTTCCTTTAATTCCGCTTGAGGAAGGCAATAATGAGATTTTTGAGCTAGACTACCTCTGTACTGAAAGGTGACTTTGCCTTTGGCTTACTTATAGTCAAGCAAACACCAAGCTCGGGAGCAGATCTACTTTTTCATTCAACTTACCTGGATATTCATGCCATCCTGGCTTCCTGCTTACTCCTTATTTTGCTTTGTAGTCTACCCTCAGCTCAGCAGTGTAGCACCATGCTCTGCGGCTAAGCCTCGTCTGATAAATTATCAGGTATAGAAAGGCAAACTTGCATGCCTAAAATTGTGCCAGATGTTAAAGACGCAGGTCATGTGATGCTTCAGTACACTGGTTAAGATGACTTCCATCATTCTCCACTGTCCAGGTGTAGAATGTGGCCGCATGCTTCTCACTGTGCTGGGGAAAGGCAGCACTTCACGGGATGGAAGAAACACACTAGTGCTCTTGTGTAACTCGGCATTGTTTAAACATTTAATGTTTCAAAGTAAATATATACATTTAGGCCTCCGACATACACAGCGGAGTGCTATGCCTTGGACAAGGGCCCCATTGAGAGCTTCCCGAAAGGGGAGTGTTTCAAGTTTTCGAGGTTTTAAAGGAGGGAAAAGGGAATAGTGACCTGTTTCCAACACGCACTGAAGAAGAAATGCACACAGGGAGGTGTAGAGGCCCTCCGGCTCCACCCTACACTCAGTGGCTATAAGGGAAGGCAAAACACTTTACTAACAAATTGATAACACTGAGCACTGCTCTTGAAGACCTGATTCACCATTTGAGGTGTTGGGATTCGAATATTGAAATGACTGGCCATTCAGAAAGCATAATGTCTACAGGAAATGGATGGGGAAAATAACGGAAAAGAAGAGCGGGACGCAGAGAGTTTTCTTTTGTCCATTATGATGGCGTGCAGGGTGTGAGGGACAAGAGGACCGATATGAGGCTAATGGGACAAAGGAGAAATAATCCATTTCCAGTCACATTCAGTACAACTGCATTAAAAATAGTAAACTACAATTGACTCCATTTGGATACAGTGAGTTTGCAGAATAAGCCCGTCGTCGCTGACGCTGCACGTGCAGCACATCTCAATAACCCTGCTTTTCATTTCAGTAATCATTCGTAGGTATAACTTTGATGTGTTTGTCGCCACTGCTTCTTTGAAAGTGTAGTTCATTAAAAATCTTTATATATAAAAGCTTGCTGCAGGTTCTGAACTCTTTCTATAAACATGTTGTGCTTCTCAGGGTCGCATCGCTATTAAAATGTCCCCACAAGGCACGACTGAGGTCCTTTTCTACAAACCCGTTACATTATTATAGCCGGAATTTATTTACAAAAATGATGATTTCTAGAAAATCATTTTGAGGAATGCGTGAATACAGAATAAGGCTTTATACTGATTATAGATGGTTTCATCAACCTGCAGTATCACATTCTTTAACTACTTTTAAAGCATCCATCATTCCATTGTTGTCGTGAGTGTTCCCGAAGCTTGTGTGGATTTAAGCGCATCATTTCTGTTCGACAATACAGACCACTGCAATCAAATTAGAAACACATTTGGTGTGAACTGGCTTCATGTCTTATTGATCACACAAGGGTGGGAAAAAAACCCCTACTGTTTTAAGTCAGTAAAGCTTTAAACCTTTTGCTGTGCATTGAATATTTGCACCGTGAGCACCGAAAGTCCAAGGAGCCTTACCGGATCCGTAAGGATTTTGTTTCTTCAAGAATTGACCATTTTCGAGGTGGTTCCCAATGGGTGAAAACTCCTGAAGTTTGGCACAAACATCAGTGCTTGTGGATCTCCCCAATAGGAACAAATATGTAACGTACATTGCATTAGCGCTGACCAACAGGAAGTGAGGTAATTTTGGATTTTGTGTGTTTTGACGTGTTCTATTTTAACACACTCCTCCTATCAGATTCCTGTCAGATTTGGTATACATGATATCAAGCTGGAGATGATGCTAAATGATGAAGGGGTTTTTGAAATCTTTCACATTGTGTGGCATGACATAAATTCATCATGTCACCATTTTAACAAACAGGAAGTGCCTCATAACTTCTCCATGCATTGCCTGATACGTCTGAAACGTCGCTGGTTATTTGTTATCATGATTATGATGATATCCACATGCCCAGAGTGACACTCTGATTGAACATCACCATCTGGCCACAGAAAGAATGGGGCTTTTTTATTTATTTATTATTATAATTTTTTTTTTTGTCAATCTCGGATATACTCATCCTAGACGGTTCATCGGATTCATGCCAGATTTGGTATACGTGATGGAAAGTTGTTGCTGATATAAAATTGGAAAGGAAATTTTCGCAAGATGTTAAAACGGCGACATCATGAATATAGGTCTCCTCACACAAACAGGAATTGCCTAATAGGCTGTCCCTGTATTGCTCGAGTTGACTCGGATTTCACGGGTGATTGGTTTAGTTATGATTATATCCACATGCCCAGAGAGACCTTTTGGTATAGCGCCACCATCTGGCAACAGACAGAGTGGTTATTTTATAGCTTAATAAAAAAGAATTCTTAATTGTTGTGTTAATCTGGTGATGGGTGTGAGGGCCCGTCATTGTCGCTTGCGGCTATATTTCTGATTATTTCTCTATATTACATCTGTAAAGTACGTACACCAACAGCATGCCTCGTAGCCAAATGTCCATTCATTAACTTGTATTAGGCACAAAGCAAATTAATACTACAGACCTTTGGCCTTGTTGCATTTTGACTGATGGATACGGCTGTTTTCAAAGGCAGTGTTTTATATAACATACTCCATATATCCCTTGTGGCTTTGCGAGTCATGTATTGCTCAGAGAGCCCATCTGACACCTATATATTCAATAATAAATTTGAATAATTACACATTTACAATTCATTGCCCATCTCTAAGGCTGTATATACAAGTATACATATATAAGTAATATATTATTTGTATAAGTAATTACAAGTGTATATATAAATAGTGTGTGTGTGTGTGTGTGTGTGTATATATATATATATATATATATGTGTGTGTGTGTTCTGAACATTTGTTTATGACGCTAAGATTTCATCATGGATACAAAGAGTTCATACAATGAAGAGATACAATGTTCGATATCAGCTGTTGGCTAGTTTGAATTGATATAATCTTAGGATGCATTATAGAAACAGAACTGAAAGCACACCGAAGACTGAACAGCTCAGAGCTGAATATTTTCTGCACTGAAGGAAAATGTGTGGATGAAATAATAGCATCAAATCCACACAAGATAGCAACATTACTTTGCTATGAACAGGAGACTCATGCGCTCTCTGGAGGTCTGCCATGAATGGACTGGAACACCATTAGAAAAATCAGTTACGTACTGTTTTTCCAAGAAGCTTTGTGGAAGATAATCGCTTCTAAAGTAGTGTTGTATTTGTATTCCTCCGTGCTCACATATGCACACCCACAAGTCTGCTCACTACTGTTCATCACTCCCACACTAGATGCACTTCTACTGCCTAACATTTAGGAAATGAGATTTATCAACCGTCTGTTATCATTTATCCAGAGAAATGTTCATGTTCCTGATCAGATTTAAGGCTACTAAAGTGACTGAGGTGCAACTGCTGTTTCTTCATTTTACACAAATGGTGCATTATTATTTATTCAGTAAAGCTGATATACAAATTATACTCTTTATTATGTATGTATGAACTACTGACAACATCTCTTCCAAATTCCACATAAAACTGTTGTCACTTAGAGCATTTAATTGCAGAAAATGACAACTGGTCAAAATAACAAAAAAAAGATAGTGTTCCCAGACCTTGAATAGTGCATAGAACTGAAGCTCGTGTTCAGTTTTAAACAACACAATACTAATGTTTGAGCTTAGGAAGAGTTCAGAAATCAGTATTTGGTGGAATAACGCTGACATTTAATCACAGCTTTCATGTTGCCCTTGGGTGACTTTGTCACTCCTGGAGCTAAAACTCAATCAGCTCAGCTTTGTTTGAGGGCTTGTGACCATGCATCTTCCTCTTGATCACATTCCAGAGGGTTTTCAGTGGGATTCAGGTCTGGAGATTGGGCTGGCCATGACAGGGTCTTGATCTTCTGGTCCTCTATCCACACCTTGACTTACCTGGCTGTGTGGCATGGAGCATCGTCCTGCTGGAAAACCCAATCCTCATAGTTAGGGAACATTGTCAGAGCAGAAGGAAACACGTTTTCTTCAAGGATAACCTTTTATCCTTCAAAAAAAAAAAAAGATCTGCCCCATTCCAGCCTTGCTGAAGCACCCCCAGATCACCACCGATCCTCCACCAAGTTTCACAGAGGGTGTGAGGCACTGTGGCTCTAACCATTAGATGTCCAGGCTTTTCTTTGCTTCTCGTTGATGAAGGGCTGTTTTTCTGGCTTTGAATGACTTCAACCCCACCCGGAGAAGCAGGTTTCGAACCGTCCTTGCCATGCACTGCCATTTGTTATTCTTTTTGTAGGTCACTTGATGTCACCCTACGTTTGTTGAGTGACACTCGAAGAGTTAACGATCACCCCAGTCAGCGGAGAGTCGTTCTCACCCTCTGCCAGTATGTAACTTTGTTGTTCCCAGTTCTTATGAAATGCCATCTTTGAAATTTTGAGAATGAAAGCACCCTGAGACTCACCATATCCATCTGCCAGTAAAGCCAGAATTGAACCTTTCCTTCCTCACTCAAAACTTTTCTTTTGAACTCTTTTGGCATGGTGAATAGATATTTTTGAACTCAATTTAAATGTAAGGTACTACTAACAATGTTTTTGCCATCCAAAGTGGTCCTTTTGCAAGAGGATAGTGATGACCACATCAGTGGTTTTTATACCTTCCTCATTAAAGAAGCTTTGTTTCAGATGATAACCTAATCCATACCTCATTAAGTAAAATGAGGTGTGTTTGTGTTGGAATTCCACCACAGACACTGGAATGAAATGTCCTTGACCTCCAGTGCTACTCCTTCTAATCTTAGAGAGCCTGTAGAGGCTTAGTTCAGCACGCAGAGTTGGAGTTTGATCCATCCTACCAGGAGGTAGTTGAGAGACTGCTGGTCCACACGCTCCCTCTCCACCCCTCCATCACACCACTGCTGTTAACAGTAGATGCGTCTTTACTGGCGCCATGCCCAGGCGTACTCGGCAGTTTATAATGCAACATCAGTACACGCTTTGAATTTGCAAAAGCAAATTCACATTTATCAGGGCTTTGAAAACGACAGAAGTGCAGCCACTGGGATCAGTGGAATAAACAAGACATAAAAATGAGGCTTGTTAAATGTTAATCATCAATTTGTGCCGCCATTATATTGTTTGTATTGTATTTATAAAACTATGGCTGTTAAAAAGAAAAAAAAAAAAAGGTTCAGTGCCACCTCTCATTTATGTTTTTGTGGCTGTGCTGTGAATGTTTGTGCTTTTAATGACCACCTGCTTTATAAGAATGAGGTGCATGTGGGATGTGGTGGGTTTTTTAAGTCTGTCTTGGATTTCCAGCAGTAAGCACAATTTGTTTACAAGAGAGATGTCTAGACTTGGCTAGACAATTTTAGTTTTTCTTTTTTTCTACCCGTTCTCACCCAGCATCATGTTTTTGATCACACTCAGCATGGTAGTAGTTTTGTTGTGGTATCATGCAGCAGGTGGCTTCCCAGTTCATGCCAACAGTCGCCACAACGTGGGCTGTGTGCTAGCAGTGGCCCAAGGCCACAGGCCTTCTGTGGCTCTGGCCTAGTTCCAGTTTCCCTCCCCTCCAGTTCTCTAGACTGCACCGAGGCGTGCTGCTTATCACCTCTGGATCACTGCCACTAATGAGGACTAGACTTCACGAGATTTATCTGCATGTAAATACTTGTTTGAGCCCCTATCAATTATCTCCCGCTAGCATCTGCCCTCTGAAGTCTTCATGATGACGCTGCATGCGATGTCTTTCCTAAGCGCTGCTCCTCATGCCAGCTCTTGCCGTTGTCACACAGTCCTGATCACAGCAGTCCACTCGCCTAATCTTCTGGAAGCTTCTGCAGGCACTTCTGCACACAAGAAAGGACAGCACTCACTTCTGTTGCATGCAGTTATAGGCAGTGAGCTAGAATTACTGTCATTTACCTGTAGCACGCAGGGATCAGGGATTTTCTCAGAAAAGCCAGCTTTGTATCCCCCCAGGCAGTGCTTTTAAATTTTTTTTAAATGTCACTGTAGCTCGGGTTTTTTTTTTTTTTTTTTTTTTTTTTTAAGTTAATGTAATCTGCAGTTTGAACTTTTGATGACTGAAATGAACACTATATTAAGCATTAACAGTCAAATGATGACCTACGCTTTTAATTTATCTGCATAATGTCTTAAAAATAGTTCTTAGTAAGACCAGCCTTTGTGAATGAAGTGCGATGAGATCTGCGGCAATTTTCCTGAAACCATTCCGAGCGTAAATACTTCAGACATCTCTTTATTTATCCTAAGTATACAGTTTAAAATGAATAGCCAGGAACTCAGTTTTCAGGGATTATTTAATAAAGCTGTGTTCTAATTATGCCCGTCATTTACATAATGTCCGCAAACTCGCGGACTTTAAAAAGCCATAAGTCAAGCGGCTCAGCCAGGGATCGTTCGTTTTCTTTATGCCTCTGAGTTAACCGGAATTAAAAAATTTACTCTGAATCATTAATTACCACCAGCACCATCAAGAGAGGAAGCATGTCTTGAGCCTTTGTGATTCATCTGACCACTTGTAATTACTTATTGGATTGGCACTTCATTCAGTAACTTTAGCTCCGTTTCACTGATACGATTTTTAGCTTTAGGATTCAAGACATGAGACGAACTTAAGATGGTGATTTTTTCATGAAGTGAGATGGGAGAATTATTGATTGAGAAGTTATGGGGCGTGAGCAGGAGTAAGAGCAGGAGTCTTTTGAGTTGGTCTTTTCATGCCACACACATTTGATCTCGCACCAGCAGTAAGACATGTGTAGGAGTCCTGGAGGCTGCATTTTAATCAAAATGTTCTGTCAAATACATATCCCATGGCCAGGTTTTTGATCCAGATGCTAACATTTAACCCCTTCCATTTATTATCTCCGTTAACTCCATGAAATGGAATTGATGGATACAATTCACTATCCAGTGCTCTATTCACTGAGACCAGTGTAAGCAATAGATCATTTCAAAATAAAAAAAGACCAGTTTATTTCAGTCTTTTGCCACTTTAAGCAGTAAATGCTTTGACTGCAATGTTACTGTGAGTTTGTATGTCCTGTCTCCAAAATCTCCAAAGCTGACTTGGTTTAGGAAAGCATCAAGTGAGAATTTGCATTCAGTTGACTGTAAAATTTGAATAGATTTACAACGTTGCTTAAATTCAACATGATTACTTCCAGAAGCTTGTTATAAATTGGCACAGCATGTCTAGCCAATGACAAGACAAATGATCTCATTATTATTCAGTGTATCTCGGACTGCCTTTTCTTTTCAGTTGTATTGCTGCCACTCTTCAGTTCACTGAAGTGGGCTAAACTTGTCAGAATAACGCCACTGAGCTTCCTTTTATTGTGCATTGATGAGAGGTCTTACTTGGTTTGACATCGCTCGCAGCCTTTTCCAAACAGATCATTTATTTATGTTTCACGCTGGGTGATGTCAGAAGGAAAGAACGGTAAATAGCTGTTGGTTCTAAACAGATCGTTTGCCTGTGTCTGAGTCTTAGTGCATAGGACAAGGTTGAAACACACTTGTGGTGCAGGGTTGAACCACTTGGCACTTTTGGCAGTTCCACCACCGAGCAAAGTCAGAATTCTTGCCGCTATAGGTTGGTGTCGAAGAAGAGCCCCGACGTGTAGTTTGACAGAATCTTCTTTTGAGAGTAAGAGAGGTAGCAGACACTTATGAAAATGTCCGTGCAGGGCAAGACTGATCTGCAGCTCCATTCCTCTGCCATTCATTGCAGAGCCGAGCGTTATTATGTCCACAGTGGGAGGCATAATTAGTGCAACTCTGTGCGCTTTGGCTGCAGTCACATTGGGGATGGTACTGAGGCCATCACAGCAGGTGGTCTTCTCACCTCACAGAGAGTTTTCTCAGCCTTTCACTTTGTCATTTGTATTGTTCCTTCAAGCCCAAGGCCTTGCCGCCTAACTAGCAGGAAAGGGAACGGAAACCCACGAACTCCTGTATAGCTGAGGCATTGCTGTGTGCTCGCTTTTCTTCAACTGGTCTCAAAAGAAGTTTTCACTTTGCCTTTAACTTTGCCACAGTGGCTTCTTATCTACTGGGGGGGGGGAAAGTATGCTTCTTTTTTTTAAATTGTTTTATACAAAAGCATTTTGAATCCATTTTAGAATGTGTGTGTATGTGTGTGTATGTGTGTGTATGTGTGTGTATGTGTGTGTGTGTGTGTGTGTGTGTGTGTGTGTGTG
>JAQQZR010000035.1:9829635-9854472 GCA_030068235.1 Notoglanidium macrostoma | reverse complement strand
ACACACACACACACACACACACACACACACACACACACACACACACACACACACACACACACACACACACAGAGCAGCTATTTTTGAGAGCTGTGGGAGTTAGTCCAACATGCTGGTATGTTTAATTGGTTGTTTGTTGGCTTATCAAAGCTTGACCATTGATGTGTAACACTCCAACAAAGTTATGCTGTTTTTCCTTTCCTAAAATGTCAAGCATGCATACTTGTATATGAAATTTCACTGTGATATAATATCTAGAACTGCAGTTGGTTCCCAGCAGAAGGCAGGTTTTAGTGGAGCAGCATACTCTGAGGCACATGAATCATCTGGGGACGTGAGATAACAAATTACAGAGTACCTGGAGTTCCAGCACTCACTCTAAATTTCTGTGTATGCTGTGACAGACAGGCCAGGCCCCTAACCTCCTTGGCGCACAGTCTCCCTGAACCCTTCCCCTCATCATCTATTAGAGCTTCTCCCAAAACCTAATCTGCGACCTAAATGTTCCCCAAATGACATCAGCATTGCCACAGAGAAGAAGAGGCTGCCTTCTGTTTGTTTTTCTGCTGCCCTGTTCCCTGTGTAATAGGGCCAAGATACCGCTATGTTTTCTTTTTCCCATCCTGTTGTTTGCAGATATTGGGCTCGGGATAACAATGAGCCGGAAGAAAACAAACCCTTTTAAAATATGAATAGAGTGAGACCTAGAATGGGACTCCTCCTCTGTAAGGCTGCTCTAAGTCTCCATTTCCCCCCAAGCCAAATTAAAGGCATTCCATTATCCCTGGCAAATTACCACGCAGCCTTTATGGTCTGGCCATGGCACATTAGTGTGCCTTAAGACGTGGCCTAGCGGTGCCCATTCAGCCAACAAAGAGAGGGTCCGCTGGCAGATCTTTGGCCAGTCACACAGAGGAGCTATTCACACCAGGCCATACGAAGGGGGCCGTACGGCGAAAAAGCCTGCCACGGCCAAGCCAAGACTCCTCAGCCTAGATTTGGTGCATGAACAAACCTATCTCTTTAGACGAGGTTTTATCACACAGCTCTCCAAACAAACAAGTTTCAGTTGTGAAATTTTACAGCAGCGCAAATCTTGAGCAGCGCATGCTTCTACATTGTAATTAATCAACCTCATTCTTGTAATGGCCCAGTTTCACAGTGTAATCACATCAATCTTTATGTATCGGGCTCCGGTTCATAGTAACGATACGATGCAAATGTCTACAGCTTCACAATCTTTACTCTTTATTTAGCTCTATAAATCATCCATCCATCCATCCATTATCTATACCGCTTTATCCGTCTGGGTGGCGGGGAAGCTGGAGCCAATCCCAGCATCTTCGGGTGAGAGGCGGGGTACAGCCTGGGCAGGTCGCCAGCCCACCACAGGGCCAACACAGACAAACAACCACACACGCTCGCGTCTATGGGCAATTTAGATTAGCCAGTTGACCTAATCTGCATGTCTTTGGAATGTGGGAGGAAACCGGAGCACCCGGAGGAATCCCATGCATGCACGGGGAGAACAAGCAAACTCCACACAGAACGGCACCCTGGGTGACCCGGGGATCGAACCCCAGGACCACCGCACCACCGTGCCGCCCCTCCATAAATCAGCTCAATATAAATATTTGGTAGACCTGTGAATTGTTTTTGCTCTTGAATGTAACAAACCAGACTCGGGTGGTTTGTTAGTATCCATGTGCAGAGGAATTCTTTATTTACAAATGCAAGACACAGTCCAATAGTCTGAAGTTTACAGCAGACAAGGTTCAAATCATGAACGTTGGGCATGAAATATCAAAGCCAGAGTATGATCCAAAGGCTAGTCAGGCACCAAAGCAAAGCACCAAAGGCAAAGAGTCTAAAGACCATGGAGATGAACAAGACTCCGAAGTTACACAAGGAGAATATAAGATTTCACCGAGCAGTAAAACTTGAGATTATATATTGCAAGGTCGAGCTCGATTACACGGTCAAAAAGATGTATTTATTGTAAGGCACTTTAATGAGTCCTATTGCAGGCACTAATGAGCCGAACAGAAAATCTGGAGTAATGTGCTCTGACTTTCAACTCAATTAAATTCAGTTTTATTTGTATAACCCTTTTAACAATAGACAATGACTCAATGCAGCTTTAGAGAAATCTGATGCAGAGTTCGATTCCTAATGAGGAAGTCCGAGATGGCGGTGGCAAGGACAAACTGTCTCAAAGAGAAGAACCAGACTCTAAACAAAACCCCTCTTTTTCTGTGTGGCAACGGATCGTAAGATTGTAAACGATTAGGTTCTGCATGTGTAGAACAGTTTATGCAAATAGTATTGTGTTGAAATGGTGTTTGATATGAGCTGATTGTAAATAGGCGTGAAAGCCAACATGTCCAAGTGCAATCTAAAACTGAACTGTCACACCGTATCCTACTTTTTACACCTTTTTATGAAGTCTCTCTTATTTTTTTATTTATTTTTTTATTTTCTTCTTTTTATCAGGGAGTTTTACTGCCCAGAAATGAAATACATTTTAATAGAACGTCAATATCATCCCATATATAAATAGAACTTGTAATATATATTTAATATGATGGTCATTAAACAATCTAGGGGCTACTGAATCTTTTCTTCATCATCATCAATATGCGTGGCTAACCATGTGTGTTTATTTTCCTTAACCAAAGCCTAGCTGTCTGCAGCCAATTAAGTCAGCTGATGTCCCATGGAATCGGAGAGGCAATAAAAACATAAATCATCTTTTAAATTCCTTCTCCTCTCATCCTTTCTCCCTCTATGTCTCCGTCTTACCTCTCAGCGTATCAGCATGTGGGCCGTGACTTACCTGCCTCTCGGCGCTCTCGCTTTTCTGCTCTCCCTATTAATTGTGTTTGCTTACTACTTTGTTTAACTCGGAATAAATCGTGCACGAGATTACTGTACGCACTCTCGTTAAACTGGTACAAGGACCGCAGCGATGAATTTGTTGTTTTGTTTTTTTTTTGGTTGGTGGTGTTAACTCCTTTGGGGACACAATATTTATGAACATGTTTGCGTAGGTGTCCATGTGGCCTTTGGTAGGCTGAAAAGATTGTGAAATGCTTCCTGAGATTTATGAGAAGGTGTTGAAGGACTCTGGTTGGAGGTGATGTGGAGCCGTGGGGGTATGTTGCCGAGAGGAGAGTCTCAGCTGATTTGGCTGGTGATTCAACAGGTACAGGTCAGGGAAGATTAATCCTGAATATGTCTAGAATAAGATTTTTACCATAAGAGTGCTGAAGATGTATTTTATTTAGCCACTGGTATACATGTATACGTAGAATAGACGTTTGTTCAAGTTTTTATTTTATGTATGCAATCTTTTAGCCTATTATTAATAAAGAAATGATTCACAAATTGTATCTGTAAGTCAAAGCCAAGTTAATAAAACCCTCAGGAGGCCTTTTAGAAAATCTGCGAAATGCATACCAAAACTACCCATCAATTAGCTATAATCCTGTGTTGCTGTTTCAGTGTCGCTCTTTACCCAATTATAGCAGGGTGCTCCTTTACTTCCAAATCTGCGTTTGGAGAGTGGCCAGAGGTCTGGGCTCGGTCTCTTCTAAAGAAAATTAGGGAGCAACAGGATTAAAAACCAAATGAAGCTGCCACAATTGATCTTAAAACTCTTCTTTTGAGTTAAGTGGTAAAATGAGAATTTCAAGTATTGAATTTTCATCCTCACTGATTGTCCATTCTAAGACAATTTCCTTCTCAAATGCTCACGCGTGGTTCAGTGACTCTGAAGAATAGTCGCTGATTTCATCTGTTATATTTTCAAAGCTGTGCAAGTAAAGCAAATGATCTACCTTTTTCTCACACATACTGTAGGTCAGGTGAACTCATTTGTTTCCATGTGGATAAACCATTTAGTAGAGGGAGGAAAAAAAAACATAATTAGCAAAGTGACCAAAGAGGCCTGAAACAATAACCTCTATTTTTAATTTGCTAGTGATTTTTTTTTTTTTTTTTTTTTTTTTGTTGTTGTTGTTGTTGTTTTTCAAGCTATTCAGCCTCAAGCTCCAGGTAGTAAAGGATACGGCTGCCCCTGTGAAGTGAACCTCATAAATAGTAAAGAAAGAAGTGGTGAAAGATTCACACAGGAAGTGGGATCTGCGTGCATGTCTCTTCTCTCTTCTTCAAGGGGGCATGCGTATGCTTGTCAAGATCTTTGTTTAAAAAATAAAAATAAAAAAAAAGATCTTAAGGTATACAATATAACGCTTGTAGGTAACTTCAAAGACTGAGATTCTTTTTCTCCAGCTGCACAACGGGATTTGGAATAGCACAAGTATTGTCAAAGCTCACAGAAAATCAACACCGGTGCTGTACTACATTTTATTTAAAAGCAGTACTGCATTTATAGTATTTACATTTTAACTGTTATTTTCAGTTCACAACAGCATTAAAAACTAGACACAAAGCTAAAGGAGCTTTTTAAACAATTAAACCACTTGTGTCTGAATGGAATCTGTGTTCTTCTTGTAGTTAAAAAAAAAAAAAAGAAAAAAAAGTCTTCAGTCTGCAGATGTTGCATATTTAAACCTCAAAAGGCCTGCATGACAGACCCTCAGGATTAAACCTTAAAGCTGTTAGCAGTTCACCTTCACCTTCGCTTCTTTGTGAACATTTACTCAGTATAATGGCCTGTTAAAGTGAAATGCATTTTACTGCTGTGCACTTTTATGTGTGCAATATATTCATTTTCATTCTAGTATAATTAACATTTTATTTGTCTGTTGTAAAAACTGATATAAAGTTAAGGAACGTGCGCATTCGCTCTTTGCAAAACATCCCGTTTATATACGCAATGGATGTAGAATTCCTGAGCTGCTAGTCCTGAGCTGCATATTTCAGGTGCTGAGAGTAAAAGTCCCATTTGATAGGTCGACGTCTGCACCGTATTAGTCACTTTCAGATAAGATTGCATGAAACCCCCGAGGACTGACCGTAATCATCCTTCTCATGGGCAACGATAATAAATTTGCTGTCGAATGCGTGCAGAAGAGATGAAAATTCCAGCTGCTTAAATGAACCCGACTTTGTGTTGCTCACAATAAAAATACCAGTACAACTCTGTGGTTCACCGCAGGCCTGTGCGGTTTGCTTTGACAATCGCGTAAATATGGTCTCTATCTTTTCCATGTTATTACTCACGTTTCTCCTTTTAATTTGACTGGCCCAACTCCAGACCCCCTACAACAGTGTGACTCTTTGTGATTTAATAGCTTCATAAAAATCTGCATGTACAAAGCAACTACCACGAAGCCATATAAGCTGCTTCAGGGAACTGTGGATCTCCGTATCCTTTGCCCCGGCCCGTGTAAAATCCCGGCCCTTTTTACGGAGCCGCTGATCTCCGCACCCCCAGTGCGCTGAAAGCCTGACCGCTCTGCGGCTACACGCCGCACAGGGATTGTTTCAAGGGATCACGGGTCAACCTCGAATTTCTGTTCTGTACTGCAAATCCGCATCCACATTGACCGAGACTCTGCGAACACACGAGGTGATGAGAACCACAGCTAAATTTGTGACTGATGTTGAAATATTTATCTGTTGGCTGTAAATCATGAAATTTGCTGGATTGTATGGAGTCCTGTCTGGTTCAGTTGCTTTAATCAGAACCTTTAAGCTAGCCGTCTTGCCCTTGCCTCCAGAACTCGGTGAAGTGTTACGGGGAAAAGGGACTTTGAGAACATTGAGGTCATTAACCAGTTTGGATTTGTGTGGCAGCAAATGGTAATTTGTGAGAGAAAACCCTCTGCGGTCATCCGAATTGATCTATTAGAGTAGTAAAACCAATTAGATTTGCTCTAAATGCATGCTAGTTGTATTACCAGAGCTGACACTTGGCTTGTCTATAAAACAAGCAGTGTTTGAAGTTCCAGCTATCTTGTAAATAGTGACCAAACTATTGAAAATAACTAAATTCTTGGATACCACCCTGTTTTTGTGTTAGTGTGTGCAAAAATTCTTCTATTGGATGAACTACAGGCGAGGCGAGGCGAGGGTGTGTGGTGCATGCGAGTGTGCTTGTGTGCATGTGTACTGAGCTTAGGGACACGGATCAATGAACTGGTTCATTGTAGTGAGAAGGAAGGAGTATGAGCGAGCGAGAGAGGGAGAGAGAGAGTTTGTATTTAGGCTTCTGATGAGAGAAATGAAAGCAAAGAACACATTGTGAAAGGGAGGATGTGCTCACAGAGCCTGGCGTCTCTCTCCTTCTAAAGAACAGAGGGGTGGGATGAGAGGAGGTGGCGGAGGAGGATAACCAACAGCCATGCCTGCTTGGCCACCAGCTCTGAAAAGGAGCGGCATCCCGAGAGAAATAAAAGATAAGGAACCAAACCTCCTGCGTCCCCATCAGACACTCCTACACAGCAAACCAGCACTGAGGCCACAAGCCGTACTTTTCAAAAAACCACGCTAATTAGTCCCGGAGCTCAGTTTAAGCATTGTTACAATTGTTTTGCCAATAGTATACAGTTCCCTGTTTATACGAAAGCATGTGGTATTTAGAAAGTAAGCTTACTGAATGTCAAAGCTTTGCATTACACTCATAAATCAAACCGGCGTCCCATACCACAGGTGTACGAAAATGACACCATTTAAAGCCGTTTGCTTCCTTTTCTTATCGCGTCACCTTTTTTAAAAATTATTATTTATTTATTTTATTTTTTTACCTCAATTATTGCCATTTTTGTACATTTAATTGCTAACTCTGAAAGTGATTGTGCTACTGACGAATCAATTACATTGTAAACGAGTCGTTTAAGAGGCGCAAAGGCTGCGCTGTCTGCTCCTTTCATGCCCACAGGTGAGTTTTATTAAAGGTCTGTATCACGTCTCCTGCCAGCACAGGTTGGCTAAGTGATGAATGCGCTCAAGCTAGATTCAATAAGCACGTCTTGCAGGCTGGCCATGGTACTCATCTCTTAGCCTGCTGGCGCTCACTGATCAATGTGCCCTGACACACACAGCACAATAGCCAAATACCTGCTCATCTTACACGACAGGGCAAACAGACATCCGCTTTCGGAGTGCTGATTTCCATCAGCAGCTGTCATACTGGACAAACCAGGGACAAACAAAATCAATTTGAATGCCATTGCCAAATTAAAATAGATATTCCTAAAATAGATGCTCTCAGGAAAATGTCTCTGGGACTGTGCCGGGTTTTGTCACCAACTAAAATTTCAGCATTGTTCAGCAGTATTAATGATACAGCCCTCATTGCCTGTCAATTATCTGAAGCATGCACAAGCAGCAAGGGTAAGCTATAAACGAACAGAAAGTAAAAGCTTGTCGGAGGTAAGCTTTCAGCTACAGTACAGTCCTCGTTATACCTTCTGAACGCAGTAGAAGACTAAAACTAAAAACGAGTGCAGTGGAAAGGAAAGTGCCCAGAAAGTAAGGGCTGAGTGAACATCAGTGTGTCATTACAGCACCGGAGAGTCCCAAGAGATTTAAAAGGCTTGAAAATTGATGCCAAGCTTGCCTTGTCATATTTGAGAAAAAAGTAGAAACCGTACTCAGTGTTATCTGTCTGCACATTTGACCATTGTCTGCCTTTTGGGGTGTAAATATGAGGTTGCATACCTTGAAAAATTCCAGTCTCATCCAGCACCAGCTTTAAAGCATGGCAAAGACAAGATGGTTGCAGGTAAGCCGGATAATGGATGTGGTTAAAAAAAAAAAAAAAAAAAGGCAGTAAAAAATACCAGTAGGCTCAATCAGGGCCTTAATGAAGAGGGGAAAAAAATTTACAATTTTGTCAGGACATCTAAGCAATCTATACAAAGTAAGTATTTGGTCAAACTTTGATGCAATTTTTTTTGCGGCTTGCTTTCAGGGACGTATCCATTCCTCATTTTCTAACAATATAAAAAATGTTTGTATTCACTTTTTCCTTTCAGGGTTTAGTTTTCACTGCAATGTTTTTGCTATGTTTTCTAGATGAAGTATGTGTAAAGATGCCAGTTTCTGTGAATGTGTTATGATGAGGAAGCTGATATTACTGAGAAAAGTCATAATACTAATATTACAAGTTTTTGAGCCTGCCTAAATAGCTACTAATACATTATATGGACAAATGTTTGTGGACACCTGACCATGACACCAGTATGTGGTCCTGCCACAAAGTTGGAAGCGCACAATTGTTTAGGGTGTCATTGTATTACATTTTCCCATCACTGGGACCAAGATGCCCAAACGTGTTCCAGCATGAGACACAGCCACCTCCATGAAGACGTGATTTGCTGAGGTTGGTGTTGAAGAACTTGAGTGTCTACACAGAGCCTTGACCTCAACCCCACTGAACACCTTTGGGATGAACTGAAATGCAACCTGCTCCCCAGACCTCCATCACTGACCTTACGAATGCTCGTGTGACTGAATGAACACAAATTCCCACAGCTGTGCTCCAAAATACAGCGGAAAGCCTTCCCAGAAGAGTGGAGCTCATTACAACCGCAAAAGGGGACCAAATCTGAACTGCGATGTTTAACAGGCACGTATGAACGTTGTGGTCAGCTGTCCGCAAACTTTTGTCCATAAAGTGTATCTACCCAATGCAGTAGATACTGTGTTTTTTTGTTTTTTGTTTGTTTGTTTTTGTTTTTTTTTTTTCTTTACATGAATTTATTTTTCAGCAATCAAGAGTAAATCTCTGTAAGAGATGCATGTAAGGGGGAATGTATTCGGTAGATAGCCATAAATACTGCTGGCATTCTTAATATAGAAAATAGTTTAAAACGCTGTTTAAATTTGTAGTAATAAACAAGGTTGGAAAATTGAAATCCATGTCAAAATGCATTAAGAGTGAAAGGGGTGGATTTAAACACAACCCAAGCCCAATGACCATTTCAGGAATAATTTCTGAAAAGAGCAGGACCCAAGGGTTTTGTAGAGTCTAGGTTTCCCTCATTGACTTAATTGTATCTTGAAATGTATGCAAATCAGTGCATGTTAAAGGTGGATAGATGGAGCAGGAGCTAGTGTTTGTATTACCTGCCAATGAAAGAAGGGAATGGAGAAAATGTACTTTTACCTCATGTTTTGAACCTCTGTACTGTGCTTATAGTTCCGTCAAACAGCGTCTCATCACCCTAGGTATTCAGTTTCCCCACAAATAGCTGGATGGAAACCTTCTAATCAGCTAGTACCATAAAGGGAAATTTTGGAGCGGCTCCAGATCCAGTCAAGGGTTACTAGGTCAATCCAGACCTACTTTTTTCTTCAATTTTGTCTTGGCAACTTAGTTCTTCTGATTGTATCACAAAATATTCCTAGTCTGGCAGACTGTCGACATCCAGGCATTCACAGCTAATCCTTGTCTGAGATATACACAGCAGAAGAGATCTTGAATGTGATAGTGTAGCCACATGCACCATTTGCTAATTGGAGCTGATTGATGTTGATTGCTGTTTGATCTGCTGTTCAGAGCTTTTCCCTGCTCTAGCTCTCTCTGGCAAGTGACCGTTTATAATCACATCAAACATGGAGCACACGATTCTTGAACGCAAATGTATATTAAGCTAATGTAAAAATTTCGCTTCGGTTTGGTTTGAAAATCCGACACCTCAGCGAATATTCAGCAAACTCAAATTCCGATTTTATTGATGACAGACGGTCGCTGGTAAAGCTAATGTATCATAGTGCTGTGAGGAAATACCTTCCCTTAAATCACATCAATGACACAGGTTGCTTTTGTTAGTCTTTTCATAATGCAGTGATGAAATACGTTTAAAAGGCTTTAAGTGAATTGTAGTACACGACTATCCTAGTGTTGCTAAAATTTGTTTGCTGTAGATCCTCAGAGCATAATTGCACGTGCATACCGCTAGAGCCTTACATTTTTAATTTGACCTAACTATAGCCTGTGAACATGTTATACAAGGCTAAGCCTTCCCTACAGTTTTAAATCTGAGCCATACGGTGTCCCAATAAAATTCTGTAATTCTAAAGGCAGGCCAGAAGCTTCTGTACCTCATTTGTGTCCGTTTGCCCACGTTTTATATTAAGAAGTGATTTTTGCATAACAATAATAAAAGTAGAAGGGAAAACAGAAGCAAAATCGATTAAATGTGCAAAGGAGGGACACCTCAGCTATCAGATACCCTATTGTGAAATTTCAATTTGATTTAAGCGCGGTAAATACTTAATTGATGTCGAAAACCAACAGGACCGGAGTATTCACACTGGGTTGGCCTAGGTTTGGACAACCATCTCTGTCCTACATAATGCCTTCGTGAGTATCATTAAGGCCTACTCCACACTACCACAGTTAAATTTCAAACCACACCTCTTCTTATCCGTTTTGCATTTCCATGCACACTACACACACGTCTTTGAATGACGTCTTACACTTTTGTTTGTTTTGATGTCGCAGTCACATGGAAGGCAAATATCTAGCGCTAATGTGACCAAAGAAGATAACACCGTTAAGGTACTTTTATACATAGTGAATGAATACTGGAACATCAAATCCCTGCAGAATGTTGATCACATTACAATCGTACGTCAGCATGTTTGAAAGGGCATTTTTCCTTATTTGCACTAAAACACAAGCTGCATTTTCAGATTCATCCACTTCGGACAGCAGATTTGAAAAGCTGTGTTTTCAGTGATTGACCATTTTAGCGAGGATTGCAAGACTAAATTGAGAGGAGGATATGTTTTTTCCATCATTTTTATTTATTTATTTGTATTTTACCCTGTGCCTTCTGGGAAGTGAACTGAAAAGGCTAACGTGACCAACGTGTAAAAATTACAATTTCAAATGTACCTGTGTAATTGTGGATTAAGCCTAGGTTTTACTGGCAGTCCAGTGAATGATGATCAAATAGTCCGCGTCCACTGACTTTTTGAACTGTTCATCTATTTAAATGCAAATCACAAATCCATGCACCTATTTATACACCGTGTATTTTCTGGAGTGATGAGGAGGAATTGATGGAGCATTTTCACGCGCGTCTCCAGGTACCCCTGTAGGGCAGCGGCTGCAAAAACAAATCCCCCCGAGAGCCTGGAACAGAATAAAAGTCCATCCAGCCATTGTCAGTTAGCCTTCAAAGGATCACACACATACTGTCTTATTAAAGGCTGAGGACGTGCATGGGGTAGTTAAGTGTGCAAACGTTCCAGCGAATGTGTGTTTTCTACCTCTTCAGAGAGAGATTCAGCAGATAGACTGAGGCATTCCAGAGAGGCATGGCCATTAGATCCAGAATGCAGCATGTCTTTATAGCATTTTGTCACATCTATTAGCCTGTAGGTCACTCTCTCTTGTGGTGACCTGAAGAGAAAGCAGATTTTGTATTCATGTATGCAGTTTGGAGCCTCAGGCTACTTAGCCTAAACTTCCAAGAGTGCAACCCTTAAATTCCTGCAGAGATTTGAGCTCACTGGTCTCAAGGACTTTGATGCTTTAGGTATTCACTGCAATGTGTCACTTGCGTATTTTTTTTATTATTATTTTTTTTTCCCTTCCCTGCCACCCCAAAATGATGGGTAGCTATTCTGTGGTGTGTGTGTGCGTGTGTGCGCTTGAATGGACGTGACAACATTTCTGATTGAATCCAACTTGCCTCCTTATTTCGTGGCTGTCTCCGGCTCCTAGAGAAGGCCTCCTAATTGTGTGGACCTTTATGTGCCCCACACTGATGAGATCATACTCACTGTTGTCTGTGACTCTGTGACTAACAGCCATCTCACCTGCTTCAAGTAATTACCCACAAGGATATGTGCAGAGCACACTGGTGTCCTTACACGTGTCTGTGTGGATGCAATCTTTTCTTTTTTTCTTTTTTTTGGCGCCTCTATTTCGCTGCACAAATAATCTCTTCAAGCCAGTACTAATTTGCCGATCAATCAAATTGTGGTGTAAAACGCATAAACTCACCATGTAAAATGCATGGTGTTGATTTTGTGCCAACTTTGTTAATTAGTACAGTCTTCAACGTGTAGTCTTCGAGAGAGCAACTAATCGAGCGTGTTGTCTTCCTTAATGAAGCAGGGTTTTTTTTTTGTTGTTTTTTGCTAAACTGACATAAAAGGGTCACAACTTTAACCTTAAAGAAAACTTTACCCTGAAACGCATTAAATATATTTATAAATCCAGGGTAGAAGTAGTGGAGACGGCAACCATTAGACTCAAAGCAGCAGAATGCAGAATTACACGAGTGGCTGAGATGACGAGCACAATGGTGTTGACGGCAGTATTAGCGTGAACGTTCAGGTTTTAGAACCTTATCTGTTGGAGCAGGTGCTCGGAGTAGATTTTTCCTTTCTGCTTTGTTTATTTTGCATTCAAATACGTACTGAGCTTGAGAAAAACAGGAAAGATACATGTGCAATCTTTCATTCTTTATGAGGGCAGCGTGCTATAGCGGGGCATCCAGAATACCTCTTCTCCTAAGCCAGGACCCATGTTCACTGCAGTGACAGCAACAGCGTGACGCTCTTCTCTGCACCACAGCCATCTCCTTCTCGCCTCTGATCTCTGCAAGGGAACCTGAGCTTTGTCATCTAGACACTTTGTGCTGTTTATCAAAGATTCCCGGCTTATACCGACACTCACTGCTATATATTCCAGCAAGACCTGACGAGGTGAAGATAGAGAGCTTGTCAGGGCACCGCGGTGTTTTTAGCAATAAGTCAATATGGGACATGATATAAAGAACTAAATAGAAACCGTTAGCATCGGCATTACCTTGATGCGTAATATGACTCGTCGTGAAGTGCAGAAATGAGACGGCGAGTCACCTCAGGTCATTCGAGACAGATGTGAGCTGCATTACAGCCGGACAGCGTGCCGCTGGTTACCGGATCGTGGTGGAGGTGGCCGTTCTGTGAGGATATGATGGTATCTGACACCAACTTGGATTGGATGACGGGCTCTGCCTCGACCTGCTTTCACACTCGGCCCGTTACTCAGATTCAGACTGACCACCCATACATCACAAGAGCAGGGCTGGGCAGAGAGAGCAAACTAATATGTATGTCTTTTTTTTGTGTGCCTGCGGTTTGACACAAAAATGGATGGTCTTTGGCTGATGAATGCCCAGAAGAGTAGCCCGTTTAGGACCATACATAAGAAGTGACATTTTAATTCTACGCTCTTTAAAACCTTTGCTACATTTTGTTCCTGTCATTTTTTTTTTTTCTGTCTAGTCATGTTGGAGGACACGGAGTTGATTTGAATAACATTTCATCCAGGTCTGTGCAAATTCTCCCACCATGTATATGAATATAATACACAGTATACAGGATATGGATGATTATAAAACAAACAAAAAAAACACCTAATGTGTAATGGAAATGTATGGATTATTTTTCTAAGTGTCTGTTTTTGGAGCCGAAGATCAAAAAAGCGAAAGTAAGGAACAAAAAGACGTCTGTATATGCTATGGGTCAAAGCTTCACACCTACATGCTGTTCAGAATACTTTATGAATACTCTGCATCACAAACCATGGAATATTTATGATTTTGTTGTGCGCAGTTTTACTACAAGTGTCCACAATCATTATTCAATTATTCATTCACATGTTTCTGAAGAGTAACTATGTTGATTTGAAGGATACCGCCTTCATAAGCATTGCTTAAATATTTTATAAAGCGATGCAACACTAGAGGATCTGTTCAGGGCTTTTTTTTCAAATCCTGTGAGGTGACATAAAAGATTTATGGAATATATTGGTTTGTTTTTACATTGAAAAGAAAAGAAAAATACAGTATCACTATTGTTGTCTTTGTCTTTTAATTATACTATATTTTATAATGTATTTTTATATACTATTATCTTTACCGACAGCAAATTCATGAAATATTGAAAAATCTTTTGTGAAGTGTCTGCTAGTATTTATTGTAGCATTTATTACTACTTATTAAATTATTGAAAGAATTGAATGTTCTTCAACTGAAATACCAGTGGTCCATTTACATTTGAAATTGTTGTGAAGCATCATCTCAATACATTCTCACTTACTTAGCCACTGAGGCGCCACCATCTCATTGATCACATTCATTTGGTTTGTTGGTTCAGCAATCTTTTGTGAAGTTAAGTCAATGGTAGAAGTAGTTGAATCAATGTAAGCTAGTTGCAGTGCTGTTGTGACGTAGTTGCAGTGGCTCAGTCATTAAGTCTTTTAGCTCCAGTTAATGATCTAAGCTCACAATCTGAAGTGCATGGCACAAGTACATTTTAAGGCATGTCTACATCCACTTTTGCTAGTTTAACGGTAGAAAATGGTCACAGTGCCAGGTGCAAGGTTCAAAAGTGTTGTACTTCAATGGATGTGTTTTGGGTGTAACGTAGAATAAACCGATCAGAGTGTCATCACCCATTCCCTTTATGATGTAAGATTTATTTAAGATTGCTATTATGATGGCGGATTTGCAATGGTAGAAGGAAAGAATGCTTCTCTGCACTGGAATTGTTGCTGTTCCTGCTGCCTCAGGATAGAAATGCGCCAACGACGCGCCTGACCACATCTCATTTTAAGACCAACAAGTCCGTGGGTGCTCAGATGGGTGCAAGTGCATTCACAGTTTCAACAATGTGGGCACTGGATGGGAAAATGACTGCTGCGTCGGTCTCGAAGTGTCCAAAAGACACTTGCATCTTGCTCGGTGCCACTTTGCAAGGTGGGGCCCTTTGAGTGACCAGAAGGTCATGTATTGAAATCCCAACAGTGCCAAAATGTCATGGTTGGGCAAGACCCTTCAGCTCAGTTGTATCCTGCACCTGTCAAATGAGGAAATGTACTGGGTTAAGTGCTATATTGTACAATGTTAAGGTATTACAGTACTTTACTGTAAGTATGTATTACAGTTGTTTACCCAGGTTGCCAGTAAATTATTGTACAATTTATAGCAGGTTTTTTAGCGTATGGGTTTTTGCCCATTCAGCCTCAAGAGCATTAGTAAAAGGTCAGACACTGATGTTTGGTGAGGAGGCTTGGCGTGCAGTCATCATTCCAATTCATGCCAAAGGTTCTGTGAAGGACCCTCACGCTCTTCCACACCAACCTTGGCAAACCACGGAGTCTACATGGACCTCACATTGTGCACAGAGGCATTTTCATGCTAGAACATCTTTGGGGCCCTTAGTTCGAGTGAAGGCAAATTGTAATGCTACGGCATGCAAAGACCTTCTATACAATTGTGTGCTTCCAAATTTGTGGCAACTGTTCGGAGAAGGCTCGCATATGGGTGTGATGGTCAGGTGTCTGCAAACGTTTGCCGTTTATAGTGTGTAATAAATGTGCTGTTAATTAAAAAAAAAAAAACAACTAATAAGCAGCAAAAAAAGAAAAAAATTCAGTAACTGTATTTAGTAATAAATCTACCAGTAATGATAACTAAGGGTTGTTTTCTGTGTCTCTCATGTATAGACAAAGTCAGGTAAAACTTTGAGTTTTCATATAAGCCTGCTCTGAAATCTCCAGCATTGCTTTATAAAAGATTTATGAAATATGATTATGAATGAGTTCTAAAGGCCCTTTTAAATAAAGTAATACGAATTATTCATCAATATATAATTCAGGAACTCTACACATGTAAATACGTACCAGAACTCATTTCGTCTTGAGAATTATCTGTGTGTAGTTATGTAATATTAGGTTAATATTAGTTATATAAAGAATGAAACACAACAGTGTGTGTAATTGGAAAATAATTAATGACAGCGTGGTATGAGTTATTTTCCTCTAAGAAATAGAACCTCTTCTGAGGGTTTTTTTTTTAATTATTATTTGTTTTTTATTTTTTTTAATAATGGCTTTAATCGTCTTGAACGTCCACAAAACAAGTTACTGTAACCACTTACTTCTTAACAGTTATAAACGGTCCTTTCCTCTCCTTTTTCTCTATTTAATAAGATAAAAATGCAGTTTGTCATGGTATGGAGAAAACACAAAGAAGTAAGTCTTCTGTCCTGAAAACTGCCGCAGCTTTACTTCTGACTTCTGTAAATGTTCCTTTCTTACAGAAATCTTCATGATTATACATTTTCTATGGTAAATTACAACACTGTAATTCTTACAGTTATATAAGGTACCTGTATTAGATATACATCAATGGTATTAAAAAAAAAAAAAAAAAAAAAGTATTTCCTTCTTGCTAGAAGGTGCTTGAAAGTATTTATACATATCTAATGAATGGTAATATTTTTTCATATAGACAGATCAGAGTGGATGTATGTTCAGTAGATGACGCCTCACGCTGCATTCAGTGAGTCATTTCTCCATACTAAAGCACCGTCTGGCAAATCATCATAACCACAGGTTGCGCCAACAGTCTAATAGCCTCTGTCACTCTAATAACCCAGTCACCATTAACGTCTGTGAGCCCCCTGTGGACACTGTCAATTACATCTTGAGGGAAGAATCAATAGTCTGCGTTTTGTCACCGAAAATGAATGTTATAGTATTACATACAATTGTATTCGCTCCATGTTGTTTATAATGCTAGCAGTGAGCGAAGGCGCTCCGTACTAAGAAGCACTCATGTCAGACTGTGTGGATACTCACAAACTTGGAAGGGCCACTTGAAAGGTGAACTAACTGGGTTCAACGCTTCACTGTTCTCAGCTGCTGGAGATGATTACCCTTCAGGCTACAGGCCACTAGAGCAACAAACGCTTTTGCTCTGGTCATACATCACTGTATATAGAAATGTCTCTCAGCTGTGATGAGAGTGTCTTCTTTTGTGTATCGCTTCATGTCTGCATACAAGTTGTTCGCCACACACACACACACACACACAATATTGATCTTCAGAACGCGCATATATATCTTCTTATAATTCTTGGAAGGGGATTGTAGCTTCTGTGTGGTGATATAACTCCTGTTATATATACATGTGTCCTATTTTCTTTGGTTGTTCACATGGGCAGGCAGAAAATGCGAGCAAAATAATGCTGGTTGTAATCACGCCTTGCTTTACACCCATGGATCTAGGAGCTCAGGGAATCAGGCAAATGGGTTTACACACGCTAACATTAAAGCTTTGGCCTTAGTGTTTGTGCTGGAATTGAGAGATAAGTGTGAAATCGCATCATTACAGGCGCCAACCTGCCCTGTAGGCATGAAAACGATCAGTGATACATCCATGGTCACAACTGGAGCTATGATACGTTATCACATACATTCCTGGACACGGCTGGCTTCCCTGCCTATCGGCCACGGCTGATAATCTCTTCTGTGTCTCCGAGCTCTTGTAGCATATTCCTGAGAACAGCCCTTTCAGTGATTTAGTGGATTCACCCATGCGTGAGATGAGCAAGTCAATACCGTGATTTCCATGACCCACCCCTAAACCTTTTCCCAAAAAGAGCCCTTTATATCGTTCTTTTCTATCCCGCACATATACAGCCCATCCCCATCCCCCTGGTTTCAGTGACCCCATTGACTCTCAATGTCCCCTAAAGCGGCAGAGAAGGCTTTAAAGAGATTCGATTTGGCCTTGTGTTTGGGAGGAATTATGTCACCCTGACTGACCTCAAATCAGGTCAGGGGCACCAGGGTAAATGGTGAAGCAGTGAAAGGGTAGAGACCAGTTTTTAAAAAGATGTCAGTGTGTATGTTTTGGCCTTATGTGTGATTGCCTTTGGGCAAATGATACATCAGAGATCAATAGGCTTTAGAGGACATACTGCTGCATTCTCAGCGTGGGGTTCACAAATGATCCTCGAGCAACCTTTTCTGCTCAATGAAGGAGTGTTGCACTTTCACCCTTTTTCACATACATAGGCCATCGTTTTAAAGTACTTAAAGCTCCGCTATTTAGAATTCAGTTGATTGCAACCAATTGAATGTCCCTCCATCCCTTTTCCAAGCACATATTATAATGTGTGCTTCTTTCTGGGTTGTAAAAATGCAGGCGAAAGAGGTTTGTCCGTTCTGGGCTATTGTAGAGGCCCAACATGGCGGCTCCGTGGATGAGGATCCGCTCCCTATGTGGATTTACAGTGCTCATTCTTGGCTTATACACTAATGAAAACATACTTATGAATATTGCTAATAGATCCCCCTGAATTCTACATAGTGGCCCTTTAATATTAAATTACTTTATATATTATTGTACATATTTAGAAACAAGGGTTCCCCAAAAGTTATTTTGGTTCCAGGTAATTGAAAGTATTTCTGCTTAAAACCTTTTAATAGGAAAGTCTCTTTTGTAATGTTTTACATAAAACCCTTAAATGTTCTCCCAGAGGGACAAACTGATGTGTGTTTGAGGGTGCTAGGTGGAACATTTCTTTCTAAGATTGTTTTGCATACATTGTTATAACTAGAGTTCACCTTCCCATTTAGTGAGTGTTTGTCTGTCAAAACTATTCTTTGAGGGTTCGTCTCAGAAGAGGGTTCATGCAGATCACTGGCTGATGCGCTGCCAAAGCCCGAATTGTTTCCACATGGAGCAGCAGAACATTGCAGTGAAAAGAAGCAGGAAGTGTGAAGTTAAATCATTTTCAAAAACATATAGTTGCTTAACTGAAGGTCATTTACTTTGCGTATCCTCTTTTCTATGTTTAGTTCAATTAAGTAACAGGTGTTCTTTCAGTTTCCCTGTAAATGAGACCTGGCAGAGTGTGGTGAGCGCTCAGAGAGAAGCTCTGCGATGAGGCGTGTTCGCATTCCCTCAGCGATGGTGCAAGGTTATCTCTGTAGCACGCTCTGCCTAAATGACTGATGGTTGAAATCTCCTACTTTTAGTGTTTTATAAGGACTTAATTATGTTGCAGCATATAAAAATCCAAACCTTGAGAAAATCATCAGAGATAATCAACTTTGCTTATAGTTCCAGAAATCACTGGAGAGAATATGCTTCCTCAGACAGTATTTCACAAATTGCAAGTTGCATTTTGATTAGTTTTTTTTTTTTTTTTTTCCTCAGCAAAGCATCTATAAGACCAAAAATATCTGCATGCTTGCCTCTCTGATATGAAGTAGGTTGCATCTGTGGGCAGCAATTTTCCCTATTGTGACCGGCAGAAATTTAATCAGTCTCTTAATTGATTCAGATGAGATTCGGCTGAGAAAGTTTGAGTTGTAATTAAATCTGGCCTCTTGGGTTGACTAAAAGAAGTGGTCTATCCGTTAGAATGAGGTGCAATATTTGCTCTAGTCTGCATTACAGAGGAGAGGGTGCTGAAGCTTTATGACTCGCAGCAAAAGAAAACAAAGCATCTGGCAACCGAGTGGCCCATGGAAAGTGCTAGGCTGCTCTCGTACTGTATATGAGAATTTCGGAAGAGAGTTTATAACTCACCAAAGGATTCTTCACTCTTCACTAACTTGTTCAGCCATCCAAAGACACATTAAAATTCTTAAAGAAAGCAGATTTATTTGGGAATTAATGACTTTTATTTTTTAACAACAGCTTCTTTTACCTTTTAGTTCAGGAAACATGCCTTCCTGATTGCTGATGTGTTTGGAAAATGGTGACAATTGCTTTTAATTGATTTAGTTTACAATAATGAGATATAATTGTAAATAAGTTGTCATTGTATTTTTCACTTGAAGAAGTTGTAGTATATAAGAGTTTTTTTATTTTTCTACTAAAATTACTAATTTTTTGGAGTTCGTCTCGATGTCAATAGCAGTACAGGAGAAATTGTTTCCCAGCTCATCCACACTGTAGAGTGATCCACACTGCCAGTGCCCCCACTTGATCTCACCATCTAACTGAAGATGTGTTCTTTAAGTGAGATGGCCACCAGACTGTAGCAGAACGCTCTAGCCTTTCTCAGCTTGGCCGTCTCGTAGAGCTCGCCGCACTGAGAAAACACCGATATGTTCCGTCTCTCATGTGTCCAAAAACGATAATGACTTGGTCACTAATGGGGCTCGTTGCTGTGGCAACACACAAGGACTTTGGCAAAAACAAGCCCGGGACCACTCACCCACCAGACACACGATTTCTCCTCTGATCCTGGAGCTGTTGACTGAGAGACTCTGATTGCATAGTTATTACCGTAATCCAGGAAAAGCTCTAAATCTAAGTGCACACTGGCCATGGATAATTGTCTGTTCTCCCTGGCTGGCCGTATCTCCAGTGGCTCTAACAGCATGGTCCAGGTGGCTCCTTTGTTCCCCATTTCTCTAGATCAACTTGATTTCTATGAGTGAAGCCAGGAAGTGCCACTCCACCTAGCCAGCTTCTAAGAGGGCACTTTTGTTGGCACGCAGCTCTTAGCATTGTGGTTTTCAGACAGCTCGGCTAATCCTCCTGGGCCTAGGGAGGAATGTTACCAGCTGTTCAGGAGTTTAATTTGCAAGTTTGTGGTTGATGGGGAGGGTATGCGCACATCTGTGTATTGCCTTTAGAGTTTTTCTCTCTGGATGTTGAGACTAATGAACTCACAGCAGTAGATTTATTCTTGGGGAGAAACTGGCTAGCGATTTCTGTTTCAGATGTATGCACGTGTGGGTGCGTGTACTTGTTTATTAGATTTTTACCTGGGCCAAGTTTTCTCTCACAACAGCTGGAGCTCACTTACTTGCACCAGCTTTGAGGACAATACAGGAATCATCAGAGGTTCCAGATCATCCTCGTTGGAAATCTGCGCAGTCTTTGATTTTTGTCCAATGTGCCATGCCCCCCTCTGTCTCCTTTTTTAGATTCTAATCGGAAAACTTTTTTTGAGTTGTATTTTAAAAAATAAAAATCCTAAAAAAGAGCATTGACTGCAATGCCCTGGCCTCATTTGCCTAAGTAGTTACCAGCTGTTGTGTGAAATTGATTGGGGGTATAATGGTTGATTTTGTAATTAATGGAGCTACTAATTTGTTATTGATTGCCCCATTAAATGGAAAAAAACGATGCCCTCACATACTTCTTATCCAGTGTGTTCTGTCTCTGGGTTTTTAATGCCTCATGTTAATACTCAACATTATTACCAATCAAATGATCATCAACTGGCTTGAAGTCTGAATAATAAAAATTTTAATTCTGAGGAAATTGCATCAATATAGTGCAGGTCTTATTGTACACCTCGCGGTCATCATGTCGGAGCTGCATCAGTCTTGTCTAAACCTCAGCATAGTATCAGCAGACTAGATACAAGAGTGTAGAGTCGACTGAGGATGTTGCTGAAAGGGGGTCATTTGAAAATTAAGTGAATGTAAGGAGGAAAATATGTTCTTGGGTCCCCTAATAGCCCACATATGGAAGGCCTGAGGGTTAATTTTATCCTCCGTGTCTTTGGCCCATAGTTTTATTCAGGCATGATTATTGGTTCCCATTAAGGCCTATCTGCTGTGACACATGGAGAGCAGAGCACTTAGCACTTGGCAGTTCTTTACTTTCTATGTGGAGATTGACAAGGCAGTTTCCTTCTGAGTGAGCTGTGATTCAGCTAACTGCTGAGTGGCGTAATGTGGCTGCAGCGGGAATGCGGGAGAGTCGAATAAAGATGGCGAGGTCACGCATCCCCTTGCATCTCATAAGATCAGCCCTGATATTAAAACTCCTCCACATCAAAGTGCATTTCATACACATAGCTGCTGTGGTTTTTAAGGAGTTTTAAATATCAATTTGTGCAAAGAACTTTTAAGCCAAGGTATCATGTTATGTCAGGAGCTGTTTAACACCGGGTTCTCCTACCCCAGCAGTTTTTAAAATCTGTACTGGAAACATTTTCTCCAGAGCTGTGAGTAATGTCAGATATGCTTATTTTTTTATTTTTTATTTTTATTTTTTCTCAGCCTGTGTTTAGCCATATTTATTCTGCTCCTACAGAGGCCACAAATAAATGAAAAAAAAGTATATGTGTATATATCTGTATATGTATATGTATATATGTGTGTGTGTGTATATGTGTGTATATATATATATATATATATTATATATATAATTTTTTTTTCTTGTGGAAAAAGTGTTGACTAAGGATCTCCTGTAAAGTCCTTCTAAATTTATATTTTTGAGAGCGATATTAATTCGTAAGTGCAAACAGCTTTGCTGCATAGGCTGTTCGAGAAGACGTGGTGGAAGCATTCCAGCTTCGTCTCTTTTGCATTACCCAATTACCCAGTATTTATTGGGCGTTAAATTAAGTATTCCTGCTCTTTCACGTTTTATTCCATTATTAAAAGGTCAGAGTCTGGTAATATTTTTTAGAAATGATCCATATCAACTCCTTCTTTCTATCTTCCAGGTGCATTCCAGAGGCCCACTTTGGCAGCTAGAGGAGAGGTTGGCCTCAGTCATCATGACAGCGTTGCCACGGAACCTAGTTTCCCTGGCTGTGTCTGGCCTTTTCCTCTGTCTGCTCTCTTTTGGCATCCCTGCTGTGTTCTCCCAAAAACCCACATCTCTTACAGAGCCCCGCCCAACCGTACAACCCCAGAGCAGGCCAGAGTGTACCCACCAAGAACACCCTATTATCTCTATTCAAGGTGAGTACTGCTAGCACACTGCTTCTAAGCTACATACAGTTTTTGTTTTTTTTTCTTCTGATGCATACAGTAGAAAGAAGTTTGCGCTGGTGCCTGCAAATGTGTGAACCGCTGAAGTTTTTTAGAAATCTTTTCAGAACCCCATCTGGGATTTTTATTTTTTATTTTTTAACAACTTTGGATTTTGCTCAGAGTAAAACACACTTGATTCAGGCTACCAAAATAGTGTGTTTTGTAAAGCCTTGCATGTCAAACCAACTCCTGAAGTTAATGGAACATCTGATGTAAATGAGCCTTTTAAAGAGGTTAATTATCCTAAAGGCTTGAATATCTTGAGAAGGAATTTGTTAGATAAAGAAATGACATTATACAATGTTGTGAGTGTCTTTTAGTTATTATGACTTTAAGGAAAGCTGTTCCTGCTTTATTATTATTTTTCTTTATTATCTTGGTGTGAACTGTCACAGGCTAGAATTCGGTCTCGTGAGTAGCTCAGTAAGTTTCTTGTTGAAAGCCGTGTCCACTGTCTTGTAAGAGAATGTAGGGGTCGATCGCTCACTCTCATTCTCAGTGGGACACGCATGAAAAACACCGAACGAAACGGGGACGATGTGTGCTAATGCTGATGAGCACACCCTGTACTATAGCAGATGAATGACTCTCATTCCTTGCACTCCCTGATTGTCAGTCCATGAATAGAGCAGAACATAGAGTGATCCTCTTCTGTCTCCCTGACAATATCTTTAGGAGCCAAAAATGCAAGATAAGTTTTGTGCTGAATTTTTTTAGTTTAGAGAGCAGACACTGATATGTACCGAGGGTGAAAAACGAACCTCTGGATATTGTCTTTTTTGTACTATGCCAAGAAGAATGTTTTTGTTGTTGCTGCTGTTGGTGTTGTTTTGTCCAGTGGGGCTTGATGAAAATTTCTGGAAAACGGTCAACAGGAAAAAATAGAAGTGACAGCCACAGGGTTTGATATTGCTGGAACTCTACCTGGACAGTAGAGCAGCTATAGCTCATAAGAACATAGCCTATGGCCTGCACCTTTTATTGCTACTGAAAAGACTTGAGGGTTTTATTTGTGGTTTTTTTTGTTTTTTTTTAATCCGAATTGCCAGCTTTCTTCAGGGAGGAGAGTTAGAAAACACTACTATTTGGTAGCAAAACTACACATTACACTAAACATGTTAAGCAACCAGACTCCCGTCAATTATTTCCTGCTTTCACCTTCACACAAAAAAATGGCTACCATTCTCTCCTTCTCGAGGTATTCCTTACGCTTTCGTCACGGCCATTCATCAAAGCAAAACTACTTTGGCATTCCCTTCACCATAAGAATCGGCTCTCTATTGTAAGCTAGCTCACCTAAAATATCCTTTTATGTTAACCCAATTGCATAGAAACTCCTCAGTACACCTTAAAGCCCTCTTTTATTCTAGAGCATTGGTATGGAAGTCGTGCAACAATGAAGGTGTGGGCTAACCCTGAGATTAGCTTCTGTGATGGATGAGTATTTTTAAGCGGAGCCCTTAGTGAGCCACTGTGAGGCGTTACCTGAGGAAGAGGATAGGGGCCCATGCTCTAATCTCCGGGCAGCTTTTCTGAATGAATCATGCATGCTTTTAAAGACTAGCGACACCCAACTATGGGCAGGATAAATTATTTATTTAATTAATAATTTATTTATTTGCGTTGGTTGAGTGCAGTGAAGTGTGGCTGCCTCAGTGGGGGCTCTTCTAAAGCTTGTAGCCAGTAGACCCAGCTGCTCATGATGTGACCTGTGCTAAGCTTCATACCACTGGAATAAGGATTACAGTGCCTTAATCTGATGTGTACATTTCAGGCCCTCCCTATAACCACATACGTTTGTTATTTGGTCATTATAACAAGCCTCATGCAGACCATATTTTCCTGAATAATTATGCTAGCACTCTGAAGGAGGCCACATGGGACAAGTGTCATTGGAAAATGGTGTGCGCAGCACTAAAAAAAAAAGTTCACGTATAGACAGCCCAAGTTTCATTCCCTAAATACTGCCATTAAAGGCAATACAAGTCCGTGTTGAAGTCCCAGAAAAAAGTGGCACTATTACTGCCTGCACAGATGCTGAAGGTCCTGTGAATTTCAGAAGGGCTAATTTCTGGATGATGTACCATGAGACCTGACAATTTAATGCCAGAAGCCTTGTGCGCAGATCAGCCTTCAGATTTGATCCTTTCAGACCCATTCTTCTTTGATAAAATGTCAGTAATCACCCCACAGACGGCAGGCAACAGTAAAACACTGCTCTGTCTGGTTCTGTTCTCTCTACAGCTACTGTAATTGGCCCCAGATTGTTCTCTGGACTGTGGAATGGGACTGCTATCTGCAGGCATGTGCTGGTGTAACATCTTTATTTA
>JAQQZR010000035.1:9819139-9829607 GCA_030068235.1 Notoglanidium macrostoma | reverse complement strand
ATATATTTGCTGCAGTACAGTACAGGCAATTGAGCCTTTGAGAGCGTACACTGTTTCGCTACAGTTAGGCTGAGGCATGTGGGCTGCAGGTTAGAGCCATGCGGCACTCTTCTGTTGGCACCAAATTCTGCAAACGCTATTTAGCCCATCATTTGCTGGTCCCGGTGTTTGGCTTGTGCTTCTGCACACTTTTGCATAGCCTTTTCATCGTCCCACAGACACAGCTAAGGCAAGTTTAATGGCTTAGTGAAATAGCATAAATGTTTTTCTCATTGCCTTTGCTAGAAGTTTTCTTTCTGCCCGGCTGAGCCGGCCCTCCATTACCTGAATTGTCCCCTGCCGCCCCAGCGGAGTTTGACTTCCTCTTCTGCAACGTGACATTTCATAGCCTATTCATTGTTCTCCCCCTTTTTTTTGATTATCAGTTTGGAGGATTTAGATTTCTTAGCCATTTCCTGCCTGTCTGCTCATCCAGTAACCACCTGCCCCAAAGGACACAAACAACATGGAAATCTCACAACAGAAAGACAAAACAAAAGCAAATTTGCTATTTGCTTAGATAAGCTGCCGTCTGCCTCCCCTGATAAGATTCCAGACAATCCACAGAGAGGCTAGCCAGTCTTTTGAGAGGAGAAATGGAAAATAAGTGTGTGTTTAGAAAGCGAGAATATGAGGTACCTCCAGCTGTCAAGGGACTCGGCTAGTGCTATAGTCGTATTGATGTCTACCTGTCCTGAAGTCTGTGTTTTTATTTTTAGCCATTTTTAAAAAATTTCCCTGTAAATGGCATTCTTGTTTTTTCCCCCCATAATGGGCTTGTTATTCTCTAGTATGTCATATTTGTCAGTCACAGTGTTGTGCCACCATATACTTTCTAAAATTGTGTAATATTAAGCATAATCACAAAATTATAATTTATTGCCTTATCTACTACCTCATGGAATTTCTGTGTGTCATTTAGCAAATTCAGGGACATTTCTGGTTTCTTACTGATAGCTAGCTTCACAAAGCCAAAAGCAACCTACAAATTAATAATTGTCACTGAAACAGATGACCATGCAGTCCATCGCAGCTTAAGCGTTCACGTCCCGTGCTTTAGCCACAAACCTTTTTACAAACCACTGTACATAGATTGCCTTTGGCGGGGGGGAGGGGGGAACTGTCTAAAAAGTTCATAAAGAGTTGGGTTAGGGCCAGTCCATTTGTGAAATGACGATAAGTGCGAACATTAGGAAAATCGTAAAAGTATCCATTTTTTTTTTTTTTTTTTTTTTTCCCCTTCCCAGTCTTTTTTCTTTGTGCTGTTAGGGAACTGTTCATACTTTAGAGAAAATTACTGGTCATTTCCTACATTTTCTAAAACTCCCAGCTCCAATTTCTTTGACAAATCCACCTGAAACTCTAAACTGAGGTCAGCGGAGATGGCAGCTATTTGAGCACAACTGCTTTGTCTACAAACATGCAATTACCATGCTGTGGCATGCAACAGGAGCTCATCACTCAAAAGAAAAGAGATGAAATCTCGGAGTGAATTGCTCACAATGTTGGACATTAACTCAAATTGCAGCAACTGACTGAAAGCTATAAAACATAATATTAACTTGCGGTATCTGTAGAACGTTGGTGTGATACAGTATTTACAGAGCAATTACTTATGTTTTAAAAATCGGTCTGTGGATTTTTTGCGCTCTAAAGTAATCACTATGAAATGAAATGCCCAGTGTGTGTCTCATGTAGGCAGGAAATTGTTGATGTAATCAAAGACAGCATATTGTTAATGGGACAAAAGGCTGCTGTAACCTATATTCCATTCCGACATGAGAGTAATTATTCTAAGTAAACACTGATGCTGTAATGCTGCTTGATGTTCTGATAGTAATTTCATGAAGGCATTATTTATATTTTAATGCTGAATTTAAAATTAATTTCAATCCAATAGACACTGTTTTTTTTTCTTTTTCCTTTCATTTTTTTGTAAAATAGACTTTTTGGGAGAGTTTTTAATTAAAAAAAAATTTTTTTTGCCTGTCATTTGACAATTAAAAACATGTTGTGAATTCAATTAAAGGATATGATGATTATGAAGACTAAATACTAGGTATGTAGTATTACACTGTGTACAGGTTTGCTTGAATGCCTTAATACGTTGTATTTTGTGAGATGACTCAACACAACTCCGTCCCTTTAATATGCTGTCTGCTTTGCTAATCCTTCTTGAGTTGTGAAATGCTGGCTAACGTCAGTAATGGCTGTTTTGTCTGCAAAACCATTTTGTCATGTTTGACAGTGCCTTTAGAATATAAAGGGCAGACCAGGCAAGGTCGCCGGTGTTCGAAACTCTGTAGTACACACTGCACACTGGTCCAGTATACACGTTGTACTGCATACTACTCCCCACCCTAGTATACAGGTATATTCTATTCAAGTATGACCACTTGCATGTAGTGTACTATACTAGTATGTCTGTTAAAAAATTTATCAGAAAACCTGGGTATTTCTAATAGCGAATGCTAGCTTGCGACCTCTTAACTAGCAAGCATGCCATTCAGTTACATTAGCGAGCTGGTTTGCTAGCATTATGGCATCATGGCATGATGTAGTCAACAGCATGCTGGAAATTTCCACCATAGTAGTAGATCAACTGTTATGTGCTTAAAAATGTTCATGTTCTGCATACTACTTACTACTTTTATATCAAGATCAGTGTACGAGCACCGCGGTATCCAATACCGAGTTTCAGACACAGCCTGTGTCAAAGAAAAGCATTCCTAAATCCAGCCCGATCCTCTAGATCTGGAAGCTGATGCCTTACTCTCCTGCTCTATGAATCAGAAGGCAGCAATCATCTGTCAACTCCAAAATCTGGTCTGGGGGCAAGCAGTCTTTATATTTCTCCCTTTTTATTTATATGGACTGCCAGGCCCAAGACCGACTTTATGAAAGGGCAGTCGTGCATATAAAGGCAAGAGTAAGTGAAAGGATAAATGTCTTTCAGAGTGAAGTTTCGGTGTTAATTCCTCTTAAGAGAATAAGCAAGCGGTTTTGCACAGGCAGCTCATGAGGTTCTGGTCTAATTTTCTTCATTCTCTAATGGCTTCTATAAACGAAGAGTTTGTATTAGTGTGGAAAATTGAAAGTGGTTTACTCATCTTTTCCTGGATGTGCTGCTTTCAGCTCTCTCCACCGTGTAAAACACTTCTGCCTTTATCCTCAGCGAGCTATAAGCCTGCAGTGTGCCAAGTCAATCCAGATGTTAGCATTACACCCGTATTGGTCTGCAGAGCCTGATCTGCCTGTCAGCTGTCTTCTACTTTGCTCATTTTCTCTTAGCATGCATGCGACACTCTTCTAGGCCAAATACGTGAATGATACATATTTGAACCTAAGCATTAATCTGGCAAGAAGCAAGCTGCCATCGTCCACTTATTATAATAGCACGTATATGACTACACCCGCGTGTGGTAAAGAACCGGGTTTTTTTTTGTTTTGTTTTTTTCCCCCCAAAGTCTGGTAATAATTCGAAGAAATAAAAAGTGACATGAAAATTGTCTTGATGTACTGAATCTAAACAGATTTGATAGTAAATGATGTGTGAGACACATTTGGGGCTATAATTGCTCATTAAACCTGAATGGGATCACTGCAGGGTGTTCTGTTAAAACTTTTTAGTGTGGATAAATACTACAAAACCCTCAGAGGGCTGTGATTATAGAACCCTGCTCTCGTTATGTCTCTGTAAAGGATGGCTCGAATCGTGCTGCCATATGGTCCCAGTCAGACTTGAGCACATCCTCTAGCAGTGTGTAGTAGCGATGTACGGATCATATGCCTAGATCTAGCTGACTCTCAGTAGACTTGCTTAAAAAAGGTCTTGAGTAATTTTCCCATGACAAAGATCGTTTTACTTGACCCAAACATCTGGGCGATCGGGACCCATCGAGACTGTGATCTGAGGTTTTCTTTCACATGTTTTGCCTAGGAAGGAGGTTCACCGGGGTTCTGACCTGTACAAATACAGCTGAATTTGTTTTGGACTTTCAAAGCCTTAGTAAAACTATAACCATATGATGGCTGGTACGGGAAAAGATCATTGCTTTAGAGCGTCTGAGTTTTCCTGGAGCTTTGTGAATGTGAGCGAAGGATTTTTTTCTTGTGTCGCGGGGATATAAACTGCGATACAAGATTACATGGTTGTCAATATAAATTCAAAAGAATAGACTGAATAGGATCTTAATCATGAGGTGCAAGTTCTGTAAATTTCAGAGCACTTTCTCAATATAGTGATGTCAGATCTAGTGAACTGCTGAAACATTCTGATTTTATTTGAAAGATGACAAATCTTCTTTCATTCCTCCACACTGTGAAGTCCCATTTTGCAAAGCATGTTAGGTCACTAAAGGATCAAGTGGTTTTATATTTACATAATGGTCTTTCTGTGTCACTTTGTTCCCATTTCAAAAAGCCCTGATGGGTGCCCTAAATATCTGGCAGGCCAAATTGTTTTGATGTACTGAAGCTTCTGTCAAACTGCACCTTTATATATTTCCTAGAAAGTGTAGTTTTGACTGAGTGTCATGTTGAATTAGGATCAGCAGCCATGATGTGGTACAGTGAGCATCGTACCTCACGGCTGGGTCTCCCTCATGATGCTGGGCTTGCCTCCCTGATTTATCGCCCCGGTTTTTCAATTACTTCTCCAGGCACCTGTTTCTTCTTTTGGTTCAAATGAATGAAGTAAAAGGAAGAACAGGTTGGTCGTGCACTCATTTATGTAGAAGTGTAACCTATAAGACTGACCGAGGGAGGAAGAGTTACGATCCATGCGCATTAATACATTACATTTACATTTTACATTTATGGCATTTGGCAGACACTCTTATTCAGAGCGACTTACATAAGTGCTTTGAAGTCTCTATCAGTAAATACATTCTGATGCTGGGTCACTAGGACCTGGGCTAAAGATACCATCAGTCTAAAAACTAGGTCTTTAGTCAGGGTTTGAAGACACCCAGTGACTCAGCTGTTGTCCGAACTAGGGAAAGTTCATTCCACCAACTAGGTGCCAAAACAGAAGAGTCTAGATGCATGTCTTGGTAGCTGCTTTGAGGTAGGAGGGTGCTGGTACATTTGTGGCTTTGTATTCGAGCATATCAATGTTTTGAATCTGATGCGGGCAGCTACAGGAAGCCAGTGGAGGGAACGTGGCAACGGGGTGCTCTGGGAGAACTTGGGAAGATTGAAAACGAGTCGTGCAGCTGCATTCTGTACCAATTGCAGAGGTCAAATGGCACTCAGAGGCAGATCTGCCAGGAGTGAGTTACAGTAGTCTAGTCTCGATATGACAAAGGACTGACTTAGTACCATAGAGTGGCAGAAATGCACAAATCCTTCTAATGTGGAAGAGGAGAACTTGACATGAGTGAGAAAGATTAGCGATATGAGAGGAAAAGGACAGGTGATTGTCCATGGTTACCCCAAGTTTATGTGCAGGGACCGAAGGACAGATCAGAGAGTTGTCAGTTGAGGTGATGATACAAAATCTAGATCAAAGTCCTTAACTGGGCACAACACAGGACATCTCACATTGGCTATTGTACATCATACACCCTTTTTCTGCTGATCACAATTCTATCTCTTGACAATGCCAGCTAGTACAAGATTAATCAGAAACTGGGTATAAAAGTGACTCTGAGCTGCTTTCAGTGAATGAGCATTAGTGATAGTCATGCTAAATGCATTTTTTTTGTCATAAAAATCTATCTCAGGCCTATCATTTCATAAAAGTGCACTTATCTTTCCACAAATGATCCAGAGTATGTTTTTCTATAAATTCTCAATATTAAGTTTTTATGTATAACCGTTTGATTGATTTATATAATTATGATGTCACTAATGCCTGCCACTCATAATCACTCATTAAAAGCTATGACAAAAAAACAAGTTTCCTCTTTAATGTCATGTTTTTTTTTGTTATCCTTTTCTCCTTTAGCATTAAGCCCTTGGATTGCCGCTTTCTCTCACCCTGGTGTACGGGACTACTCCCAACTCACTCTTGATCTGACCAGGAATGAGCTGATAGTAGGAGCAAGGTAATAATTTTTGCACTTCCTGTGTGCCCAGCACTGAATACTGAATAATTGCTTTTAAGAGAGTATGCCAAAGATTTCTGCCTGAAATCAATCAATATAGAACCTTTTTAAAATATTTTTTTTAAGATAACTTGCCTACTTTGTAGATATAACGGTATTGTAAAAGCCATATCTGGATTGCTTTGCTACTGTTAACATTTATCCTTCATAATGTTCGTCATTTAACCTTTATTTCCGTACTGTTCTTCAGAAACTACCTCTTTCGACTGAACTTAAGCAACGTTTCCCTTATACAGGTAAGCGTAAATAGTTATACCAGGCCTATGGCTTTGTCTGCTGGGTGACTGTTTGTTCTCTCTTCAAGGCATTTGGCAGTAAGGAAAGTTTTGGATTCTGAGGGGTAGTTCATCTGCCAGACTCACCTGGACAGACTTGAGAGAAAACATTGCCCAGCAGACAGGTTGATTAGTCTCTCCCAATTCCATTTTAAACTTTTGCAATATCAAGCATGATTGTGTTATGCCTGGATGAAGGTGTGAGTTGTTCTACCAGTATGTGGTACATTAGGTCATGTCTCTGTTTCACTGGAGCCATATCCCATACTCTGGATTGCATCAAGCAAATGAAATCCACTGGGTGTCATTTTCATTATTGTGCTTTTTGTTTCCACTGTAAAATGATTGGAATAGGTCTAAAAGACACAGAAGTATATCAGAGAATGATTGTATTAGTTGTTCCTCCTCCTTTTTTGGTATTCTGTAGAGCAACACGATCGCTGCATGCATTCCGCCACTAAACCGTCCTAGATAAAAACCTTGGCTGCAATTTCATTTTGTTCCATTTCACCCCAGCCTGTATCGCTCTGTCCAATTCCTGTGAGTGATCCAAAGTTGGGAATAAGACAGCTCTTTCTTCATTTAGACTAACTGGAGCATCACGAGCAGTGCCAGGGTCCAAATCAATGAGGAGAGATGGCGCCAGCAGATGAAGGAGAACGTCTGTGCCTGACAGAGAAAGGGAGATTGTGGGATTGTGGCAGATTGCTCTGCCTTTCTGAACTTTACAGCTTGTAACATTACAGCTAAAAGCAAACACCTAGTGAGAGTTTGAAGAGCAGGATATTTTCATTTCATTTCGGCACTGACGGTTGCACTGAATTCTGTGGGATGCAGTTTTTGTTGTTATTCATCACTTTGGTGCAGTTTCTTCACCTCACTCTGCCTCTTTATGTCCTCTAGTGCTTCTTTGCCATCTACAGGATGATATCAGTCCCTTCCTTCTTCTATGTGCCTCACACCCTTAGCATTACTGTGTGTGTGCGTATGTGTGTATGGGTGCCAGAAGTAGAATGAACCTGAGCAGGAGCCAGCTCATCTCAGAAATGCATGTCCTATTGCCAAACATGCAGGCTTTGGCAGGAGGCCTGCAAGGCCAAAGCAGAGTCTTTTCCACTTTCCACAAGCTGGATGAGGTGAGAAGTGCTAGTGCCTTCCGTCTGAATTCATGCCTGGGCTATTGAGAGAGCCGACCCCGCCAGAATGCCTGCTAATAAGCAAAAAAGTATGGCAAGGGAGATGGCCGTGGCCAAGAACTCGCCCACACAATTCAGCATTTTTAAGTGTTTTCAATGAGCTTTTGTTGATGTATGCATATGCATTAAGAAGCAGGGAGCTTCGGACTCTAATTAAATCAGCAGGCAGCGTAATCATCAGTATCAGCTCTTAATGTATGAGGAAACCGTGTTCGCGATTATTTGAGAAAACAAATTAAGAAAAGCGTTTAAATAATTAGCGATTTTTAAAACGGTAAGCACTTGTTGGCAATCGGTGAGTTTTACTTTCTGAATGTGGTGCGGCATCAGTAAAACCTTCAGCTCAAATCTGCCAGTGCTCAGTTAGTTGCGTCCAAGAACATGGAAAAAAAATATCAATATAATTGGCATGACTGTGTGAAACTGCCTGAAGTTAAAAACCTGCAAAATTGAATGTCCATTTCTAGCAGCCTGCTGTAGTATTTTAACTTGAGCCAACAGTATGGGTTCTTACTCCGGGTGCAACCTGAGTGCACCCAGTTGCATTATTCCAAGAATAAATGAGAGCCATTCAGCTAGGCGTCCAAACTGCACCTGCTGTTAAAACCAATTAAACTTTTCGAGTTGAGCTTTCAGCCAAGAATTTAGATGCTGAAATGGCAAAACTAGGAAGTGTTTAAATGACATTTTGTTCCAGGTTCTGGCAAAAACTTCAATTTGTCATGGTTTGAGTGTTCCTGATTTCATATTGGGCAGCACAAAATGCTTTAACCCGTTTTCTGAAGCAGAGATGATCCGTCCTCCAGGCCATTTTATACTAACAAGTTTCACAAAATATCCCTGCAGATAGCATAGTTTTGTGATTACAATGTAAAAGACAATGTCTGTTAAAAGCATGCCAATAACAAATAAATAATTGACATAAAAATGAGCCCCATTGATGCTGAAAAAGTGGAGATCGCTATAGGAGTATAGGAGAACCAAGAGAATTCCCACAGTAGGCATAATCCTACTGTTTGGGAAATTCACACTTTATTTCTAGTTTCCTTGTAAAATGAGAACGTAGCTAAAAATCCTATCAACAAAATGACTCCGATATGGACGCATATCTCATTGTGTACCTCTTTTCCCTCTACAGTTCGGGTGCCAGCGTTTAAAGCATTAGGGTTTTTGGAATCATAAGCCGCTGATTTTACAACAGCGAAATATATTCGGTCCCTGAGAACGCTCTCGCCGAAAGATAGAATGGTATAATCTTCGAACAAAGCAAGATAAGCTACAATACTTTTATTAACACTCCGACTCTGCTTAAATACCCTCTGAAACGTTGTATTTAACAGTGACTGCATTACATCAACAATGTAGTCAATGTAGATGATTCAGTTGATTACCAGAGATATGACTGAATAATTCCTTACGTAAAAGCCCTATTGAGTCGACATGTTCCACTTCTTTCTTGTTTTTCACCATGCAGGTGGTGTTTGCTTTGATAGGTCCTATATTTTGCCTTGAAAGTTTCATACAACCAGTATATGTGTGGATTTGTGTGTGCACCATTAATCAGTAACCGCTCATGTTCAGACAGTACAAAGGAGGCAGGAAGCTTCGACTAAGGTGTCACTGTGTAAATCTGGGTTGTCTGGTCATGCCCACTCTGTTTATACAGCTCCTCCTGGGTGCTACACTGTGCTTTCAAGGAGTGTTATTACAGTAGGAAAAAAGGAAGTGTGAACCATAAGGTTTTTTTTTGTTTTTTTTTTTTCTTTTCTTTATCCATCCTCTATTGATCCTCTGCTTTTGGGATGCAGGTGTGCAAACGTATCGACTGTGTTTTCACCCGTGTCCATAAAACCACTTGTGTGTGAGATTTCTGCCTGTGGCTTGCTGTAGGGGAGACAGACGACGACTGTAACACTTCTTACTTTTACTTTATTTTCTTAAAACCCATACCACCAAGACCACCCAAAAACTTGGTCTTGCCAAGAACCCGGCTACAAACTGACACGCGTTATGTCCATTACAGTTAGGCAGTCAAATGTAAATCTAAGGTTTTACCCCAGAACTTGGATCATTTGTAGTGAAGTGAGACAATATCAAAAATCACCATTTAAAACTATAAAGAAGATATCCTACATGTTAAACATGAAAATGTATCACATTTGCAATTAATCATTGTGTTTCAGGTTTAAACAATGGTGGTTTTAGTCTGTATCACTGGCTGACTTGGTAATCTGACACACAATTTAAACTAATGATTCTCAATATAAACAGTGACTGTGTGTGTACCAGCACAGAGCTCATGGCTCTTTTGGCTTTAAATTGGAAACCTCAGTACACATAAAGTATTTGCTTCCCTCATCTGAGTCATTAGGCCTTATGCTAAACATTTAGCTCTTGTCAGTTATTACCAAACACATGCAGAGTTGTTTGTTTTATCAGATTAAAGATTCCCATTTGTTAGCATACCACACGAGCATCAAGCACATCACGAGTGTAAACCTAAACTTTCTGAACTGAAAAACAATTTTGGGAATAAAATCTACTGTGTCTTCTAGACAGTTGCCTTTCCAGTTATGAGTTTAATCCTACCCTAAGCATATACACTACCAGTCAAAAGTTTGGACACACCTTCTCTTTCATAGGTTTTTCTTTTTTTTGGTTTGTTTTCTACATTGTAAAACAATACTGAATACCTCAAACTCGTATACTGAATTACGTAGTAAACAAAAAAGTGTAAAAAAAACAAAAACAAAAAAAAAACCCAACAAAATAAGTAGCCCCCATTTAGCTTGATGATATTGTGGGCATTATCTTACCCAGCTGCATGAAGTCGTCACCTGGAATGCTT
>JAQQZR010000035.1:9775881-9818207 GCA_030068235.1 Notoglanidium macrostoma | reverse complement strand
TTTTTTATAACAGCCCTATTGAACAACTGTAGTAATCCATATTATGTCAACAACCGCTCAACTAAGTAAAGAGAAACTACAGTCCATCATTACTTTAAGACATGAAGTGTCTTTTAAGTCATAAAATTTAAGAAAAAAACATTTAATTAGAAGGAGTGTACAAACGTTTGACTGGTAGTGTATAAAGCCAAGCATGTGACTGCAGTTAGTACATTTTCAGAGATACCGAGGGTGCTTCAACTGACCTGCGTTATGTTCATCCCTGGGCTCGCCTATATGATCAGCTTGACTGTTTATTGTGCTATTTATCATTTGTCAGGGTCTGTCTGATATTAGAAAGTTGTTTTTGCTCAGAAAATAGGAGAAAATCTCAGTTTTGCCTTACTCGTAATATTGTTCATAAAACAATATTGATGTTTATCTCATACATTGTCAGCAGACAGCTTCAGGGTCCCTGGTTTGATTCTGAGCTCGGGTTACTCTGTGTGGAGTTGTGCGTGTTCTCATGTATCTGTGTGGGTTTCCTTTGGGTACTGTTTTCCTCCCATCTCCAAAACTATGCTAGGTGGATTGGCTATGTATAATTGCCCATAGGTGTGAACGGAGGTCTGTTATGGGCTGGCATCCCATTCAGTGTGTATTCCTGTCTTGTTCCCAGGATGGGCTCCAGATCCACCGTGACCCTGACCGGGATAAAACGGTTACTACAGAATTACTGTAGTACTTCGGCTGTTTAAATGTATAAACATTATCTGAATTCTTTTCTGCATGCATGTGTAAAATCAAAAGGAACAATCTGTCCTCAATGAGTAACGTGACTGACCCAGCAAGCATCGCTTACACACTGTGAGATGCTTTGGAAAGAAAGGCGCTCCGCTGAAATGTTCCAGCACTGTATGGTGTGGAGGAGGATCTTGGAGGAAAAACTTAGTTCGATTTGAGCTGTCACAGGCTGTAGTTTTGTTTTTTTTTAAAAAGAAAAAAAAAAAAAAAAAGGAATGAGATGCCTGACCCTGTTGTCACAGATGAGAGGAATAGAGTTGTGAATGAAGATGATGAGGTGAGAGAAGAGGGTCTGCTATGTGTGAGGAGGGCTGTGTAGAAGATCAGGCCTGAGGATTGACCAGGCTGGAATGTAAATAGACAGGCCATGCAAAATGGTTCAAAGAATCTCTGTTAAATCTCTACCACTCTTCTACAGCTAAAGAAGAAACCCATTTTCATATCTCTGATCTCCCTCCCACCTTCACATACCTCGAAACTTCTTTTGTCATTGCTGAGTGGTAAACACTTTCATGTCAGGAAAACCTGTTCAGGATCTTCATGAATTTTAAGCACATCAAATACACCAAATGGTATATGCTTCAGTTGTTGAAAGGTTCCTTATGCTTTAAGAGGTAGTCAGAAATAGCAGCCATGGTTATTACAAGGTTGTTACGATGCTACAGTAAAGCAAGCTTATTTGCTCAGACTGTCCAAACAATTCAAATGTGAAAAACACAAGTTCAAAATCGAAGTAAGTAGCAGCAATTGAGCACAAGTGCAAAGTCAACTGTAGCATTAGGGTCACTTCTAATGTTGCATTACAATATGAACCAGCAAGTATATGTATTGAACACTAGTAACATGGGTAACATCACATGGACAGTTTTTTGGAGGTATGTCAGAATGATGAGGACGATATTAAGTTTAGTAGTGCACAGGAAGTTCAGCTAGGCGGGAGTTAAACATTTGTGTGCATTGAGAAGTCTGTTGTATTTCACGTCGTTAAAACGAGTGGGTGCTTTGATACTGTTGTCAAAAGAGCAAAGAGTTCATGTAAAGATCTTCCACAATTCTGTACACACTACGAGCACAATGTTTGTGGTAGATGTCCTGCAGGGGAGGTAGAGGCACTGCGAGGAACTTCTCTACTGCTCTCACTATCTGCTGAAAGGTGCTGCGGTGAGAGATTCTGGTGTTCCCATTCCAGACAGCGATGCAGCTGGACAAGACACTTTCTATATTGCCCCTGTAGAATGTTATGAGGATAGCCAAGGAGAGACTAGTTCTCTTTATTCTCTGCAGAAAACGTATCGTACCTACTTTGCCATAGATACCACCTATTGACCAAGAAAGAAATGCAGACACCCAGAAATTTGGTGTCTCAACGATGGAGCTGTCAACAGAGAGGATGGTGGTCAGTGCCAGCTATTCTGAAGTCTGTCATCATCTATTTTTGTTTTATCTCTTTGAGAGAGAGTGTTGCTCTTTCACCAGGCAATGAGTCTTGCCACCTCCAAAAATAGCAGCCATGGTTATGACTGAACATTCACAATGCTCTTACAGTCAGGTATCAGGTATGGGTGATCTGATATGGACAGATTTTAGTTATCTACAGTCACTTTAATAGTAACACCAGTACCCTTGCTTATTATCTAATCCGTTAAAAGGTATCAAATCACGTGGCAGCAGCACAATGCATGAAATCATGCAGATATAGGTTCAGAGCTTCAGTTAATATACATATCAAATAATAGAATGGGGGAAATATGATCTTAATGGCTTTGACTATGGCACTTCAATTTTGACTTTAATTTTCAGCTCTCTGGTTTCAGTGACCCACTCTAGCCGGACACTAACAGGAGTGGAACCCAATGTCATCTTCTGTTGTCGCCCATCTGCCTCAATTCTCAGATGCTTTTCTGCTCAATGCAGTTGCGAAGAGTGGGTATTCGAGTTACAGTAACCTTCTTGGTAGCTCACACTAGCCTGTCCGTTTTCCTCTTGCCCGTCTTATTTACAAGGCATTTCTGCCCACAGAGCATCCACTCACTGCATGTTTTTTTTTGTTTTTGACCATGCTGTGAAAAATGTAGAGGCAGATATGTGTGAGAATCCTAGGAGATCAGCATTTTCTGAAATGCTCAAACGAGCCCATCTGGCACCAACAACCATGCCACAGTCAGTGTCACTGAGCTCATACTTTCTCCCCATTTTGACGTTCGATTAACTAAAGCTCTTGACCTGTAACCGCATGACTTTATACACTGTACTGCTGCCACATGATTAGCTGATTGGATAATTGCAAAAAATGGGCAGGTGTACAGATGAGTGTATGTGTTGCTTGAAGAGCTATAAAATACAAATACCACAGTTATTTATTTACATAACCTTGTGTGTACCACAGTACAATGTTTTGTGCCTATTGTGATCATCTTTTATTTGTGCTGGGAATAATACCATCACATCCCGAAATGTAATCCATCATAAATACCTTTTCTTAACAGCAAACATACGTTTAAGCCATATATGATGGAGCACGAAGGTCAAGTGGCGTTTCCACAATCCAGCCCAGTATAATAGCTGTAAAAGCTAGGGAGCATTGAGATTTGTGTTAAAAACTGTTATGTCATTCCTGCTTTCTGCTCACAGGCAGGTGAGATTTCTTTGAGCTTCTGCACCTCTGCTCTTGACCTGTGAGCTGAAACGTGTAGTAAGATTGGTTTGATCATGTGAAAGACAGTTTTGAAATCAGACTAAGACATTTTACCGTGACCGTAGTCGCGGGCTACACGAATGCAAATCAGAACTCATGCCAGGAATTTGCCAGTGCCTTCAAGACCTTTATTCTTCTCTACTTTCTTTGGAATTCCAAAAGCTTTCATGAATCAAATATGCTGTGTTTGAAGAAGCACAGGTTTCAACTGTATCTTATTTAACACATGCAATGGTCCGTGATAAAGCTCTGATAAATTAAACAAGGATTGATAATCAAACGTGCCAGGCTACAAGCAAAAACCGAGGCGTCTCTTTTAAATCGGTAAGAAATGTAGCAAAGCCAAAGTCCTTTCATTGACTTTGACAAGTCATGTTGCAGCTGCATGGACAGAGGCCACATCGGTCAAGAGGTGACTGCCCTCCTCAGCAGTTTGCATTTAAAACAGGAAGTCCTACACGGCAGTCAACATTAGAAACACCCCATGGGAATCTGAGTGGGTTGGATTCTATTCAAGTATTTTGGTCTAATGTAATCGCTGCTTTTCCAAATATGGTGTTGTAGCCACAATCAGCACCAAGCTAAACTGTGAGTGTGGTGGCAGCCGTTCACATATTTTAGAGCGAGTATTTTACTTGTAATGCTTTTAGGAGGCACATCCTGGGAAGCCTCACAAATGAAGTGGCCATATTAAACGGAGCTGGTTTGCTATTTTTCGCCAGCAGTCCAAATTTCAACTGACATCAGAGTGTGATGAGCCGGGGCTGATTTCATTCAGCCATCTAGTTATTAATTTCCCTCTGCAATTTGCCCAGATTTAATTATTGATGTGGTCTTTGTCGCTGGGTGGTTATTATGTGATCTTAATACTGGGGGGAAAAAAAGGCAAAGACCATGAGAACAGAAGGCACCAGGGGGTGGGTTTTGGCTTTGAAGTGTTTTATTGCCAATCTGTTTCACTAGACAAACCGATATTTGTTTGCTTGTTTACTTAAATGTGTGGCTACGTTTACTGTGTTCCAATTGTTATATTTGAAATTTAACATGTGCACATTCAGACAGTGGAACTGCGTAAATATAATCTAGCGAGAATCATTGCTCACTAGGTTAGGAGCGGAGTAAGGCAGTTGTGCTTGCTCCAATTGGCTAATCTCAAATTAAAGCAATCACTCATAGCCACACACCCACTATGGTGTAGCCATGCTGTGCATTTAACCCGGCAAGCCAATGCTGTCACACTGTTACAACCATCATGTGGCGGTGTAGACACAGGCTTTGGCCAAGCTCTCTTTTTCTCTACTTGTCATCTTTTCTACCTTCAGATGTTTTTTGCAGCACAACAGTGAAGCATCAAGTAATTGCCCATTTCCTCTTTCAGTCTTCACATTCACGCACTTGTACAGCTCACACAGTTCGCCACAAAATGCAGTCCCCTCATTCAGCCCCACTCAAAGGGTATGCACCTCCACACTACACTGGTTCCATTTTTCAGCACAGTTGTTGGCTGTAGCCGGTGGAGAGGGCTTTGGTGGAGTGAGGGGCAAGAGTGTGTGTTTGTGTTAGGGCTGCGGGTGCTAGAATGGGCAAGCGTATGTGTTTTGGGGAGAGTTCGGTGTGGGGGAGGAAGTAGAATGCATATGCGCACCCCCTTGTGTAGGGATCAGGGTTGCCGGACAATGAGGAAAAGGCATTGGCAGTCCTGTCACATCCATCAGGGTGGGGCTCAGCGCAGGGGAACTGGCTGGCTCAATAGGGAACTGTGTTAAAGGATGAAATGAGGCGGGATGAAGGCGGTCCTATTGAAGCCTTCAGATTTCAAGGTTTTAGACGGATACTCTGCTACTCTAGCAGGAAATGGGGTGGAGCTTACACACCTTAATCAGGCACAGCACAAATGTGGAGGGAAAGTTAGGAAAAAGAAAAATGTTGTATTAAAAATTGAGATTAGCATCTATATGTGGAGTCAGGCAGTTGGCTCATCGATGTGTAAAATGAATTCTTATCCACTTCTTATTCAACTGTTCTGTAGGTACGTGCTTAATGGCAAGTCAGCAGTCAAGTGAAAGGTTTTAAAAAGCCTTGTCACTGTATTACAATGAATAAGCCTTGTTTGTAGCAAGTAGCAGGTGCTACAAAATACCCACTAGACATTGACGGTGTGCTGGATTCGTCTCCTCATTTGTAATATTCATGGATCATAATTAGTTGTCACACCTGATATTAGTCATGCACAACAGATACAACTGCCTCATCAGCAGAAGCAGACTCTGAGTGGAAACGTATAATTCCCAGCTGCTGCATATGAATACTGTGCCTATTAACATTACCTCAATAATCATACTTAATGGAATTCAGTTTTTGATGTAACATAGTCTCGCTGTCTTATTAACGAATAATAACTTCAGACTATTATCTTCACATTACAAATTAGCCTAGAACACAGAGCACTTTGACCAATATTTCAGGATCTGAAAAATGTTGGAGAAATGTCAGCTGGGACTGCACACACACACACACACACACACACACACACACACACACACACACACACACACACACACACACACAGATACGTGACCGTGGCTTTTTTAACGTAAGTGAGTTAGAAATGCATCAGAGAGTGCTGTGCTATTACACTCATTATCGGCTCCACAGCTGCCATTTTAACTGTTATGACTATCATCTCTAAAACCGACTTCAATTTCCCCCTTTTCCTGAAAGACTTACTGGGGCTCAAGGGATTTCCACCAGTATAAAATTTGATATTTTAGCCATTTATTTTGTATCATTTTCTACTTTATGAAGAGCAGTCTGTTACCTACAATTAAAATTAGTTTTATGTAGCAAAGGAAATGGATGTGCATCAAATCAGTGTTGCTCGAGGAGTAATTACAGAGCGTTTAATTACCAATGTTTCTTATGTAATTACAGGTGTACATTCTTGGTCTACATCACTTCATCAGTTTTTATATAAAATGTAAAGCTTGTCAGGGCAATTTGCTATTCAGACGTTTCACCGTCTCCTCAGTGAAAAGCTAGCATTGCTGCTTCACTGCCAGGTGGATGGTAGCTCCCCTAAGGGTGGCAAAGTCCCAGGCACCCCATTGTGGCCCTCACCAAACATGGCACACAGTGCGCCTTTCATAGACCCACTTCTCAGAATGCGCTTTGGGAATGCCAGTGGAGGGTTGGCTTTGTTTCAGCGTGGTGAATGAGGGGGGCTGCCATGGTTAAGGTCAGGGTTAAGCTGACGGACTTCACTACAAACAGCTTCAAAGACAAGATGCTAATGACCCCAACTATGACTCACCACAAAGGCATTTCTCACAAACAACCCCCCACACACGTATCCTAGCATAGTTTCTCTAACTGTCACCATGTTGGAAAAATACAGCTTTTCAGTTTGTCTAAGCGGTGGGGGTTTGTTTGGTATGACATCACACCATCATCGTATCTTGGTGAGTGAGAGCCAGCACACTAGGCTTTGGCGAAGATGTGAAAATCACAAGTGACAGTTTTCATTCAAATCATTTGAGCCATGATGCCATTGCTGAATGAAGGCCAATCAGGGATATGGAGGCTTTTGCGTATTATTATAGTTTCATTCTTTACATTTTGGTTCATACGTCAACGCTTCTGTTACACTAAACAAATCATATTAAGATATAGGTTCACCACTGCGTCTGCTTGGTTACTGGATTACTCTTTATCCGCTTTAGCACAGAGCTCTATATGGAGAAAAGGAAAGAGGGGTTAGGGATGTCATTTACAGAGCCAGAACAGTTCATTTAGTCCAGGTGGTGTGCACTTTACTGAGTAGAGAGTGGCGAACAGGATGGAAAGGGATGCAAGAGTTTCTTACATTGTCTCTGCTCTGTGCCAATTTTTTTCAATCTTGCACACACTGGGCTGAGCTGAAAACTATTTTTAGGTGAGACAGACTGGAATGAGAGCTGTTAGTCAGAAGATTGTGGAAGATGGAGCTCTGATTTTGTGTAAAGATGAGAGAAATTGAGAGAAGGTTTGAGCCTTCTATTCAGTGTGTGTGTGTATGTACGCATATATATATATATATATATATATATATATATATATATGTGTGTGTATGTGTATATATATATATATATATATACACACACATATGCACATGCACACACATGCATGTCTAAAAGTTCTGTTTGCTGGTCTAAACTGCTTCAATTTGTTTCTATAATTTAACACTGGACCAGCTGCTACAAAGGATTGTAATTGGGACAAGGAAATTGGACACACCAAAGCTAGTGAAAAGGGGGGAGATTCTAGGTTTCTCTGCCTTAAAAAAAAAAAAAAGAAAAAAAAAAAAGCCAGGCAAAGGCATTGACATGCAAATTTCACCCGGTTTTCTAACTGTTTCCTTACCTCACCCTTTTAAGCCCCTTCCCACTTATTTAGCTGTTTACATAATAACCAAGCCTCAATAAGGTTAATGTCTTTTAACACGTCTGGCTGAATGCAATATTGCTGTGCACGGTTGTGTAACATGCCTTGAGCTTGAACGTCTGCTGGCTGGTAGTGAATGCTGCAAGTAACTTTTCAACATGTATTTTGGTTTCCTAGGCGACAGAATGGGGCCCAGATGAAGACACCAGGAGGTCCTGTCAAAGCAAAGGGAAGACGGAGGTAACTTTGAACCCCGCTTTCACCACTGAATAGCAACTTTTCTTTCAAAATGCCGGCATCCCATTGGGTAGAGTGGAGAGAATAGGTTTGGCTTGTAGGTTTGGCAGTACAAAGCGCATTAATCTAGTGTTTGCTAAAGCACAAATCTCCAGTTAGTGAATAATATGGTGCAAATAACAAATAATTTATGCTGCATCAGTGCGTGTGTGCAGCTTTTATATGCTGATTGAAACACAGCATTTACCAGGTGCTTATGATGGCTCTTTTTAGCATTCCAGCGTAGCAGACACGGTCCCCCTGTGGTGCTGATAAGAAATACTGTGATCAGGCTGTCTTGGGGGATTGATTACTGTGCCACTTTTATCTAAGAAGCACTGTAGAAAAAAGAGCTAACTGGCAAAAAAAAAGTAATCTCATTTGCAAAATCCGAACATAAGGTCTGACCTCAGTTCATTTTAGTTTTAGAGTTTCTGTACACGATTAATTCAATAAGATTTTTTTTTTTTAAGCCATTACGTTCAATTTTTTAAAACGATTCTCCAGATTTGCTTTGACCAGTTATAGATATTGACAGGAACATGCTAAGGGATGACCTGGCCTATTCAATTTGGAAGTGTTTATAGCAGTTCTCTCAGTTCCCAACAACCCAGATTTCCTCTCTGTTAGCACTGAGCTGCCAGTTGCTTACTCTGTAATTGAAGAACTATAGAAAGACCAGGCAGCAGCTATCATCTAAAAAGAACACAAACCACTGTCACTTTCACGCTGCTAATATATGCTGAGTACTTTTCTCTCCAAGACACTCCATCCCTCTCTATTTGAATAAATGTGCATGCTTAAGCAAGCTCAGAGGAAACTGAATGTCTGTTGTATTGGCACTTGTTATTATCTGATAATTATAGGAAGACAGGAGGTCAGTTGTAGGTGGGTTATGTGGTATTTGAGGAAACAGCACTGCTGTAACATAGTGACAGGGTTAACTTTTGCTGCAGCTGGAGTGTCAAAACTACATCCGAGTGCTTCTGGTTAACAAGACGGAGGTGATGACCTGTGGCACCAACGCATTCCAGCCTCTGTGCATCATCAGAGAGGTACGTGACGATAGTAATTACTCAACAGTTAGAGGATACTTATTTATTTATTATTCAGGAATTAGAGCATATCTAATTGATTCTCCTCTCTTTCTCCCCTTCTGTCTCAGGTGGGGAATATGAGCAGGATATTGGAACGGGTGAATGGCGTGGCACGCTGCCCCTATGACCCTCGCCATAACTCTACGGCGGTTGTGACAGACAGCGGAGAGCTCTACGCTGCCACGGTCATCGACTTCTCTGGCCGGGACCCGGTCATATACCGCAGCCTGGGAAACATGCCTCCTCTGAGAACCGCCCAGTACAACTCCAAATGGCTCAATGGTATGAGTGACACGATGTCTTTGTTTTTAACCTGATTGTGCGGAGTAGTGTCACTCACTTGTTACCGGTTTGATTAGTGGGATCACTGAATATGTGGCTTATTTACGTGCATCAATTTTAGTATAAAAGATATGTCTCCGATATGTCTGTCATGTCTTCACATGTTATTTACTTTAAGCGAGGCAAGTGTTAAAGCTTACTTATAGTGCAGCAAGCAGCTTTTGCCTCAGGTGGAACAGATCAGCTCTCAGCCAGGCAGTGGTATAATTATTCCTCACAGTAGGAAGAGGGTGAAATTGCTGCCGCAGTGCTCCACTCTACCAGAGACACCCACCTAACTCCACTGTGGGAGATTTGAAGTCAGGGGCTGCAGACGAAAAAAGGTAGAGAGAGGCAGATTTAATACACACATGTGCACATTTTTTCCCCATCCACTATATAAAAGCACAAAGACTCAATTCTGTGCCTCAGTGTGAAGAATAATCTGTCAGACTTATGTTGCTGTGCTCCTATGCCCAAATTCAGCTCTCAGCATATCCCACCTGTAAAAAATAGCACTTACTCACCAAGCCAGTGGGATGTGAAGATAACCATTCGAATGTGAAGTGTGAATTAAAATCTCATTTCCATTCATAAGCCTGCTCCCGTGGGGGGTCAGGAAAGAACGTCACGGACCTCCGGGGTCCTGATTCACCTGGCCTGCTGTTGCATTGTGTTGCCTACATCTAAGGTGCTCACTGACTACATTTTAATAATGAAACTGAATTGGAATGGGAGTAGAATAAGCCTGGGGTTTCGGCTCCAAACTCTCTTATGATGAGTTGGTGTCAGTGCTACCTTTTCATGTCAGTGCTACCTGAGAAGTCTGGTATGGTATCAGATACACATGTGCGCACACACGCGCACGCACACGCACACACTCACACACGCACGCACGCTCACACACGCACGCTCACACATAACCCTGATAGAGCTGATCTGTTTACTTTCATTGTGCAAGTAGAAAAATACTGTTTGTCATATTCACGCCCACACACAACTGTACAGTCATGCACATGCATACAAACATGGGTACACTTACACAACATGAACAGTCTGGACTAACTCTCACTCACAGGAAAATCTGCTTGTTGGAAGTACACACTAAACTATTTTCAGCATTGCGAAAGACCTCAACATGACTACTGCATGTGGATGGCTAATACAATTTGAAACATGAAATTATATAAAAAGGTTAGTGTGTTCAGTATGTACTTGCAGGTTTTTAAATGATTACTCAATATCCAGTAGCACCTACCATTAATTTGTTAGTGTTCTTTTCATTTTAGCTGCACACTCCGCAAATGGAGAAAAGCTCATTCTTGTTGTCTTTATTAATGTCCGTGGAAGAGGTTCTTGGATGCTGTAGCGTTTTAAAAAGCTTCAAAATGACTCTGATGCTCACACTCTTTCCAACACACTCTTTAGTATACAGGTGTAGTATGAGTAATGATTTATATCCTCGCTCTCTGGTGTCATTCAGAGGAGGATGGGTTCCCCTTTTGAGTCTAGTTTTTCCTCAAGCTTTCTTCCTCATGTTGTGTCAGGGAGAGTTTCCTTGTTTTTCCTCAAATCTGGCTTGCTCATTAAGGATACATTTCCTTATTTTTTCATTTTATGATTTTACATGATTTATGCATTGACTATTTTATGTTGGCAATGGATAAAAAGTGTAAAATTAGACAATGTGCATAAACTTGACATAATTATTGTGGTGAGAACTTCAAAAACAGAACACGTTTTCGTGGATTACAGGTAGCGTTGCCTTCTCACAGCTCCAGGGTCTCTTTTATATTTGTGAACACGGGTTGCCGAATATGTAGATTTCCGCATGCTCTCTGTGTGTGCACATGGGTATCCTCTGGGTTCAACATGCAGGAAGGTGGATTGCCTATGATAAATTGGCCGTACACATTACATTCAGCAGAATAAAATGTACTTAAATTGAAAAACATTTTGCTTTATGGCGATAACATTTTGTCCCTCTCTGAAAAGAGTAAAAGTTTCTGTAATTTTGCTCCCACTCTGCTAACACATTTTACTTTGAGGTAAAGGTAATTTTTAATTTAAAAACTACTCAGCCTTGTTTTCTGTGTAGGTGTAAATGAGTATGTGTAACACAGTATGCGGCATATCATTAATCAGAATACATTCTGTCTCACTCTTTCTCTCAGAGCCTCAGTTCATCTCAGCTTATGATATTGGACTCTTCACCTTCTTCTTCCTGAGGGAGAACGCAGTGGAGCATGACTGCGGGAAGACGGTGTACTCTCGCGTGGCGCGCGTCTGTAAGAACGACATCGGTGGCCGCTTCCTGCTTGAGGACACATGGACCACATTCACCAAAGCCCGGCTGAACTGCTCCCGCTCTGGAGAGATCCCCTTCTACTACAACGAGCTCCAGAGCACATTCTACCTGCCTGAGCAGGATCTCATCTATGGCATCTTTACTACCAATGTGTGAGTACACTCTATAGCCATAGCAAGTTAATGTGTTCAAGCAGTGTTTCCATTTGCAATGTTTTGCACATAATTGCACATAATTTTGTTATAAGGTGAATATGTTTAGTAGTGGATATGATTACAGTTCAACACGTCTACATAGGTGCATCCATCCATCCATCCATTATCTATACCGCTTTATCCGTCTGGGTCGCGGGGAAGCTTTAGCCAATCCCAGCATCTTCAGGCGAGAGGCGGGGTACACCCTGGGCAGGTCGCCAGTCCACCACAGGGCCAACACAGACAAACACGCACACACGCTCACATTCACACCTATGGGGCAATTTAGAGTAGCCAGTTGACCTAATCTGGACTGGAACTGTGGGAGGAAACCCACACATGCACGGGGAGAACATGCAAACTCCACACAGAAAGGCACCCTGGGTGAACCAGGGATCGAACCCAGGACCATCTTGCTGTGAGGTGACAGTGCTAACCACCGCACCACCGTGCCGCACTACATAGGTGCATTTATTCTAAATTGCGATTAGTTCTGTGATTAGTCAGTGTTTTGGACCAGATCTACCAATTTATAGAAGAATTTATACACAAGAAAATATTAACATTAGCAATAGAGGAACTATTTGCTTGTCATGCTTTTTCAATTGCAAGGCTACAATTTGATTTTTCAGAAGTAGTAGTGCTCTTCTTGTGTAACTCTTCAGAAGAATCCAAAATCAGGATCTCTGATGGCTACAGGCTGAACACTGTACACTGCTGATTGTAAGTGAAAAGCCTTTTCCTTTAAAAAGTGCTGTGCCTCAGTACTATTTGACCTTCTAATTAGCAACCTAATGGAGAGAGTCTCTCGCTCTTACACGCACACACACACGCGCACACACACACACGCGCACACACACACACACACACGCACAAACTCCAGTAGATATGGGATTTAGTAATGAAATCATAAGAGCAGTGTCTCCATCTGTCTGCAGTAAATTGAACACCTTCAACATGGATCTCTAGAATCGGAGGTTGAGAAAGCATGAGAGAGAAAATGTGGATGTGAAAGTAGTAGGTCTACCAGTTGGTAAGGACTGAGTTGGCAAGGCTAGCCCATTTTCACTGTGAATTAGTGCCTTAAGGTCTGTAAGCACTACAGCCCCTCATAATGAACTCACTGTGTTTATAGCTCTGCCACTCGCAGCACTAAGCCGCACTTTGTCAGTGCATTTCTACACAGCTATAAACAGTGCTAATCATACAGCATCACCGAGCCCAACACTAAAACACACTTTATTTTCTCTTCTCATTTTGCCTCAAGTGATGGCCTATAGTACAGTACTTCATCATACATAATGACTTCATAATTTTAGTTCTCACGACATCATTTGAATCAAGAAGCCTTTCAGGGTGCCTGATGCTTTTTTTCTGTACTAATAAGAATACATTAGAAAATCCATCCACTTCCATCCACATTTGCATTTGTGTGTTCTTTTCAAAACATTTTCATCCAAATTAAAAGCAGAGGTGATCTAAAGACGCTTTTGAGCAAACACACAATGAGCATGTTACCTGAGCCAGGAAAATGTCACCATTTCCTTCATGTAGTTTAATGTAGTTCAAGGCATACGCATACCATAGCTATAATAGACTTGCATGCCATCTATGTGCAGCAACAAAACACTCATTGTAACAGACAGTAATAGTACTAAGAATGCAGAGGTCACTTGAACAGCTATGAATACAAAATACTAAGTCTTGCGTGGAGGAACGCTGTGTTTATATCGTGCTTGGTTCGATTTTAAATGCGTAACCAGAACATATTCTGTCAATGACAGTCCAATTAACTTATCTTGTATTTTGGATGTGTTGGAGCTTGGTTATAGTAAAAATCATAGAACAATAAACACTGGCGTTTTCAAATGTCCTCTCTCTCTTGGAGGAAGTCTTCCTTCCGACTTCCTCCCCCAAGAAAGGGACTTTGACCAGTGCTACAGTTCAAACATTATTGTGCAATAAAAAAATCTGATTAATCCTGCTTCATGCAGCAGAAGATTGCTGACTGGGCTTTTGCATTCATCTGTGATGAGGTTGGAATCCCAGACATAATGTAGATTTCCTCTTCCTTAAAAAATGGACATTCTGCAACACCAAACAACCAGAGTATATGTGTAGATGCCCTCATTTGACCATATACCATAAACCATGTTGTCAAAATGATTTTTAGAATTAAAGTAAAATGCTAAAAACACTATTCATTGGACAACCCGAATAGATATTAGGTAAATGTAACAGTCAGAGAAGCTGCAGATAATCATCTGCTCTCGCAGTAAGATGCCATCTCCCTCATATGCCAGGTGTTAGGCTTAGGAGGCACAGGACACAAGGGCACAGGGTGCAGCTTATAGGTACACTATATTCAGGTTCCATGCCCATTTGAGATCCAGTTCTATGTGAGCTATATTGCTTTCTCCAATTCTACCATCCTGTGAACAGTACAGGTTAAAAAATCTCTGGCTCGCGCTGAAGAAAAAACGCTGTAGGATGTTTCACAATGCTGATGGGACAATGTTCTGTGGACATAGGAGACAAAAGTTTTTGGAGAAATTGCACAGCACTATATTTGGCACTGTTCCCCATCAAAACTCTGAAGCATGGCAAAAACTGCTAAAAGATGTTCTACCATTTATTAAATGCAAAGGGTTACATCCATTTTTTTCCAGCCCAGATTGTGAGTGATTAATGAATGTTCTATAAAGACATGAAACCTACAATTGAGTGTTATTATTTTTAGCAGAATGTGGTTGTCCATCATCCCACAATCCCACAAATACCAAAGGGTTGCCAAACATTTATTTATTTATTTTTGCAATTATGAAAATCGCTATTGCTTATTATTGGTTAGTCCCGAGCACATCACTTTGCAAATAGATTTAAGTCTCTTTCACACACGGGTAAATTTGGGAATGCTTTCTGAAGGTTAATCAGGAGTTCTGAGTCATTGAGACGCAGGCCCACCCTCAATGTTAAATCAATGAAGTGGAGCAGTTAAAATAATCCTCTCTGCTCTCTGAACTGTTACTTATTCCTTCCAGTTGCCTGCTATTATTCCACTAATGATTAAAGAGGGCTGATTAACAGCAGTTTCCTGCAAGAGGGACTTTACGAACATGATAAGTTTTATATAGCACCGAGCCATAACTGAGGCAGCATATTTCTGTTGACCATTTTTATGCTTCTGCTAAGGCAAAAAAAGCCCATTATCGAGAATCATTACATTCATGTTGCCTTGATGAAAGCATCAAAGTAAAAGAACAACTTGATGAAAGCGTAATTGCTTTGCTGTCATGTCAAAACCTGCTTAAAGTAGGGCACCTCAGAGCAAGTTAGCTTCCCTTCTTACTGTAGCTTACTCTAATCTGCTTAACAGCCCATATCTCATCACTGCCCAATTTGCTGGACGTAAAGGACCTTGCTGTCTTTTGCTAGTCATTTGAGCTGCACTGTCAAATCTTCTTTCTCCTGCTGGCAGTGCCCTTCATCTCACACTTTCACTCGCAGCATGTGGCCCCGTAGCAAAGCTGCACCCTAAGCCCTCTGATGCAGGTTCTATTGGTACTTTTCCAGGCTCAATAACCACAGCCCAATTCAGGCCCCACAGTCTGGCAGGGCTCGATTCCCTGCTGGAGCTCAGCCGTGGAGACCATCTGTCCACGGCTCTGCTGCTAGCACCCTAGTTATTGCAGCTCATTTGTCAGTGGTGTCTGCAGCCCATGCTTGTTTTGAGTCAGCTCAAAACACACATTTACTCTCCTGGATATTTTCTGCTTGCTTGAGATACCATTTGGCTGTGCATCTCCTGCCTTTCAAAGCAACATAAATTATTTTCATTTCATTTTTTTAAAGACATTCTTCCATTTTATACTCCAGGACATGGCAGCTCTATACCGACTGATGATGATTCATTATTATTTTACCATGATTGAGCAGAAGGAAGATGGTCATTTTTAAAAAGTAATTTTCCCCCATCCTAATTATTTGCCTGCAGAGCCATTGTTGGCATGGATAACTAAATAGCAGTGGGCAGAGGTTTACACAGGTTTCAGTGGCATTTACCAAGCAGCAGCAGTGTGCATCAGCGGTGATTTCACAGTGTGAGCGTCTATGTCTTCTTCTCAATGTGTGGCAGGAACTGAAACGGATTTAGCTTTATGTGACTTCATTACATTCTCACATGGAAATCTTCGCAGAAACTCCATTTTTAAACTGTTAGCATCAGGAGAGCAGCCTAAAGGCTTAGATATACACTGCTGGTATCTTGTGCTCTCAGCTAAAATCCTTCACCTAGCAAGAAACACAGCTCACGTCACTTCACTTTGTTTACTCACTTCATGGTTATTCATTGTCATATTGCCTCAATGTTTAACCCCTTTCTTTTCCTTTGCTTGCTTCTTTTGTTCTCTTTCTCACACTCTATCTCTCTATTGACTATGCAGGAACAGTATAGCTGCATCAGCAGTTTGTGCGTACAACCTTAGTGCCATCACACGTGCGTTCAATGGGCCGTTCCGCTCCCAGGAGAACCCACGCTCCACCTGGCTGCCAACTCTTAACCCCATCCCCAACTTCCAGGTACACCACTCAGCTTTACTCTATTTATTTTCTGATCGCTCACATCCATAGCTGTGAATGTGCACTGGATTAATATTATGTTGGAGTATGATTAGTAACTTTTGGTGTTGTATTATTTTTGTCTTATTATAGTAAGGTTCTGCTTACTTAGTATGCCTCTAAAGGTTTGCCGTCAGCCAGATAATTTTGAAATGACTCGTCATGGAAACTGAACATCTGAAAGAGCATCTGTACCCTGACATACCACTATTATATATTATATTTTCATCAAAACTCACACAGTTTAACGCTCCTGGCATTGCTGCATCCAAATATTGGAGATGCGTATGATATCTGTTACTTAGATTTTCTATGACTTGTTACAGTGTGGAACCATCGAGGACGAAGGGCCCAATGAGGGCCTAACCGAACGCAGCCTGCAGGATGCCCAGCGCCTCTACCTCATGAATGACGTGGTACAGCCAGTGTCCGTCAACCCACTGGTGTGGCAGGATAATGTGCGCTTCTCCAAGCTAGTGGTGGACATTGTGCAGGGCCAGGACACACTCCACCATGTCATGTACATTGGCACAGGTGAGCAAACCTGCAGGCCAGGAAATCTGAGTCAGTCTGTGGTGACTAATATTTTAATCACATTATTGTATTAAAACCCTGTTGATCTTAAATGTACTTGACAAGCTGCATTATAAATAGAAATTTACTTCATACGGTGTCAAAACCTATCAGCTGTTTTTAAATAATGTATAACCTACAATTTGATTTAATTCTTTCCGCTATTATGTCAGAGTATGGGACCATTCTGAAGGCTCTGGCCACCACAAATAAGAGTCTACAAGGCTGCTATCTGGAGGAGATGCAGCTCCACCCCCCTGGTGTAAAAGAGCCAATCCTGAGTCTCCAGATTCTCCATGGCGACAGGACTCTCTTTGTGGGTCTGAATGACAGAGTGCTAAAAATTCCCCTGGCTAGATGCTCCAGCTATAAAACAGAACAGTAAGCACAATTGTAATACTCAAACCTTTAGAAAAATGTAAAATTAAAAAACAGGAATGTAGCTTTCTGTATGCCGCTATGTGTGTTCTAAAATACAGGATGTTTTCAATCCACCTCACACACATTCTGTCCTTAGGGACATGAAGTCCTTTGGTTTCACATCAGAGGTATTACGGTCTTACTCTTACCACTGTAGAATAATCCAGTCGACCTATAATTGGGACTGAAATCTGTCCTTCTGGATGACTTAAGCAGCGGAAGGATTCCCATAGCTCAGAGGCTATCAAAGTTTTCAATCAGAATGGGTCCCCTATCTATCCAAGGTAGGAACGGGAGTCAAGCTCAGTTTGGCCGAGGGTTACAAGGGATGGTTTGTGAGCTGTGTGCTGTATTGCTGAAGGTAAAAAAAGAAAGAGTAGCTGTACATGTGCTTCTAAAACAGACTAATGTGCTGAGCGATGTATCTAACCGAGAACAAACAAACACTGATGTATGTGCATCTTGAGAGGAGGGGGGTGATTGTGGTATGGGAGAAAGGTGAGGGCAAAGGAACAGGGGGAGTAGGTTTTAAAACCCAGCAGGAAAATATAATCACATCAGTTCAAGGACAAATCTGACAAATTGTCCTTCGACTTAATACAGGTTTGATATGATGTGCTCAGATATGATGTATACTTGCCATACTATATGCCATCATATATACTTGACATAATAATAATTATAATAATGATAAGAAGAAGAAGAAGGAGAGGAATAGATAAATGTAGTTTTGTTCATAGCAGTTATTTTCAGTCAATGTTTAAACTATTCCCATGGGAGAATAGTCTATGCCTTTGTGAAGTAGGTAATGTAGTTTCCATATTGCAAAATGTGAACATCTCTTTGAAAAGTCAAAGCTGAAATTCTTTTTTTAATGTCTATCTAATGAAGATTACCAAAACACTCTAAACAGTACTTTAGTGTATGAATTACCACTGGCTCTTCTGATATCTGCTTTCTGGCATTCCTCTTGTCTTTGTAGAAGTGTTTATTAGTGACCTAATGCAAAACGTTGCTGTCGGCAGTGGCTTTGGTCTGCGTAATTACATTTGACCTTTAAGCACTCGACTTTCTGCTAACACCTCTTGCCCCAGTCTCACGCCTGTCCAGTAAGAAACTAATTTAATCCACTTGGGCTGCTGTTTGGCCGGAAAACAATGCCAGCAAAGCCAGTCTGCCACATCAGTCCACTTCAGCATGTGTTAGCAAGGGTGAGAGAGGGTGATTGCATCTTAGGAAGAAATGGATGTGGAGGTTGACGCAGTAGTGGCTGAGGTATGGGCGCAGCACCTTCCTGAACAGCGAGATCTGCTCACCTACAGGCTCTTGCCAACAGCACCGAACATAGGAGCAGTGTTTATGCAGGTGGAATGAAACAATTTATAGCATTTAGATGACCGTGGCAGGCAATCAAGTGTGCAGTACTGAATCAAGGCAGCAGACCGATTAGCCTATCAGCTCTTCGGTATCTGGTGTAATATTGTAGTGTACTATTCAGTATCTAGTGTGTATGAAATAGTTTCAGTTAATACTGTTGATATTGCTATTAAATGTATGAGGGAGGAACGTACTAGGCTGCGAAAGCAGAAGAACAGTTCGTATTCACTCTTTAACTCACTCTTAAGGGCAGAACATAACATCACTAACCACATGTTTTGCTTGGTAAACCACAAATGGTTTTTACAGCTTTCCCCGTGGGTTTTCCATTACCACAGATGTGGCCAGCTTTTTTCAGCTTGTTAAAGGAAACCCATAGTCTTCTTGCCACAAAAAATAAAATACTTAAAGCATTAAGCATGTGGAACCTTGCATACAGCACCTTGACGTATTTCAGCATAGAACATAACACCAGTCCAGTTTCCATGATGCAACTAAACCTGGCCAGTGACCAAACCGTTTAGTTCAGGTCAACCGTTGTACCTAGCTGGAATTTGTAAAATTCCTCCCGTTAATTGATATATGTGGCCATGGCTCTTTTACCTGTGGCTGCTGAGAAGGTCAGAATGAGTCCTGCATGAGCAGAGCTTTATTGCGGGGCTCTGAGGGGCACCCTGGCCGAGAAGATTTATGACTTGTTGTTGCTGCCAGCTTGTCAGCAGGATGCTAAGGAATACAGTGGTTAAGAGCTCACATCAGCACAGCCTATTGGAGCACTCAGCCCAGCACTGGAGGGAGTCTAACAGCAGGAGAAGGGAGAGAAGGAGGGGAAAGAAACTAATCAGAAAGGGAAGGTATTTATTACTACCGGAGAATGTTTGGCTTTTAACTGCGTCTCCTTTTGCAGACTTTAAATATTGAAGCCATTTCTCTTTCTTGAGCTCTCTCAGCAGTTATTCCGTCAGGCAATATGTCTCAAGCACTTTGCCCTCAAGTTCTGACAAACTCCAACAGTGATCACTCATTAAAAGTGCTAACTGAGCCTTCATACAGCTATCTTGCTTAGATTTATGGGACCATGAAGGAGCCGTCCATCCTCCAAACATCTTATAAAGTCCAGAAACAAGACGAATGTTCAGAGTGTGATGGCTTTTCTCAGCCAATTGATTAGTAATTAAGGGAGAACTGCAAACAAAAAAAAACTGGCGTTGGTTATAGATATTGTTCTTGCTCTCTCTAACCTTTAGACCAACATAGATCAAGGCCAGTAGAATAAAAATGTTGGGTGTAAATAGAATGTTATACTGTTATACTAAATACTTATGAAAACTGTTAAACATTAGTTGTGTAAGTGTGGAACTTTGCCAGACTGTGCTGTTTATGTATGACTTATGACCATAGCACTGTGTACTGTGCCTGGAGGTTTGCGTTTCCCAATCTGTTCAAAGTGGCAAGTCTGACCAGCTGTCATATTTATGGTGATGAGGGCAGGTTTGATGTTAAAGGGACAGTGATAGCTATTTGCCTCCAATCTTTCTTTTTAAAAGGCCTATAAAAAATGGACAGTATTTTATAGCCCTCCTCATCTCTTAAAAACATCCATTAAGCTTGCAGGGAAAAGATGAGATTTATTGCATTCCCTCAGTCATCATGCCACATTGTTTTATGTGTTAGTTTATTTTCGCCTTGTATACTGTTTAAAATTTAACAGGCCATGTGGCTTTGCTCATGATGTATTGATCTATCAGCAAGCTCAATACACCACACGAATGTAGTTTGCGCCACTTGGAGGTGTCACTCGTAGCACCTCTTGCCTTACTCGGGTAAAAATACATCAAATACATGATGGCTGTTTTTGCTGAACCCTTTTTTATGATACAGTAACAAGACATTGCTCAGCACTAACTAATGTTCATGGCCTGCTGTTTTTAAAATAGCTGAGCTATCAGGATGACTCTGCAGTTTTGTTTTTCTTTTCCAGTGGCAGCATTTTTTCCCAGGGCAGAGATGAAACATTTGTATTTACCCTTGAGTGTGCACAAACTCCCTTTCTTAAATCGGAATTGCAGGTGGAAACATGCATTTCACAGCTTTGGCCTTTAATTTCTCTCAGGGAGTCAGCTGGCATACAGCTGAGCCAAGCCATGGCCTGCAAGTGCTCTAAGCTGCTTGTGTGTCCATTGGCCATCCATGAACCGGCTCTCCAGTTCAAACTGTCAAATCAGCATTCCCCTTGAGCTGCTACATTTTCGCAGTCTTAAGAGCTTACATGGTTGGCTGGTGCTCAGAGCCACTGGTTCATGGGAGTGGATTTCTCCTCTGTAATTAATAAGACAGGCAACAACTTCTCACTTAAATGGGTTTTGCTTGCAGGTTAGCGCCCTGTGGGCTTGCCTGTCTACCTTGGGTAACTGGGGGTAATTGAGTCTTCTGCACCACAGAGCTATCATTATTCCCTTTCTTCCCGAAGATGTCCTTAATTGACAGGAACAGTGGTATTTAATTATACCTTACACGTTAGTGCAACTGCCCGCCAACACGGGAGTCGGTGTAAGCAACAGAGATAGATGGACGGATAAACTCATGCGACCTTCATTAAGATGAGTGGGAAAACTATCCCAGCTGGTAAACCTTATGTCCCTCAAATAACCAGATTTATACAGTTTCTGCATCTGCCTTCATATGTCTATATCTTCATCTTAGAGACTGGGATTTTATAGTTCAGTAAGGAGACAGGGACATTTTCTGTATTAGCAAATATTAGCAAATTGTAGAAGAGCAGGAATTATTCATAGAGATCCTGAACCTTCAACCAGCTGTGTTTGTACATTGGTCAAACTTCTTTCTTCACTGGCATTCATTCTTAAACACTGTTTGTTTTCCCCAAACTCAAGATTGGAGCACTAGCCTCTCAGGGCAAACAAAACAATCTAGTGCCAAAAATAAGAGTCTTTCAGACTAATGGTTCAGTTGGGGCACAGTATTTGCTCTCGGGTTTACTGCCGTGCTGCCCTGCATTCCAGCACCCTATTTGTGCCTCATGACTCAAGTTCATTAGCGAGTTTAGATTTAATCACACCGCATTAGGTGGGTGCTTTTTCACCAGCTTAGATATTTAATCTCTGCTTCACGGTGTGATGGGAATATTTGAAGTCTTGCTTGCCTTTCCTATTTAAAACTGTAGAATATTTAGGACTGATTATAAAACTGATTGTTTAGCTACCGGGGCTGAATGAATTGTATATTTATGCTTTTGTTTACCTAATGTCATTTGCATCTCTCTCTGTTTTCCAGGATGTGTTTGGGTGCAAGAGACCCATATTGTGGTTGGGACAGGAAGCAGCGACGCTGCACCACAATAGAGGATAGCTCCAACATGAGCCAGTGGTTCCAGAACATCACTGCATGCCCAGTAAGCGTTGAAAACCTGCCGATACATGAAGGGTGGCTCACCACATGATTAAACTGACCTCTGCTTTACAGACCCAATTCATTTTATTAGAAGTTGCCCTTTCATAGTCATTTGTGAACAAGTGTCTGTGAGCAGAGTCTGTTTCTGACTGTGGTGGAGCTGGCTGCAGAAACTGTAGCCCACTCTACTGCTCCATGCTCTTCTTTACATAAACATGCATCTCTTATGCCAGCTGCGGAACCAAACCACGGATGGTGCCTATGGGCCCTGGACTCCATGGCAGCCTTGCAGCCACGATGATGGCGATGGCACCAGTGCTTGCTTTTGTCGATCTAGGGCATGCGACAGCCCTCCTGCCCTCTGTGGGGGGAAAATGTGTGAGGGTCCTACCATTGAAGTGGCCAACTGCTCAAGGTAACCACAGTCTTAGTTCATCATACTTACTCCTGAAGCACACTTCAGCCTCTGCATATGCTGATCCTTTCATTTTTTTCTCGTACTGAATTTAAAATGCCCAGTCATACCAAAGAATTGCCCTTTAAAAGTGCTCGATGATTTGCGCACATAGGAGCTGTACTCTGCCTAAGAGTAGCTAAGACAAAGTTATAAAGATTAAAAGCAAGGTGACAAAATTAAATAGTGTTTGCCCAGGAAGTGGCAATTAATTTCTGAAAAGTGCTACACAGGACCAAGGCACTTAAGCAAATTAAGGGAATGCATTTGCACACTGAAACTTACTCCTTATGAAAGCAGAACTCTTCTTCTTCCACTGTGGCACATTAGAGACTAACATTCTGGAGAAAGCGTTTATTTTGTATTTGGTTTCTCTTAGGAATGGTGGCTGGACTCCCTGGTCATCTTGGGGTCAGTGCAGCACCAGCTGCGAGATTGGCTTCGAGGTGCGCCAGAGATCCTGCAACAACCCCTCGCCCAGACACGGTGGCCGAGTGTGTGTGGGCCAAGCCAGAGAACAGAGGTGAGAGACAGAGAAAGTAGAGTGCTCTCGCTCACTATACTGCACACTCATCTGCATTCAGAGGGTGAATACAGTGAGGCTGGAGGACACTGATGAAATAAACCTTTTTCATGTTATACACCTGATTTCATGATGCCTAGATTACTCAGTAAAACCTGTTATGTAACTGTGTATATCTCGGTTTAGGCCAATCCATTTTCTGCAGAGTTCAGTATTTCCTTTGATGTTGGAGTGCTGATGCGAATGTTTTTTTGTTTTTTTTAAGTGATCATTTTGTGGTCTGTTTTATGTTTTGCGGAATAAGGGCACAGTAATGACTGTCTTTTGCTGTGAGTAACGCAATCCACCTTCTTCTTCCTTTCCAGATTCTGCAATGAGAAGGTTTCATGCCCTCAGCCTGTTTTCTGGTCGTTGTGGTCACCCTGGTCGAAGTGCAGTGCTGAGTGTGGGGGAGGAGTGCACTCTCGCTCCAGGAACTGTGAGAATGGAAACAGCTGTCCAGGCTGCGCACTGGTACATGATTCTCTCTCTTGCGTACTCTCTGCCTCTCTCTGCGTCTCACTCGATGTCCGGCTGGAATTCAGCTTTCTGAAACGTCGTCTCCATGATATCTCAGAAGCTCTCTGCAGGGGGAAGCATTCAGTCCCTTAACACACTAAGTGGAAATCCAACTGCACATTTAATAACAAAGCACATATCCCTAGACATATTTTAACAGTGAGCTGAAATCATGGATTGTACCATGGAATGCAGTCCATGATGAGCAAACCATGTACAGAATGCTGTGATAAACCATGCAGCTACTGAAAAAATAGATTAATTAATCAAGTTGTGGAGACACTTGCTTCACAGTTGGCCATCATTTACAGTGTTAGAGACTTTTTTCATGTGTGTGTGTGTGTGTGTGTATTCTCAGACTGAGGAGCTGCAATAGTGGCAATTAATTTAATTCAGATGTAATTTACTTTATTAAAAATCAAATCAGTTTCCTCACACGGAGCTAAAACACTTCCCCAGAGTGTGTAGTAGTGAGCCATCAAGTTGTAACAGTTTCCACACATGACTCAGCACCACTGAGCCAGAGTACCTCTCATTAAGCTTAATGATTGTCCACTGGGGGCAAGACAAATGAACTGATCATTTTGCACTTCAAACACTGGTCAAATTCCTGTCCCTTTCTCATTCTGTAGGAATACCAGGCCTGTAATCTGGAGTCGTGTCCCGAGGTGAGGCGGAACACTCCTTGGACACCGTGGGTGCCAGTCAATGTAACTCAAGGTGGCGCACGCCAGGAGCAGAGGGTGCGCTACATTTGCCGGGCACAGCTGGCAGATCCGCATGACCTCCAGCTGGGTAAAAGGAAGGTGGAGACACGCTTCTGTCCTAACGACGGCACTGTCACCTGTGACACAGACTGTGAGTGCTGAAGTCATGCACAATTCTCTCTCTTATATCACGCACTTCACAAACCAAGCCCTGATGGAGTGGGAAATATGTAGCTTGCTGCCATGCTGTTTTTAAGGTTTAAGACTTCAGAGAACAGATTGCTTATTGAAACCCTACTCTGAGTAATAATGTGCTGTTACTCCAGGGAGATACTGCGCTTCATTCCTATATACATGATTTCATAAACTAGTGAGGGCTGTGAAAACAGTAAACCTCACTTCCTGCCTTGAAAGTGCTTATTGCATTAGTCTATGTCACCAGAGGAGATTTAACAAGAGATCCCCCTAAATGCCTGCTGTCCGCTTGTAGGGGCTATGTCTGGATCTTTATCTAGGGATTATGCTGTTTGTGAATGTGAGGCATTTTCTTCACCCAGGTGACAGCCAAGAAACAGTTCAGTGATCATCCATGTTATGGGTGTCAGCCCACACATCGATTAACTATAAATTCCTGCCAGAAGTCAGGGAGAAGTGGGCCATACTTGACACCATGCATTGAGTGTATTAGGGGGAGTGTGGAGCCGTGGTGAAAGGATAGCTCTATGTGTAGGTGGCTGGACAGAACAGCTTGAGTGTTCTTTCGGAAATGCAGTAAAACACAGAATGACTAGGTGCCCTAGCCAACCTTGAATTACTAATGAAAAGGCCAGCATGTTCTGAGTCATGACATCTATGCTATAAATTAGACTTTGGGTCTTTATCCATTAGGAGTGTAGGCAGGGGAAATGTTAAATTTTTAATGTTGTATGTGATTTTAATTACGACACAGTTCTCTTGAACACTACTGAATTTTACAAGGATGTCTTTTATTTAAAGAACACAGCCCTATTTTTTAAAAAACTAATCTGTCTCTCTGTTATATGGGTGATTACATTTTCCTGTACTGAGCAAAGAACATGAAACTTTTTACTCTAAAAATACTTATAAATACATCTTGGAGCATTCATTGAATTCCATCAAAAACATAAATTGTTCATTAAACATGTTCATTCATTTATCTCCAGTAACTGCTTCCTCCTAGGGTCAGGAAAAAGGATCAGGTAGGTGAGAGGAAGCCAGAGAGCCCTGAGTTCAGATCGCGCAGACAGACCACACAAAATTCTGCCCACACAATAGCCTGAGGATTGAGATATGGAGATATGAGGCAGCAAATTTGTGCCACCATGTCACCTGTGACTGTAATACAAATTCAACTGTAAAGTTGTTTACTTCCAGAACAACTGACCTTAGACTTCCATGTCGGATCTCTTATTCATGGTAAATGCTGTAGTTAAAGATTGCTTTGGAATCAAATTTTGCCTTTACAAAGTTTAAATGTGTGTATGTTGCAGCTCTTGTGGATGAATTGCTCAGGAGCCCTGGGGTGAGACTCACAGGCTCTAGCTGGTCGTTATGGGAGTCGTGGACTGCGTGCAGTCAGGAGTGTGCTAAAGGTTATCGCTCACGCAAACGCACCTGCACTGGCATGGACGGCAAGAATTCTCCCAATTCCTGCAGAGGATCTCCTGTAGAGTACCAGGACTGCAATCCCCAGCCATGTCCTGGTAACACACATGCACACACACACGCGCATACACGCACACGCATGCACACGCACGCACGCACACACACGCACACACATGCACACGCAAGATATTCAGAGACGCACGCAGGACTTCCAAGCGTTTCCTTAATTTCCCCTCTCTATGAGTCAGGTTGGTAAAACAGTTGCTGAGTCCAAGTGTATTACTGAGCTCATTAGCTAATGGATGGCTGAGATGATGGCTCCACTGGGTCCAGAGGTCTGTGGTCAGAACCCTCCTTTTTGTTTGCAATTTAAAAAAATGGGTTCTGCAGACATTCTATAATAAACAATTCATGATCATTAATACAGACAGATTGCAGGAGAAATATAAAATAAATCTGTTGTTTCCTGGTTACTCGATACGTTTACTTTTTCACTGTTTATGGATTTTTACATCAGCAGTGTTCAGTCATGAGAAACCTTATTAGAATGGTATCTGGTCCTCTTTTAATGCAAACAGTGTTTGGTCTGAAAGCTAATGGATATATTCCCTATTGTATTTACTACAACATGACAAAGCATTTCTCATTGTTGACAGACAGAGAGTTATTAAAGATGGAAGATTAAAATATTGATGGACTTATTCTACACACCATGTTTGTAATCTTTACCATTTTACGATCTTTACTGTGTTTTCAGCCATCATTTGTAGAGAGCTGAATAGAAATAGGGAATTCTGTAGTTAGCTGTGGGTATGGGGACAAATTGAGAAAGAGAATGAACATAAGATTTACATTATTTCCACACTAATCATTAAGTAAGTGAAATATAGATGCCGTCTGTATGGTGAGGTCCCGGGACTATCTGTAGAAAAATCATTCATTACATATAGGGACAAATATAGATATAAACATTTTGTTGTAAACATTGATTAGTATTTCTAGGCCAGAAGAGACATACTGTAGAGTTAGGTCCATAAGTATTTGGACAGTGACACAATTTTCATTTTTTTGCCTCTGTACACCACCATTATGCATTTCAAATAAAGCCATCAATATGTTATTGAAGTGTATAATTTCAGCTTTAATTCAAGGGGTTTAACAAAAATATTGTGTTAACAATTGAAAAATTATAACCATTTTTTTATAGCCCCTCTATTTTAACAGGCTCAAAAGTAATTGGACAAACTAGCATAATTATAAATATAAACGTAACTTTTAATGCATGGATGCAAATCCTTTGCAGTCAATGACCGCCTGAAGTCTGTGTCCCATGGACATCACCAAATGCCGAGTTTCCGCCCTTAATGTTCTTTGCCCGGCCTTTACTTCAGCTGCCTTCAGTTGCTGCTTGTTTGTGGGGCTTTCTGCCTCAGTTTTGTTTTCAAGAAGTGAAAAGCATGCTCAGTTTGACTGGCTAGCTCAGCCATTTAAGAACATCCCATTTCTTTGCCATTAAGAAGCTCTTGGGTTGCTATTGAGGTATGTTGTGGGTCATTATCCATCTGTATTGTGACATGCTGTCCTATCAGTTTTGCAGCATTTGACTGAATCTGAGCAGAAAGTATAGCTCTATATACTTCAGAATTCATCCTGCTATTTTAAGCAGCAGTCACACCATCAATAAACACCAGTGGGTCAGTTCCATTGGCAGCCATGCATGCCCATGTCCACCATGTTTGACAGATGATGTGGTATGCTTTGGATCATGTGTCCTAGCTTTCTTTCTCCATTCTCTTCCTTTCGTTCTGGTACAAGTTAATCTTGGTTCCATCTGTCCAAAGAATCTTGCTCCCGAACTGGGCAGGCTTTCTAGCAAAGTCTAATCTGGCCTTTCTCTCCTTGTATGTTATCTGTGTTTTTTTTTTTTTTTTGTTTGTTTTTTTTATCTTGAGGTAAACCCTCTGTATTTACATTTGTGAAGGTGTGTCTTGATTGTAGACTTTGTCAGTGATGCTCCTACCTGCTCCAGAGTGTTTTTGACTTGGTTACATGTTGTAACAGGTTTTTCTCCACCAAGGGAAGAATTCTACATTCATCCACTTTAGTTGTCTTCTGTGGTCTTCCAGGCCTTTTGTTGTTGCTGAGCTCACCAGTACATTCCTTCTTTTTAAGAAAATACCAAATTGTTGATTTGGCCACTCCTAAAGTTTGTGCTATCTGTTTGATAGGTCTGTTTTAGTTTTTTTTTTTTCAGTCTAAATGATGTCCAGTTGTCAACACCTCTTAGGACTGCATATAGAGAGTTCCCAAGAACAGCTGCCAAATGCAAATTTAACACTTGGAATCATCTCCAGACTTTTTTCACCCTTATTCTGTCATGAAATAATAACTGTCCATGAAACCGCTTATCACTCGGTTGTCTAATTACTTTTGAGCCTATGAAAATGGAGGGGCTATGAAAAAAAATGGCTGTAATTCATTTTTATTAAACCCCCTGAATTAAAGCTGAAATTCTACACTTCAATGATATCTTGATGGATGTATTTGAAATTCATTGTGGTATTATACAGAGGCAAAAATATGAAAATTGTGTCCCCGTCCAAATACCTATGGACCCAAGTATATCTTTATCTTTAATGAGATGGGGTGGGAATAGAAAGGATCCAGAAAAATGGGGACAAAATTTGTTCTCTATGTAGCTCCCTAACCAGTCCCCTGTACTGTGCGTGCTGTGTTGGATCTCCCTGAGGGTTGTCACCTTACAGGCACTCGTGCCCTGTGTCCCCTCTCTAATCCTCTAACAGAAATCGAGTATTCTACAACAGGCAGATAGAGCCGCTCCCCCGGTCCACCCCCTCTCCTCTCTCTCTCTATCCCATCAAGCTGATGAAATATCAACAGAGGATTCTAGCAATTCTGACAGGAGCAAAAATGCCAATAAAGCAGCACTTATCGTGGACAGGTGAAGCCATGGTAGTAGTGCCCTAATGGTGAGGCACAGGTGTGAACAGTGCTGCAGAAGGCTAATGAAGAGTGCTGAGCAGCGAAAGCAGACATGTGGCTCCTCTACTGGGCCTGCATCCCCATTACATCTCATAGCAAATATCATCTGTCAGCACTGCAATTGTTTCTGATTTCTCCCTCTGTTGTGTTTTATCTTGCTTGGTTTTTGTCTGTCTGCTTGTTTTCATGTGTTTGTTTGCATCTCTGTGCTTGCCTGCTGCATCCTGTTTGCGCTGTATGTGTGTCTGCTTATCCACTTGTCCTGTTGTTTGTGTCTCCCTGCTTGCCTGATTGTCCTGTACTTGTGTGTGTCGTGTCCGTGTGCGTCTGGTCTGTTCAGTGAAAGGTGCCTGGTCTTGCTGGTCGTCATGGTCACAGTGTACGGTGCCCTGCGGTGGCGGGCACTACCAGCGGACACGCACATGCACAAGCCCGGCGCCCGCCCATGGAGGGGACATCTGCATCGGGCTGCATACAGAGGAGGCTCTGTGCAACACACACACCTGCCAGGGTAAGCCCACCATCACGACCAGCAACAAAGCAAAACTGACTCACTGCTTAAAGTGATAGCCAGCTGTGAGCCACAGGTCCTGACAAGTCAATCAAAATGTGGAGTGCCTCCACCTGTATGCACAAGATCAGATATGGATGTTTGGTCTTTTTTCAGTCTTCTGTCTATGTCCATCCGTTTTATCACCTCAAAAAAGCACACCATCTGTCAGCTCCATAGAACAATTCCCACTGCTGTGAGCAGATCATTAAAAACATCCTTCAGATACAGAGATACCTTGGGTTTGTGTGTCTGTGTGTCTGTGTGTGTGTGTGTGTGTGTGTGTGTGTGTGTGTGTGATCATGCTCTGCAATGATTTTTCTGTATAAAACCATCTCAGGAGAAACTCAGATATTTATGAAGCGAGCTAATCTTGGAATCTTTTGCATTTTCCCTAAAAAGAAGATATAAAAAAACACCTTTTGGGTTTAACAAGCACTGTTGCACTCCAGTTTTTCACCCATATTCTATTTCTTTCTTGAACCACACTTAATATTCCTTGAACGCATTGATGCATTGCAAAATGATTCCCTTCCCTGCGGTTAAAAAACATGTAAGACTGCACGCATAGCCAGCCATTATAAATATGGCAGCAATGGAGACTTTTTAAGCTATAAACAGGAAATGAATTGCCTCTTTACAAAACTGTTTATTTTTTTGTTGTCACAGAAAAAAGGGTGGCTGATATATGACTATATACTGTAGATATAGTGATAAATTATTTCACACGGCACTTTCGTGACATATCATGGTCATCAACTGTGCTTTTAATAACTCGACTCAACTCGACAGTTCCCCAAAAGCGAAATGTTAACCCTGGTTTTATAGCAGTTGTGTAATTTTTCCGTATTAAAGCATTTCTTTTTTTAAACATGAATTAGAAATACTGAGTTTTAAACATGCTACTGCCTGAATGTTGATACATACTACAGCATGTATTTTGATAATGTTACCAAAAGTATTGTGGTATGATATTTTTGCCATATCACCTACCCCTTATTAAAAGGTGACAACACGCACATATGAATACACACAGATCAATAAAGCATCTGAGCAGCTGTTTTCCTTCTTCTATTCATCCCTTAATATGCTGGCCTGGTAATCACCCAGACCTTGTGCTACAGATTAAAGACCCTTGCAGGCTTTCAATCAGGCTCCAATAAGATTGCAGAAGCTGCACACATATCATTACAGCATGGCTTGATTAAAGATATTTCGGGAGTATGTGTTAGCGTAGGGCAGGTGTAGAGGCAGTGTGTATATTAAAAGCCACAGTCTAAGTCAATCAATGCCACTCGTTCCTTATTTCCTCTCCCCCTGACTTTGCTAAGCAAACACTTTGTTTGATTAAGGTAAATAAAGAGATGGATGTAGCAATTATCTGCACCGCTCAGCATCATTATTAAACAAGAAGGCCGCTTTCCATGATGGCTGTGAATATTTCACGTCAGCAAGCAGCTTAAGCTGTAGATTTCGGATGTCACCTCTGAAGCTCTTGTCTCTGTCGCTTGTCTCTTGTCGTTGCAGACTCTGTCTCTGCATCATAAAATGTGTGGCTGCTTAGCAGTCCGTCATCTCTGAACTGAAAAGAATTCATCTACGAACTGATTCAATTTCACTTGCTTTCATCAACATCTCTTCTAAGCTCACTTATCAATATCTGGTTTCTGAAAGTGTTTCCTTCCTTTCTTGGGACTTGTTTCATATAAATCGGTGTACATGTGGTCTCTAAAAGCATGTGTTTGTGAATGTTTGTCCATGCAGGCGGCTGGATGGCCTGGACCTTGTGGTCTGCGTGTGATGATCTGGGCCTGCAGTCACGCACTCGGGTGTGTGGGAATCAGGGTTCTCCGTGTGTGGGGAACAGCACCCAGTACAGAGACTGCAATGAGATACCCGGTGAGAGATCACACACATACACCCTCGAATGTGCTTGAAGTCACACATACAGGACATGTGTGTATATATGGAGTATTTTGTGTCCAGTTCAACAAATTTTATTCAGAACCTTGTTTAACTTGCCAACCAATTAATATTTGTGTAATTCACTGTTGTACCCATTTCAATAGTCATATATAGTTTTACCTCTTCCAATCCCATTAAGAGAGATTAACTTTAATGTGTTTACTTGCACTGGTTTCTCACTCTAGTCTAAACGTGAAAGAGGGTTTTATAAGTAGAGAACTGACATTTCCAGCAGGAGTTAGCCGAGCGGAATATCAAGTAAATGGGGCGCTGCAATTAATATTAATGTTATGTCACAAGGCAGGCTCATCTAATTTCACTGCAATTTTAGGTCGAGTATTTGAAATCATAAGGTTTCTTGGACTGTGAGACTTTCAGGCAATTTCGCCCCAAATTAATCAAGACGATTTGTGCGTCTCAGTTGAAACAGTCCCACCCTCACCTCGCAAGGCATGAATTACACATCTTGTGAATATCAGAGCTCAGCTTGAAAGGAAAACCGAGGACTTGGCTGTATTTTTCGTGAGATATAATCTTTGAAGCATTTCTATATCTGAGGTCTTCACTTGGATGCTTACTCTAATCTTTGATCTTTGTAATAGGTTTTATTTTAGTAATTGAAATTCCCAAATTGAAAAAAACATAATGCGCACTGTCTGCTCAGTGTTAAAACCTTAATACTCTTGTGCTGCGCTCTATAACCAAGAGAGGCTTGTATGAGATCCTCTTCTCATATTGGCTTCTCTGCGCACAGCACCTGAATGTGTCTCTCTGACTGTCATTGCTCGTCTTCACATTGGCCCAGTTCCAGCAGTGCTGCCTTTCAGAGGAGTGAGCAGAGGACAGCAGTGATTGGCATTCTGGCTATATAAGCCAAGAAAGAGGAATGTGTGTGTCTACTGCATGTGTGTAATTCAAAGGTGTATAACTATGCCTCTTGTCCTCTCTTCCCAGTGATTTTACCTGCATCTGGCTATGATAAAGACCAGCAGTGTGGAGGTAAGTGCATCAACAAAGCCCCAGTCATATGAAACAGACAGAACGTGTTTTTATGTGCATGTTGGGCCGCACATGTGCATGTGTGTTCATGTACCTACATGTTATGTGCACATGGGATTGTTGCAGTGTGCAAGCATGTATGTATGCATGCGTGAATGTGTCTGCTCTTGCAGCCGTGCTCTCTCATGCAGCCCTCAGGACATAATGGAAACTCGCCAGGTGGAACCTCTCTCCTGCCCTCCCTCCCTCCCTCTCCTTGACTCTCAGTAATGTAAATGAGTGCTGGAAGGAGAGTCGAGGAAGAGGAGGTTGAATCTAGAGGGCCGAATGCGAGCGTACACACCCTGACGCTTCGCTGCTCTTGAGCTGAGGCGATTCTCCACACTCTGTGCCCTGCCAGTAACGCGCACACATTCAGATGAAATATACATAAGGTTGGCACACCGGTTCTTTATAGGCCACAGATCCAGGCCACAGTGGTTACCCTGCAGTGCCCTTGAGATGCCACCACCATGCCAATTTGGGCTCTCTCCATTTAACACCTGGAGCCAACCACGGGCAGCTCATTACCTAGCATCCCCAATGAGCAGCGTTCTCTCTCGAGTCTCATCGGCCAATTAGAGCATTGCAGGCTGGCCTTCTCTCCTTCATCATGTTCATTCATTATTGCCCTGGCTAGAAATATAGCAATATGACTGCTTCTTCACACATGTCTGCTAATCAGGAGACTGTGTCTCAATGCAGCTTGGGTCACACTGACACTCTCCAACATCTGCATTGACAAGAACATAGTAATGACTTATTGAGCTAGTAATGAGGGATATGGTGGTGTCAGTTTTTCCGGGTATATCTATTAAGAGTTCTTTTTTGCACATAATGGGCAGACTGAGAGGAGAAAAACTTGTGCCAAAGTAGTGAAAAGATGATTTCAGAGACTTGTAGACAGCTAACTTTTTAAATGCCCTTATTTGGTTAACCTTGCCTATCTTATTTCCCCAGGATTCACTCTGTTGCATCTGATAGCGACAGGTGTGTCATGTTTTCTGGGAGCAGGCCTGTTGTCATTCTTAGTGTATGTCTACTGTCAGCGCTTCCACAAACCCTCACAGGAGTCCGCTGTGATCCACCCAACCACCCCTAACCACCTCAGCTACAAGGGCAACACCACGCCAAAGAATGAGAAATACACACCCATGGAGTTCAAGGTGAGATCATCCTTCCTCCTTTATGTAAAATTCTCCTCTACAATTCAGCATCCAAGACTGAGACGTCTCTGTTGACTGGCTGAATGTCTGAATATGAGAACAATTAGAGCTGTAACGACTAATTGAGAAAATCACTAACCTTTGATAATTAAAAAATAGTTTACAGTGAATTGATTAGATAACATTTGTTATGAAGCCATTTATCTTGGACTAAAACACATTTGACAGAAATGATGGAACATGTCGCAGCTGAGAAAACTGAACAACTCTTACTACATTGCACTACGCTGTTGGCCTCATGACATGCATCCCATTTCAGATTTAGCTCCCCTTTGCGGTTATAATAACCTCCACACTTCTGGGAAGGCTTTCCACTAGATTTTGAAGTGTGGCTGTAGGGATTTGCCCATTCAGCCATGAGAGCATTAGTAAAGTCAGACACGGAAGTCAGGTGAGGAGGTCTGGGGTGCAGTCAGAATTCCAGTTCATCATAAAGGTGTTCGGTGAGGTGTCCACCCCAACCTTGGCAAACCATGTCTTCCTGGAGCTGGCCTTGTGCAGGAGCATGGTCACGCTGAAACAGGCTTGGGCCCCTTGGTTCCAGTGAAGGGAAATTGTAATGGTACAGCATGCTAAAACATCTTATACAAATGTGTTACAAAAAAATTTCAATTTAAAAACATCTGTTTGTGAGAAATATTTGAAGGACAATGTCCCTGTTTGAATCATGCTTTTATATAACCACCATGTGTTCTTTTCAGTTATCCTATCTGGGTTTCTAGCTGTATTGCACATTTATATAATATTTATCGATCTTTGCTGCTCTATCAGAAAACAGTATCTCCCCCTACTTTGGCCATTACTTTTGACACTTGGCTGAAACTGGGATGGAAATAAACACGGTCTCAAATTAATGCTTGGTCTATGAGACAAAAGTTTCTTGTCAAGCAGCGTTGGGCAGTGAGTAGCGAAGCTATTGGAATTAATTAGCTTGTATGTAGTGAAATATTCTTTTCAACCTCATAGAACTGATAAAATAGTGCTGTATTGTTTTCTTAGCATACACTATATATATTTTAATGTAGCTTGTGTATCAAGTCATCAAGTCACCATCCTGTCCCAAAAGTCGGTCCAGTCCCAAAAGTCATTTCCGGATTTGATTCACTGAGTCGATTCACAGTCGAGGAAAATGATCGGCCTTATTACAAAGCAAGCAAGCAAAATGAGTTTAGCATCGGAGGGTTTCAGTTAGCAGGACCACAAGCGGATATTTGATTTCGCAAATTTATTTCAAAATTGTCTGGCCGAACTTTTAAAAAGTCAACGTTTGAAATGCAAATAAGACATATAATTGCAAAAAGGTCACCGTACATTATTTGGGTTTCTCATTTGGTTCACGTAAAGCTCTTAATATGTATAATAATCCCATGCAGTGACTATTATCTGCTAAATGGTTTGTAGTGCAAATAGTGATCTGTTTTTTAATTAAGCTAACTTAAGAGTCCTACAGCAGCATTAGTTGATTTAAATGCTGCAAAGATTTTTTCAATAATATAGAATTTTTGGTAAAAGTATATTTAAAAATAATCCAACCAGTTGAAAAATAGATCAATTGATTATTAAAGCGGTCATAAGTTGCTACTATAATGTACAAATTTAACAGACCTGGCTAAAGTTGTGTCAAGTTATGTAAAAGCTACCCAACGTACTGTGCAACTTTCCTCTCAGTAGTCTACATAGGATATTAAGTTAATTAGATATGGACAAAAATTTAGGAATAATGAGTCGTGGTTGTTCTCTGTCGGAGACCTTGCCAGTAGTGCATTGTTCAGGCAACACGTTTTTTCAAGATGAATAAATAGCGTATAATTCAGCTAGTGAGAGCTGTCCTTCTAATCGTTCATGTACACAGTTTTAATATTATTTGTGTTTAATACACATCACAGCTGAATGAGTTTTTTCACGCATGTGGACATTTTAATAAACTGTTCAAAGAAACTGTTGGTAAATAATCTTAATGTCCTAATGTCATTTAGGATTACTCTATGGGTGTCTTTTTTTTTAATGAGGCCTCAGGTAATTTTATACAGAGGTTGTGCTGCATTTGGTCTTGAAAACAGTATTGAAATGGTTGAAAATTGGTTTATATTTTCAATATTAAAATTATGAAATGTCTATTATAAATGTCTCAAACAGTTGTTGGTAGGAAGATGATTCTTTTCCCAAAATGTTCAGACCCAGTGTTGGACAGTTTGAGAACATAGTGTGGGCTGGGAGGGAAAAAAAGGAAAAATGACAAAGGCCTTATTATTTTATTCCACTGTGTGAAGGTCTAAGTTTAGTATTCATTAGACCCAATGGCCTCACTATCATAAATGTCAGTTTTATGAAGCTACTCAAGCACTGGGAGGTTTAAATTGACCAGTCTGGTCATTTTAGCCTGTCATATTGTCCTTTTTTACCAATAATCAAGCCGCATATTTTCTCCTGTGAGTGGATTTCCAACCATTTTGTACCTTCCCATGGCAGCTTTTCTCTCTGAAACGAGATACCAGGAAGAAATATGTGGTCGTTCCAGACATTGTTTCTTGGTAGATTACGATGGCTTGCACATTCTGTGGACGGCACCTGGCAATGCGTATACCCAATTATTTCACCCGTTTGACAGTCTACTAACTCTGATCTTTTTTTTTTTTTTTTTTTTTTAACATTTATTTTATTACACAAATACATAACACGTAGGCTGCATATAATATCCATATTGCTTTAACTGATAATGTATGACCAAGTGTGACCTCGCTTCTCATTTATCAATGTATCAATTAATTTATAAATTAAACGATAAGAACACACATGACGGCAATCACATGAAAAGTGGGCTTGGGTAGAAACGTTAAGAAACAGCATCAAACTTTGATTAATAATATTTTTGACAGATTGGGATCATCATGAAAAGTGTACCCATAGAAGTGTGATTGCAGAGAGATTAGAGTTGTTTTCTCTCTCTGCCTGAGGCTCCTTGCTTAGCCCCTTCTCCCAGCTCCTGGCACATGCTCTGTCTTTGTTAATGGGCTCCATTAAACTGTTTAAGCAGCAGCCGGCCGGTGCACTCCCACAGCTGGTTGTGACTGATTGTCGAGCCCATCCAATTAGCCAGACTCGGCTCACTCTCCCCCACCTACTGTCCTTGCTCTGACACCTGCGTGCTCCTTTTGCCTCGACTTCTATCGATCTGCTCTGTACCTGCTGCTCACTCTAAGCTCATTATGAGCCTTCGAGACAAGGATGCGAGTAAAGTGATCTTAGCTGCCCTGGACATTATAGGCATGTGCTTCTAGATGTAACTGTATGCAGAAAGGACAATCAGAGATGCCAGTTAATGGCTCTTAATGACCGGTGTGATGATCAACATCCGGTGAGAGACATGCAATAATTAGAATGAAGAATCGGAGATGAAGACAGGTGAGACGAAGCCACAGCTGTTCATCACAAGAGCTGCAACTGTGACTCCCGTTGCATCCAGCGATAAATCCAGCCTTCTCCTTGCTGTCACCTGTGACACTGGGATAAGTGCTTATTTTGTGTATATGGTTATAATTGGAGATGTTTTTAAGCACACAACACCAAGGTCCTACACTCTGTCAAACTCGACTGTTTATTATATTTTGCATTATATGATTGGAATTGTTGCTCAGAAGCTCACAGGCAGCCTGGGAGGTTGAGTCATTACAATCACCGCTGAGCGTTGCACACTTTTTCTCCCCCAATTACTGATGCTGTTGCTTCAGAGCTGTTGACATAAATTACATTTCTCAAGAGCAGCCCAGAACGCTCATATTCTGCTTTCATCCATGACCTGCTAGTCTATTGCTTGTGAATTATTCAGATCTTCAGCTGGGAACATCATTCCGAGGGGCTGTCGATATTTATAGTGCTAGCCGGATCAGGCACAACTGTGCTTACACTCATGGCCCTGAACTGTCTTCAGCTCCCAGACATTAGAGGTCATGTAGAATGTCACAACTGGAAATTTTTTCTATCGGGCCTACATATCCACACACAATTTTGATCTTTCACACTGTGTCCTTTTTGCTAACTGACCCTTTTTTGTCTACCCACTATAGACACTAAACAAGAACAACCTACTGCCAGATGAAAGAACCAACTTCTTCCCATCACAAATCCAGCAGACGAACGTCTACACCACCACCTATTACCCCACGCCACTGGGAAAATATGACTATCGGCCTGACTCCTCCCCCTCACCATGCAGAAACTACAACCCCAGCTGAGACAGGTGTCCCAACCCTTAGCTATATTGCCATGGTGATGGGGAATACTGACAGTCCGGAGCTTCTTTTGTAAACTCTTACCATGTGCTCCACCCATGCATCCTTGGCCCCTGATGAGCGTAGGTGCTCTTCTGGATCATTTCGCATGACTCCTCACGCTCCCACCATGGAGGATACGAGCATGTCGTATAACTCACAGCTAAGGATGTTTCAGATGGTATTCCTTCCTTGGGAATGTGTACAATTGCGTAGCAACACTGATGTCAATTATTTAAATCTCGATCTCTGTGAAACTCGAGATATCTTTATTCTTTAACTGAAAACATATTCTGGCTAAATGAAGGGGGACCTTCATCTATTTAAGCTGACTCCACACTCCCCGATCTAGAAAACCTCTTATCTGAGTTCTAAAATGGTTCAGGCAGGTTCAAGACTCCACACCAGGCAATCCTTGCACCAAGGAAAGGAGTAAAAAGAAATCCGGTTTAAGAAAGGAATGAACAGACCCTGCTAGGTCTGGACCAAGAACCCAATGTAGGCTGTTCTCAGCAGCCTACAACTGAAGAAGTACTGCACGGTTAACAGGCATGCAGTGCTGACATTATTACATGGACATCACTGAACCTACTCGGTCAGGAAATCAGTATGACAAAGTCTGCAACCTAGCTATGAGAAAATGCAGAGGATGGAGTCCAATGTGGCGCAGTTCAGTAGAACTTGGAGAAAAGGCAATAGGATTGCACCTCGTGCCGCTGGGCTTTAAAGACCACTATGACCCTCCAGGCTCCGCCATGTTGGACCTTGGATCTCATATGAACACAAACCTCTGAATTCTGAATATATGGTTTGATATGTCGTATCAAATACGACAAGCTTGGACAATATTTTTTTTTAAATATGGAACATTCTAGAAAAAACTGATAGCTTGGCACTTTTTTAAATATTATTTTAAAGAGGGAATTATGTGACCGTTGCTTGGAAATGAGCTAGGATAGATGGATATTAGGGTTTATTTAAAGAATTCACACTTTGATGGGATATACTGATTTTGGTCATTATCTTATATTTAGATGTATTATTTTGTACTCTTTAGAGAATTAACCATCATTATCGTTATTTTTTTCAAATTATGGCATTAATTTATACAGCATTAATTGTAAAAATTACACAGCATTAATTGTACTATCAAATATTCATAATTTGTTCTTCAAGCTCTTACAGCAGTGATTGAAATATTTCCTCATTTAATCACATCTAGCACATTTTCTCCACCATAGTTTGACATGATAACTGTGCACACATACCGTAAGCACTCGTATGCGTGTACGTGTCTTAAAAGGAATGAACCAAGCTCACATTTGTGCAGTGTCAAAGGAGATAATAAGGCAGGAATGCACATTCTTTCATTTTTAATATCTCATTCATTGTATCTGGTATCTGATGCACTGTTCAGTTCTACATGAACAAACGACAATAAAAAGGGAAAAGAGCATGGAGAATTTTGTCGGGTTCAATATTATTTAAAGTAAGCTCTGTTTGTTTGGGGAATTCAAGAACAAAGTTATTTTTATCATGCTTGTCGAAGGAATGCCGTCAGTGGTGACCTTTTAGTTAAGCTAAGCACGAGTGCTTGATTTGTACATAGGTAATGCCCCACTATGACACATAAAAGTTAGTGTAATGTACATGTATATTGTAAAGCTAACACCTTTTTTTACAAGCCTTATAGTTGTAAGATAGTATGTGCAGCAGCTGTATATATACCAACTATAGGCACGGTGTGGGGATGGAGCTTGTCAATGAGTCTAGTGCTCCTGCTCTGTGGCAGTCAACCAGAACTCCTCCAATTCTTTGCAAAAATCCAATTTTGAAAATTCATTTATATCTATAACCATGCTGTTTAATTCAGGCACTAACCTGCAAGTTTGGTGAGTCATTTTAGAAGTTTCCAATATTGCTCAGTAATTTTCATTTTACAACTTACTTCCAACTGCGGTATTGCATCCAATCCAACGGCAAAAGATTATTTACGAGAAAGCAGTTCTACTGTGCAGAGATTTAAACAGTCACTCTGCTCGACTGATGTCATGAGTCATATTACCAAATGCGTCTATAAAAATCAAGCGTTAATTTGCAGCTGTGTAACAAGGCCTGGAGTGCGCTGTGATTTCAATTTACCGCCTACATTATGAGGCTCAGCAGGCTCAGTATTACTGTTTAACAAGAACAAATTATTGGTCTCAATAAAATGCATTATTTATATATATATATATATATATATATATATATATATATATATATATATTTTGTTGACAGTTTTTCCCCCCAAAAAAAATTCTCAGCAAAAGAAAAAATATAAACAAACAAACAAACAAACAAATAAATAGCTGAACAGATGAATGAATACTCTGATGCATTTTGTCTTTATTATTATTATTATTATTATTATTATTATTATTATTATTATTGCACTACATTGTGTTGACTTGTTTCAGTAGCTAGAACTGTACAAAGGAATGAATATCATTCATTTAAAATCCCAGGTGTGATCCTGAGCTTGTGCATTCTTTGAGGCATTCCACATGTTCTCTCAATATCCATGAGGGTTTCCACTGGGTTCCCCAGTTTTCTCCCATCTCCCAAATCCATGTATGTATGTAGGTGAACTGGTATCACATAATTAGCTGTGAATGTGTGTGTATGTGTGTTTGCGTGTGTGTGTGTGTGTGTGTGTGTGTGTGTGTGTGTGTGTGTGTGATGGTGAATGTGATCCATTCAGGGTGTATTCATACCTCAGGTTGAGTGTTTTATGGATATATTCCAGATCCACAGTGACCTTTACCGGGATAAAATACTTACTCAAGATGAATAAATGAATAGATTATAGCATGTTATAGCTATTATCCATGTTGTTGATTGAGTCTATTATGAAGACTGACACAGAAGGCGTGTCTTTGCATGCATACTCTAATCCATATATGGGAATTGAAAAGATGTTGAATACTCTAGATGGCAAGTAAGTGTGTTTTGAAAGTTTAAAAGCAGCTTTTAGTGCTATCTCTATGGCAAACACAAGCTCAGTGGCAGGATATCAGAGAAAATCCTACTACTACGAGTAAAACAGTCAGTGCCAGGTGGCCAGAAATGTATGACATGACTATCCTTGAGTTTATAAGTATTGGACCCATCAGTCTGTGGTATGCATTAAGACAAATTGTTCACTTGATTCAGTGCTTTGGTGTTACTTCTAAAGTGATCCATAGTATTAAAAAGATAATTGGTGAGAAACTCTATAGAACGTACTGACATTTTAGACACTGCCCAAGGTTCTGCAACATTAGACATGATCCACAGTTCTGAAAAATTAGACACCATGCAAGATTCTGAAATTGTATATACTGTACAAGGTTCTTAAATATTAGACACTGTCCAAGGTTCTGAAGCTGTATACACTGCCCAAGGTTCTTAAAGATTAGACACTTTCCAAGGTTCTGAAACATTAGACACTGAGTCCTGAAACTGTATATACTGCCCAAGGTTCTTAAATATTAGATACTTTCCAAAGTTCTGAAACTTTATACACTGTCCAGGTCCTGAAACAGTATACACTGCCCAAGGCTTTCAAATATTAGACACTTTCCAAGGTTCTGAAATACTAGATGCTGTCCAGGCTTCTGAAACTGTTTACACTTCCCAAGGTTATCAAACATTAAACACTTTTCAAGGTTCTGAAACATCAGACACTGTCCAAGGTACTGAAAATAAAATGGATTTTCTTTTGTAGATCCAAGCTGTCTTTGCATTATAGACCTATATCAGCATCAACATAAATAAAAACCATTTTAAAATAATATTTAAAAATGAATAAATAAATAGTTTTAATTTCAAAATGTAAGCTGCTAGATACGCCCTCAGTAGTTCAAAAAAATTTCAAAACACTTATACATAATATA
>JAQQZR010000035.1:9763475-9775781 GCA_030068235.1 Notoglanidium macrostoma | reverse complement strand
CTTTTAATATATTTTGACCAAATTATTTATATATATATATATATATATATATATATATATATATATATATATATTCTTCTCACATTCCTCACAGCTTGTCACGTTTGTCCAGTGTGTCTAAACATACGGCTTTATTACTCCCACTCTGACCTCTGGTTTTTAACAGGTGAGGAACAAACCAACAAAATGAGATGCTCCATCCCCACAAAGCTTGGTGCCCTTCTATGCAACTGACCCATTGGTACTGTTAGATATGTGATGTAGACTGTAATCACTGCCTTTTAGACACTGTGAATTTTTGGTACTCTATATTTTTGTATATTGTACATTGTAAATGTTAATAAACCATGATGATGACTCAAATTAACTGCTGCTAACTCCTCCTTTTCAGCTCGTTCCAAAGCTTTACCAAACTGGGTCATTCCTTTTTCTGTGAAAAGGAAAGTGTTTTCATACTGGCACAGGATTTTTAAAATTTCTTTAGTTTTGTGTTTTGTTTCTGTAGCCAGTGTGAGCCTGGATATTGCACAGTCCCATTTGTTTGTGCTGGGGTTTGCTTGGTTGGCTAGGTTGAAGGATATCCGACTCCAGTGCTGACAAAATTGCAGATCTGCCACATTTCCCAAGTGACAAAGGAGCCATCTGAAGGAATAAATGGCTGTCAGGACTTGCATCCATCTGTAGTTGGTAGACATCATCCTTTAGACCTTGCACTTTCACACGTCTATTCCACTATCAGTCTTCACAAATATTATACTAGGCATTGCTGTGCAAACGTTAGTTACATTGAGGATAAATCCATCATTGTTTCAATCCTGTCCAGTCCTGTTCGCGCTAGATCCGGAGCCTGTCCCGGGAATGTTGGCTGTGAGGCAGGAATACACCCTGGCACCATGCTCACACACACTTTCATACATTCATTCACACCTTAAGGCAAGTTAGTACAGCCAATTCACAAGAAGAACGAGAGCTTAGAGGAAATGCCTATGGACAAAGGGAGAACACTAGAGACACCAAACTGTTACCAACTGTACGAACATGCTAGCCATTAAAACTACTCGGTTGAAATTCAGAGTTAGTGGAGGACATTTTTAAAAACGTGAATGATTTTAGGATTGTATATGACTACAAAAGAGGCAGTGATCAAGAGCCTGCCCTTAAGGTGTTTGGACTAAGGTGTTTATAAGCATTCATATCATTGTCAAGTTCAACTAATCTGTTACATCATGAAACTGCTTGTGAGACACGAACTATAAATGATCAAGCCTTTTTTTTTTTCTCTTCTGGTATGGAATCTTTGGTCATTGCTAATATGAATCACAAACGTGTATGCATCTAACAACTGTCTATATAAACGCTTTCTGGCCCTGAAAAATGTTCATTTTTTTGCAGAGCCCCTTTAGGAAAAACGTAAATGAGATACTTGGTACTTAGGGGCACTCATTGTTCTCTTATTTCCAGTGAGGGGAGTGAAAACGAGAATGCAGATCACTCGAGAGAAGATTGAAATCAGACGAGCACTAATCAGGACGTCTACTTGCATGATTTTTCTCAGTTTGTTATTAATGTGAGCTACTGACTGGGACAGAACTGTTTTTCTAACTGCTCCGACTGAAGACTTTTTCCCAATGTATGTAGATACAAGGTTAACAGACTGACAGCTGCATGAAAGTTTTTGTGAAAGCTGATACCATATTCAGTCAATAGGCTCAGCTGAGATTAAAGGCAGCAGAGAGAAGTGATCCCCTACTGTGTCTCTCTGCAGATCGCTGTGTGCCTGGCTGTCGAATCAGGACCAAGATGCTCAGCTTGTTGCTCTACAGTCACTAAGAAATGCTGAAAGTGGGTTTTATTGATGAGCGTAAAGCTGCATCAATCAGCCACTATCTACCGAAGGACTGGGACTGACGGATCACCAGTGGCGTCCTATCCAGTGGCCGATCCGGCCTTGTGCCAGTGCAGAACCCCGTGTGAGAGTGAGGAGCAGAGGCTCATAGAGATGGAGAGAGGGAGAACAGAGATTGAGGCACTCCGAGAAGTCTTAGTCATTGAGTAATGGCTGGAGTTTCATCCACTCTGATTCCTCATCAACACCGAATAGACGTTGGGGGTTTATTATCCGTCTGACCACTCTGCTAACCAGTGCTAACCACCACACCACCGTGCCACCCTGGTAACATTGTTCACATCCAATGTCGTCATTGAGGCCCAAAGTTATTTTTAAAATCTTCAAAGGAGAATTTACACGAGAAATTTGATATTCATGAAAATACAGTTAGTTCGGAAAATTGCTTGCATTCTACAAGTATACAAGTTTGTGTTAATTACTAGGGCAGTGGTGGCTCAGTGGTTAAGGGCTCCGGGTTACAGCTCAGAGGGTTCAAGCCCTTACACTGCTAGGAGGTCAATATTGGGCCCTTGAGCAAAGCCCTTATCATATCTGCTCCAGGGGCACTGCACCATGACTGATCCTGTGCTCCGGCCTGTACTTCCTAACAAACTGGGATGTGCAAGGAGTAATAATCATTTTTATATTTGAAGAATAAAGGCTTTTTTTCTAAACTTACATATAACAAGACTCATTAAAGGACCGCTATGTAAGATTCAACCAACTGGACGCTTACATTCACACTCCCTTGCATTTTCTGTGCTAAATAATAAGTATGTTTGGGTTCTCAGACTTGTTAGCGAGCACCAGCAAACACTTCCTCTTCTTTCTTCTTCCTCATCTTCCTTTGTTTTTCTTTGCCATCTTTCTTGTGCTTCCTTCTGGATTCACGCTGCCACTTGTTAAAACACGAAGCACAGACGTTGCTCTCCGGAGGTTTGTCTGTTCTGGGCTACTGTAGCAGCGCAACATGGCGGCTCCGTGGCGGTGGACACCTTCCCTATGTAGGTATAGAGGACTCATTTTAAGCTTACAATAACACAATAATTCGTAGTTACAGGTAATTATACACTAATGAAAACATGAAATTTATTAAATATATTATGGAATATATATACTCTGTTTATGCTCATAGATACTCTCAAAATCCTACATAGTGGACCTTTAATGTGAACCTTTGTATGGTGTGGCATGAAATTTTATATATTTATTAGGTTATCAAGTTTAAGTAGCTATTTATTTCAACTCCATACACAACTGCAGTAAAAATTTTGCAAACCTATATTGTTTCATATTTTGCCCTCAACTTTAACCCAGATCTTCTAATTCTATCTGATGAGATGTCTGATGCATCACTTTGACCATGAAGGATCAATCATAACACGCTGCGGATCCATTGCCACGGGAGCGCTTGTCCATGGCTTGTACCATGATCCAGTTCCTTTCTTGTAATTACGTTCGATCCTCTGTCTTCTTGAGTTCTCTTGTAGACTGTGTGGGTAATGGAAAGCATCTGATGAACATTATGCTCTTGCTTGCTTTGGGATGTTTGCAAACAAAACTGATAATCTTTTGATTTTTGGATTCCACAGAGAGAGAGAGAGAGAGAGAGAGAGATGGCAAGAAACATGTGGGCATATTCAAAAGACCAGGAGATGATAGAGTTTCATATATCAGAGGCTGAAATGGATTACATTTAGGACCCTATTACACTTCTGAGGAAGAGAAATAACAGAGTTATAATGTAACAGATATCTGGAAATCCCTTTTGTCACACTAACCAGATTTGATTGCTGTGAAGTAAACTAATTTATGAGGAAGAATCTTTTCAAGAGTGGTATGCAGCCGTGACCTAGCATGAAATAAAAGTATAATCAGCACATGCCTTTTCTCATTTCACTTTGACTGTAGCCCTGATTGTGAGTGTATGCTACAATAATACCCCACAACGCCAGGTGCTAAGCTAAGCTGTCACATTCCCAAACCTACCTTGCGCTCATCGGTATATTACAACGTCTGCAACACAAGTGTATTCTTTCGCTTACCCGTCCGATTTACTAATATCCTCATACCAATGTACAGCTTACAGTACAGATATTCTTGCTACCATAACTATAAATATTATAAAAAGCCTGTTTTCTTAGTGTACTATCTGTATATCACTATACCATTCTATACCCTTATAAACACAGCGATTAAAAAGAATGCGTAGTGTTCATGTAAGGTGCACGAAGATGCGTGCTGTTCGATGGGCAGAAAACGTAAAGCAATAGCTTTACCCGTGACTGTTATAAAGCTCTGACACTGGAGACTCCTTCCATAATTATTTAATTAACATCTATTTATACAAAGCTTGACCATATCAACGATACATTTCAATGCAAAAAACATTGAATGTCCCGCTGTGACAATAACTTTCTAACTATTCATCTCAAGGTCAGTGAAATAGGTTACACTGAGTTGAAATGAAATGCGACTGTGCAGTTCTTTCTCATTAGCATGTGTGGAGGAGGGCTAATCCTGTTATTGGCTACGGGTGTATGACAGGGAGAAATGGGTGCGAGGTAGCGACTGGGCAGTGATTTAGTAGGCTTTTTCCAGCGCTATTCCCATTAATGAAAGCAAGAGGAGGCCAAATGATGTTAAATGACTACACTGCGAAGTGAATTTGGAACTAAAAGGCACCTCCATTTATACAGCTTGACCCAGAAAAAAAGGGATAAAAATCAGCACTTCATTTGAATCATCCTAGATTATATTTGTTTAGCGAGGTATTGATTCAACGAGCATTTTCACTTTTATTTCATCCACATAAATATGACGATGACGGTTGTATAAATATGACTGAGCGACGCTTGGACAAACAACAGCATGTACTGTGGGAGCGAAAAAATAGCAGACAACACAAAAATGATACAGCTGGTGCTTGGATCCATTCTATGGTCCATTTCTGTGCCTTACTGAAGAGGTTCTTGCAATGCTTATATTAAACCAAGGTAAATGGCAGTGACATCATACATGCTGAACAAGCCATTTTGCATTACATCTTTTGCCAAAAATACTGATTAATTGTCAATTCAATTTCTGAAATGTGAAAGGCCAAAGATTTCACTTGGGATCACTTCCTGATATACTAAATATAACAAAGTGCTGACTAAACAAGGTTTAGAGCTTTTTAAGATGATTAATGAGCATTGCAGTGCTTGTTGCCATTTCTAACCCTTTCCAAGACCGTGAGAGTTAACATGTCTACCCATGGCTGCTCATTTCCTCAATCTTATGATTATCTGCATTACAGTATTTTCCATGTCAAAATGCTCAGACTTGTAGACTAGATTTCGATGATGATTTTAGATTAAATCAGGATGTAGCACCCACAACAGCAGAATGATTTGGACAGATCTGGAATGATTTTGAACGAGCACGAGATTTTCTATTATTAGTCTGGAATTGTAGCTGGCTGCCTACCGTGTGGATTTACATGACATAAGACAAATAGAAAATGGCTGATTCACAATTATATCGCTTTAAAATGATCATTAGACAGCCATCCAAATTTAAAACAGCTTTGTTTATCAGGATAATGTGGAAATATACATTAAGTAGTACTTATGTTACTGTATGCCTGGTCATTGCTGCTCGTGTGAACACTCTGGGTAAATGAGCTCAGTAGTATTTGCTGCTGCTAGTTACTGGGTTGTGTGTCCTCCATATTGGAAAGTGGCGAATGTGGTTGTATGGTAAAGCGTGTCCATTGAGACAGGTCAAATAAGCTGTAAATCACTTAACAATATTTGCTTCGATACATGATGATTTGGTTATAAAAGTATTTGAATATTTTTGGCACAAAATGAACCCGATTATCCCGTTGAAACGCACACAGTCATACAAACTCTCCAGAATACGTCAAAGACCATTTGAACTGTTCATGGTTGCTCATTTGAAACAGTTGCAGGTGGCCCAACACACCCGAGCTATTACAAATGATATAGAATTAAAAAAATATATATACTAAGTACCAAGAAAACTATTGTAGTTTAACCCATTAAATGAAGGAATTAATCCATCTGGTTTGCATAATGCATTTAAAAACCTGGCAGCATTCAGCGTGAAAAATCCCGTAGATGTAGTCAAGCTCTAAAATGTTAATTTCATTCCATGTAAGGTTATTAAGCAACACATGACACGGTTGTAGATCACAATAAAATCCATCTGTACCCATTTTTAATTCCGGCATCGTGTCAGATAACCAGTGTTCTCGTAGGTGAATTGAATGCCGATACTCAGACTTTATCCCAAAATAAATCCTTACCGGCTTTGAGGCAAAGGATTTTCGGTTTTTAAAGAATGTCAGTCAGTTTCTCTCAGGAGTTTGTTTACCACTGAGCTGACGGTATAAACCTGTTCCCGGAGCCATGACAGTGTACCACAGCCGCTTGAACAAAATGCTCTTGTCTAAGTGAAAGACCACTCAGTGATAGACTCTTCATCACTCTGCCTCTTCCCTCGCAAGAGCACTTTAAACACGGCTAGTCTTGGAAAAACTGACTATGAGGGCCAACCTGTCAGCCCTGTGCTGAAACATAGGTATTTAACATTATTAGATGTGGTCTCTGGAGGGCCTTGCTGCAGTGCAAAAAGGCCTGCAAAGATTTATGAGGCTGCTGTAAATTTATCTCGATCTCGTGGAGTGGAGAACAACGGCATGCTTGCCAATGACAAACGCCTACCTGCTTGGCTAAGCCTCTAGTCAACGCAGCAGTGACCTGCTTCTCTCCATCTCTTTCCTCGGCTGAGTCAACAACAACAGATGTTTGGAGTCAAGGTTTTTTCTTTTACACCTGCTTTGTGCTCTTTCTCTGACTTATCAGCTCTGTTTCCATATGTTTTATGAAGCAGGAAAAGCAGGAGGTGTTGAAGTAACACAGCATGTGGTCCATCTCAGTGTCCCATTCGCAGCGATCCATCCACCTACTCTGAGCTCTGTGAAGCAGAGCCACTGGTCTACATAGGGCAAATGTGGCAGCGGGCTCCGAGTGTTTGACGTCATCACGGTCGAGGACAGCGTCTACAGCAGCTGCTCTGGCAGAAGTGCATCTCAGCTTGGCATCCGGTTTCTATAGGGACAGGTTAATGGAGCCAGTGACTCCTGTCGCCTCGACAGCTCCAGGCTGTGTCTTTCACCATCGTACCACTTTTATAACCAACACAGATCAAAGCAGCAACTTCTGACCTGGCAGCTACTAATGCACTCATGATGTGTCTACCCCAAAACCCATTTCCACCATTTCTCCAAGCCTCTGTATCACATTTACAAGCGAACAAAACTAGCATCCATATTCACCACCAAACAGAAAAGACACAAAGGATCAAAGGGAGCGTTCCGCGTTTGGTCTCTTGCGTAGAGAGTAACATGAGCTCACACTGGATGAGTCAGAGAGGCGCACGCAGGAGGGGAGATACTCCCAGAGCACCAGCAGAGTCCATCAAGTTAGTGAAATCTTTTCAAAATGTAATATGTATTAACTGAAAATTGCACTATAGTTGCCATCCAAGGTTTATTCTACCAGCCTGCCATAGCAACAAAATAAATGACAGATGAAAGTTTACTGGGATGTACATGGAATGACCAAGGCTAATGTCGTGACTTTTTCATCCATCTGGATCTTATAACTGTTCTAAGTCTTTAGGACATGCTGCTTTGGTTAGGTCATGTCTGTAAGCATTAGTGCTGCACTAGTGAGTCCAAAACTCATGCCTGATAGACCCCATATTTGAATTCAGAATCCGAGTCTCATCACGCTCCAAAATGATGGTTATTGCTCCGAAATGTTCCTTCCTTCATCTGAAGAGTGCGAACTGGGTTTTTCAGACAGCAGAGCCGATGCTAAAACGTGCTAGATTCTGTGAGCATGTTATACGTATGTTCTAAAGAACAGTTATAAGATCCAGATGGATGAAAAAGTCAGAATTTATATACTTCCGTGAAACTGCTTTGTGACAATGTCTGCTGTTCAAAGCGCTATACAGATAAAACTGAATATTCTGCTGTAACCCGGAATTACTGACACCCACTTAAAATGGTTGGATAAACTAGACATTACACACGAACATTTTTTAAAAATATTCGAATTTAGAAAACTCTTTGCTTATGCATAGCATGTTGGGTGATTAAAGCTATATTTAGGTGCATCATTGTTGTGATGTTGTTTTGTGCCCGGAGGTTAGGAAGCCTTGTGACGACGGACAGCATCATAAATTTTTACTAAGTTCCAAATTATTTCAGTCCAAAACCTGGTTGAGTTTTAACAAATTGATCAGCCTTCATGCTTCCAAATGAACATGGAAGAAGTTATGAAAACAGGCCGTGACCAACTCTTGGACTCTTTGGATTTGAACCTTCCTGAAAAGAAGAGTTGACATCCACATGCACAAAGCTAAGAATATAAAGGAGCTTAAATGTTACGAGTTGAGGATGTTTCTTCACAAGAAACCCACTGACAATGTATTTGTTTTAAATCGGTGTCCACAAAACCTGCCTGTCACACACTGAGCCTTCAGGTTGATGCTGGTATTTCAAAGCTTCTTCGCCGTCACTGGATTTAACACACAAAGATTTGATCGGAACACTTGAACAAGATTGTCTGATCGGAGCATTAATGAGGGAACTAAGTTTTAATGGTAAAGGTTTGTGTGTAACTGAACTCAGAGATATCTTGCCAATATTCAGACCTAAATACACAAGGGAAACATGGTGAGCGCATTTGAAGCTGAAAAATAATTAAGGGGTATACAAATGTCACTCGGAATGACAGTGACCCCAATTTGCATCAGGCATTCGACAATACAATTCGTGTCAGAACAAAGAGCGAAACTGGATGTTACCAAATTGCTTGTTGCTGAATGAAAATTCCTGTTTAAATACACAATCTTCTTTTAGACAGGCTGTCAACACTGACATAAAAAGCACCACTACAACACTCGGCCAATTATGGAAAGCCAGTCTGAACATTTTCAGCTTTAGGACTGGGAGAATACAGATATATGGCGTGTCGGTAGACTCGAATGGCAATAACACTTCCATACCATCGTACCTTCCATAAAACTGAGCAGACTATATAGCAGTAATATTATGATTTTATGTCCCCCTTGAAGACCATTTCAGAGCTGAGGGTGTCATTATGGTGTGTGTCATGTACATGGCCCGGTTAGTTCCTTCCCCGGCTTTGTAGAGACGCTGATCGATTGGCTCCCATTACCATTAAGCACATGATTATTTATTTTACTCAGAGACTTGTGCAAGCTCAATTATTTCTAGTGCAGTGTAATGTAACCCTACTGATTAAATATTTCAGTGACACTACAGAGATACAGAAACAGGTGGTAGTCAGCATGTTGGAAAATGTAGAATGTATTTCACTGAGATTTGCTTCATCTTAGAAGAACAATTACTCTACATCGGCTTGTCACGCTTTATTGCTAGTAGGAAGAATAGTGCAAACTCACCCACAGTATATCCCAGTTCCTCCCGTATACGTTACTTCTATTTTATCACCTAAACCTGTTAGTGCTGCCCATGAACATGGGAAAAATGCACATTGATGCAGTGATTAGCTTCACAGCAAGGACGTTCTGGGTTCGAGACTGCCGGCTAAGTGGGGCATTTCTGTGCAGGGTCTGCATGTTCTCCCTATGCTATAGATAATAATCATCTTCATCATTATTATTAGTAGTAGTTATAGTAGTATTTATTAATTAAAGAAAGTCATCATCTTCTACTCGTATGCGTTCTTGAGAAAAGTGCCTAAACAAGGAATATGAGTGGAAAAGATCACATTAACATTAATCCCAGCCCTTCTGGATGGTGCCCAGGACATTGTGCAGAGCACTTCAGCACGCTCATGGTCTCCAGAGCCTACTACACAATCCTGATGTCATCCCTGATATCTCCATCCTGAAGTGGGTGGAGAAGGTCATGGAGTACGTACAGGCTCCAGAACAGTGAGCTCACATGCACAAGGTTTCACTTCAGGGGACTGAGAGCCATTATTTAGAAGTGAGCGAGCAGCCTGTGGGCTTTTATCATGACACGTTAGAGTGCCGTCACGCGCTGTACATATATCGGACAACTTTATCCTCACCAAACTCTGAACATTTCCTTCTGCACACATCACTGTGTCAATACCATGGAGGAGAAAATGAGGCTTGTTCTTTCAAAATGTGTTTTTAATAAGGTGCTGAAAATCACATAAATGTACAGAAAGACAAGGACAAGAACATCCCGATCCCTAAAAATCCCTTTGATTAACAATAAAATGAGAAATAGTACATGAACGCTGGGCGTCTGAAATGCGGTTCTGCTCAGAAACAAGACTTCTGTACAGGGACGAGAGAGGGGAATAAATTGCACAGGTCACTGTTTATTAAGGCAACCTTTCACAGTGGGCCAAGACACAATCCTTTAGTGCATAAAAAAAAAAACCCCAGAAATAAAAATCACATCCAGGCAAAGAGGTGCAGAGCCGTGCCTTCCCATAATCCTCTGTGGCACCACTCTGTGACAGAGTAGGCATGGGGTGTATAATAAAAAAAAAATAATAATAAAAAAAAAAAACACGTTCAGAGGGCAAAAGACAAAAGTTATTTTGCTGAGTTGTCAGCTACAATTTTTTTCTATGACTGTTCCAGTAAAACAGTGCTTTAAGGCCATGTTTAAGCCCCCCAAAATCCACAGATCCATCAGCTAGGTCCCTCTGAAGATTTTCTGGAGTTAGTTATAGCATCCCCTTCTGTAAGACAGTTTGTTTAGGTTCTCTTTGGAGACTTCTTTAATCTGAAGCCCTGGGACTTATTGAACCAAATTACACCTTACAGAAATCTTAAAAAAAATCTCCTGAAGTTCTTTTTCAAAACAAGAACTCCTAGTGGGAAAGACAGTAAAAAGGCTAGGCAGTGAGTGGACCTGCAACCACCCAGACGCCGTCAGCTATAATCGTCATCTCACTAGTAAGATGAACTGCTACATCGAGAAGATACATAAATGCTCATTAATGATGAGAGGAAAAAACAAACCTTCACAAGGCTTCTTACTGCATTATTCAATGTTTATCCACAGGTTCGGTTTTTTTTTTTTTAAATACAGTATCCCTTCTTACATCCCCTCTGAATATCCATTAAACAGGTCTTATCTTCTGTTAGTGTAATAAAAAAAAAACAAACAAACAAAAAAAAACAACAGCATAAGTTACAAAGAATCCTTCAGCGCATGCTTTTATTTAAATGCACCAATGGCGCAACTCGTAAAAGCTAAAACAACACCCAAAAAAAAAAATCCTCAAACGTCCGTACAGTTGATGCTTACACTGTGCTAGCAGCAGCTGTAAACAAAAGCTCATGAATCACATGGCTCCTCATACACAGGTGTGAATCTGTTCTGGGACTGATGAGCCAAAGAAAGACCTGAAAGAAACTTCTAGAGCATTCCTCCCAGTGAACTACACATAAAGAGCCTTCTCCAATCACAGGCTTTAAAACTGAGAGGCAGTTTCAATCCCAAAGGATGTGAACGAGAAGCAGAAATCATCATTTGCATAATAATAGGTATGGAAAGAGAAAATGAGAAGGCAGAGAGGAGCATGTAGGCCACTTCATGACAAACGATCACAGGTCGTTTACGGTACTACTTCCTTCACTGTCTAGGTCATGGTAATGAAGAACACCGAACTATGAAGAGAAAAAAAAAAAAAAAAAAAAAAAAAAAAAGAAAAAAAAAAAAAAAAAAAAAAAGAGTGAGCAAGACTTTAATTATCCCTAAAAGTCCTATTAAATATCCAGAAAGGGCAAGAGGTCTCATTGCACAACCTTGTAGGAGACAACTCCTTTATTAGCATCAACTCTCATGTAATGAATGTACATCAACACATCACCATTAGTTCAAGTAAAAGAACATTTAAAAAGAGGAAAATATCAAATACACATAAAACAAAAGCAAAACAACAAAACAAAAACAAAAAAAACACACACACACACACCACCCTTACTACACCATCATAGGTAAGGTGCTAGCTTCTTTTCTTACTTACAACGTTATTGCAAAGTACTGGCAACTAGGAAACATGTAACTTTCTCGTTGAAATGAGAGAAAGATGATGCACTTCCTGACTTCTTTGCACAAGTAGATGCCAGCACAGCTCAGTCTTTTTTCTGATTCTACAGCCCACTCAGACTGACACAAAGACGTCCAGATAGAGACGGTCGTAAGACTCCCTGAAGAAAAGAATGAGGACTAGACTGAAGAGGCAGGAACCCGTAAGACACCAGTTCAACCAGGAAAGCTCTGAAACACACACACACACACACACACAGAGAGAGAGAGAGAGAGAGAGAGAGAGAGAGAGAGAGAGAGAGAGAGAGAGAGA
>JAQQZR010000035.1:9740571-9763375 GCA_030068235.1 Notoglanidium macrostoma | reverse complement strand
CCCCCCCCCCCCCCCCCCCCCCCCCCCCCCCCCCCCCCCCCCCCCCCCCCCCACTAGGCAGACAAAACTGAAAGGCATTTACAGATGCATCTCTAGTTTTATGAAATTCAGATGACTGATATAATTGAATGTGCTCCATGACTTTTCTCTTTTTCCCTTTTCTCTGATGAAAGCTTTTATCCTTATTTCTTTTTCCAGAAAAATAAAAGAGGCACGTAACATAACTGCAACAGCACGGATAATAAAGAATGCTATTAAAGTCTTGGGGTGGGATGGAAAAAAAACAATAAAACTCTTTGGGACACTAAAGCGTCGTTATTTTCAATAAATCATTAAATAACACTTCAATCAAATTCCATGAAAAGATTTAAGAAAACATGATTTTTACTGCATTACACTGATCATTTTGGATTTGAAACAAAACTAAGGTTCCATTACTAGCACATTTAAAAAGAAGAAAAAAAAAAAAAAAAAAAAAAAAAGTAAGGCATTAGCCACGAGCGATGCACCATGTCGTCTACGTGTACTGGGGCCACGGTTTATTTTATTACCACGCTGTCAAAATGCATCTATCAGACACAAACATGCTCAGACGAGTGAGAGAGGTCGCAGAAAAAAGATAGTTTTAGAGGTCAGGGCGTAGTGACGGGTTTACCGGCAAGCTGTAAATGAGGAAACCAGTGAGAATTTTTAAATCTATGCAGTTGCAGAACGTCACAAATCTGTTGGCACTCACTTTTTTCACTTTTATAGATTTTCAAGTCTTTCTTTTCCTGAATGTGGGGTGCAGATCTCAGAAGTATGTTTCTGCACTGAGTGTTGAGTAAAAGGCCTTCAAATACATTTTATATCAAACCATCGCTGAACCATGAAACAGAATCCTTCTAGAAATTGAGCCGTTATCTTTATTTATTGTGCTGGTCAGGTCTTCAATTTACACCGGCGGCGAGTCATTCACTGTACAACAGAACTTTATTTCGCTTTCCGACCGGGAATAAGTAAATAATATTGTGCAACTTGTCTGTATTGTTCAACATATAATTGTCACAATGTAATTAATCATAGTATACAGGCAAAGTTTTTTAACTCAACAAGAAGCTTAGTATTAAAGGGGATTTTTATTAAAAATAACAATAAAAAGCAGAATGAGCGCCAGCCACTTCGGTGACTGATATGGAATATTCCCAACTGCGATTCGTGTAGCGGATATGGAATATTCCCGACTGCGATTCGTGTAGCGGATATGGAATATTCCCGACTGCGATTCGTGTAGCGGATATGGAATATTCCTGACTGCGTCGCGGATATGGAATATTCCTAACTGTGATTCTTACATGGAATTTACCAGTCACTTTCTTCTAATATAACTCAAGGAACAGTGGAATCTGCCAGATGAAAACAGTGGAAAAAAGAACTTCAGAAAAGAATATTTATTCTTTTTAAAGTTATTGGTATGTTTGCACACAAGCTATAGATAGCAGCAAGAAGTTAATAATGTCGATAATATGACGGCGGCTTTAAAGGTGTTATATACACACACTATTACTGATAGATGAAGCCTGCATTATGAGAGTAACTCAGGAGTGGAAATAATGAAGGCGCTCGTAAAGGAATAATGCACATTCTAATTGAAAGCTATTAGGTCTCTTATTTAAATATATGAACAAAAACTAAATTAAAGAGAGGGCAGCAGGATTGCTGCCAAGTCTCTGCCTTAGCCTTACTGAGAATAAATTACACAGCGCCCACAAAGAGTACGCAAACAGGTCCACAGACCCAAAGCTTTGAGCACCATGCAGGGTCTGCTTCTGCCCTGATATAGATCTGGACTAAATATATCACAAAACAGCTCAAACACCCAGACCCCTAGGACAAGCGAGAGTGCACCTCTTAATTCAATAGAGGAGCAGGTTTTAATTTGACCACTTTGTGAAACTAGATAACAGGTTGATCAATTGCCCCTGAAGAGAGAGATGTGATCAATGGTGGAAGGTAAAATCCATGCTGGGTCTGCGGTTGCACCCATTTCGAGCAAATGATATGATTTGGCTTTGCAGCACAGTCCATATCAGCAAGAGAAAGAGGACATGGAGACAGCTTGTGCCCCGAGAGGGAGACGAGACAGGCAGGATGGCACAGAGGAGCTGCTCTGCAAACGCCTGCTCATTAATCAGTCCTCACTAGCTGCTCGACAACGCTGGGTTGTGGCGGCAGGTTAATGGAGTTGTGTTTACCTAGCCGTTTTATCTGAGCCACACGCCTGCCCTGGTCTCATCAATTTAAAAGGGAGAGAGGCAACATTAGCGGCAGGACGGTCACAGCGAATGCTAATGAGCGAGCATATCGCCCCACTCACACTCGAGTAATCCAATCAGATGTTCATAGAAACTCAAACATCCCAGGAGCGGTCAACATTCGGTTCTCCAGCGCTAATGGAAATTGGTGCACTTAAAAAGAGCAACAGTTGAACCTTGCTGACAGGAACGGTCTCTACCAAGAACGAACAGATCTCTCTCGTTTCTCACTCTCTCCTTAGCAATCGTGGCACGGCAATCATTTCCCCATCTGTCACTTACACAGCAGTTAAATTGCTGTTGTTATGTTTTATTCCTTTCCTCTCATCACGTTATACCTGGTGTCAAACGTGCAGAGATGTTATTAAGGCACCAATTTAGGCGGAGATGTTCCCTCTGGCCAGTGACTTGGGGGGATTTGACACGGTGACAGGGGCGGAGAAGAGTGACAGCTTGAAAGCCTCCAGGTAGAAGGACATGAGAGTGGACACAGGAGACGCAAACCCTCACCACCAGCACTGCTCTACTCTGATACGCGCCTCTTACTGCTGTAATTATTTCTAATCATAGCCCATTCAGGGCTCAGACTGATGCGTTCTATCAGCTAGGCTTAATGCTTTCAAATGCTGTAGCACTGCAAGTGGCTAATAGCTCACCTGATTATTAGTAGGCTGAAGTGGGTCTGTGTGAGGGAATTGACAAGGAGATAAAATACACAACTACGTTTCCACATTCCTCTACAGACAATTAAATCCGTAGTTGCAGTCAGTAGTTCACATACAGTCATAATGGACATGAATGTCATGGCAATATTGGTCTTTCAGTGATTTCTTTGAGCTTTGTTGAGTGGTCAAGAGCTCTTTTTCTGGAGTGGAACGATTGTAGAACATACATATTCAGTCAAGAAAAAATTTAGTGCACAAGATAATTTATTTTGGGTTTTCTGAAATGAACACACGGTCAAAATTATACATACGGAGTCAAATATACACATACACCCACATAGATAATCATTTAAGTAGTGCTGAAATTTCCAAAGTGTCCTTTAACTTGGCAAGGCCTGTTCTTGATCATGACTGACTACAGCAGGTAGCGTCTCTGTGCACAACATAAAAAGGGTTTGTTGGATAAGTAACGGGAGGTGGAGCAACTTTGCCAAGGTCTGGAAGAAGCCCCAAACGGTCACCCTCAGCTGAGAGGAAATTGGTTTGGATGGTCAGGAACAACCCAGGAACCATCAAGGCACAGGCCTGTCATGAAGTGGAAGCTGCTGGAACACTGTCTACAGTTAAACCAGGTTTATATTGCCATTGACTGAGATGTTGCCGTCCAAGAAAGAAGCCCAAGCTCCAAAATCGACACCTTCATGCTCGACTAAAGTTTGACCACATGGACAAAGAAAAAGCCTTCTGGATGAAAGTTTTGGCCACAGCGACCAGAGGTACAGAGGAACACCTGTTAAGCATGGTTGTGATTGCGTCATGCTCTGGGGCTGTTTTGCCGCCATTGATGATTTCCGAAATTCCTAAATAAATTTAAACTTGTGCATCAAATTCTTGTGTTTTTTTTTCTATTAAAGATGTCCATTGTACAATTAATCTCCCCCAGAAAAAGAACAGCTCAAAGAGATCATTGCCAATGCCATGACGTACATGTCCATGATGGCTGTATGTAAACGTCTGACTGCACCTGTACATGGCACAATCTTCAACTGAGCTTCAAAACTAGCAGGTGATGAGAAGTTCTAAAGTCCCTGTGCTGAAGCGGAGTACTTCATCTTAAAACATGTCAGCCATTTATACAACGATAATGGCTAATAATGCATTCAGCATAACAGAAAAACAGGATGACCTTGGTAACCTGGATTCTTCACAGACACTGCAGCGTTTTGCTTAGTATTCTACCCACACGGACGAGCACAAAGCAGCGGCATCAAACGTGCAAACAACTTTTTATCCTTACATACACTTTCACACTCAAGGTGAGCGAGTAAAAATGGCACGTGTCCTGCTGTCTGGAGTTCTGTTTTAATCATATGAGGAGCGTCATCAAATACTGAATGGTGGGAAATTCTCCAGCATTTGCATACTGTGTGTGACTCATACTGGTGACAACAGCGGGAACAGGGGGTGTGAACTGGAGCAAAACCGTCAGGGTAAGGATCAGTACGGGGTTGTAAGCAGCCGACAGGTGGTGTAACAGAGCTTCCAGTTGGACTTGAACAAAAAGGGAGTATTCTGCAGCATGAAGGGAGGATTGTAAATGCAGACTGACTCTGTTTAACGCCTCCTGCTCATCTGTATGAGCAACAAGATGGACGCAACTGATTAATTAACTGACGGGTAAACAAGGAGCTGAAAAATTCATCAAGGGAGGTTTATCAACCTTTCTGCAGGAGTGACAAGTTACACTTTGCTTAAGAGTTTAGCACTGTCCCACCTAGGTCTTTTTAATTTAGGGAACATAAGAGGAAGATTTTTTTTATTTTTTATATAGATTATAAAGATTAAGACTTTCATATTAATATTTACTCACCATTTACTAGCTAGTGTTAACTGTAAATCCATCTACCATTATAAACAAGCGTTAATCCTACATGAAGGGAAAGTAAATATACACATCAGAAGCTGTTATGCATACATAAGCCCTGAATAATGTCTGTGCTTTCTGCGAATGTTCTGTCTAGCAGCATTTAAAAGAGAAATGTTATGAATCACATTCTGTATCCCAGGAGTGATCCAACCAAAATGTTTGTATGGCAGACTGCAAGGAGGAGAAAAAAAGAAAAAGAAAAAAAAAAAAAAAAATGTTTGACAGTTGAGGAAAACAACCTGGGTAAAATTTCTGATGAAACAAGCGGTAATCCACGAGATCCACTGGCTTATAAACCAGTGACCAAACCGGCTGAGCCATAAAACCCCACTCGGCTATAGAATAGAGGAGTAAAATGTAAAGTTTAAAGATGTGGGCTCGGTCGGGCCCACAGGTACGGACAAGTCACACAGCTTTGTTTGGGACTGATAACAGAATCAGATTAGAAAAGCTGAGCTATGGTAATCTCACGGATTGTGCTATAATCTTCTCTGGAGGATCAACAGGAAGGCAAAAGCTGCATGAGGAAATCCATCACCCCACGTCCTCATGCTAATCCAACAGACTCTTAGTCACAGACACACACAATCCATCCAAGGGATCTCACATCTGGCAGGACTAACAGCATTGTGTGATGGGGTCTGTTAAACATGCTGTTTCTGGAAAATCGTAATTCACGGTTAATCATCAACTTTAACAGGTATCAGTAGATATTAGAAATAGGCCCAAACACAGAGTGTTCCCAGCATTAATGTATATGCATGAGCATCTGTCGTCTGTCAAAAGTCTTTAGGATGCAGAGATACTGCCCACAGACTAGGATTTCATGCCACATGGCTTGTTTTTGAGCAAAATCATGCGAGCAGCCAATTCCAGCAGCAAGGAAAGATGAGACAGAACCGAGATATAGGGTCATCATAGAGCTCTCACTTACCCATCTGCTCGCCATGAGGAATATCTCACAGAGTGTTTCATCAATATTCAATAGGTAGATTCTATTTACGCATGAGGATCCCCGTCAATCCCTCAGCCCACTTTTCATCACCTCACCTGATTGACTTTCCCATGTGCATAACCTCATGCTGGAGTATAATCACCATTCCGGAGACAGACAGAGGCAGGGTAGGACCAATCTAACTTTTGCCCCCTTTCCATTTTTAGTAAGATACCAATATAAGAGCTCGGAGTATTGATCAATTTCTGATACTGATCCAATACTCACAAATTTTTGGTAGCAAAGCGGACTTTCTGCAAACTGTTGCAACATCAAACACTATTTGGTGCGATGGTGTCATTCTTTAAGACAGCTGACTTCCTGAATTCACATCCAACATCTGTCACATCAGTCAGCATCGCACACATTCGCGACAGAAAATATAGCAGTGGATCAGAATGGAAAATGTCAGGACAGTTTAGTCCCTTACATTGATAATCAGTAATGGATCAGTATATCCCTCAACAGACAAATACATTAGCCAGGCGGTGTCAACTGGCAGTCCGGACAAAGCCCCAGTAAAGTATTTCTGATCAAACCTAACATACAGAAATGACGATTTCTGTAGAACCAAATAAAGTATGAAGACAAAAATTGGCCGGAGTTAATCTACTTCCGTTTTCTAAATACGAACCGGTTATACACTTATACGGTCATACGTGTTTATGCTCATTTTTTTACCTGAAGGCAACTCATTGACAGTCATACATATTTTAAATTCCTTTACCCTCTTTAGTCCGATTAGAGAAGTGATGAGATTATGATGAAAACAGAAAGTTCAAAGGCAGTTGTAAAGACATGTATGTGCTTATTCTCTGCTTCAGGTTCCAAACGGATGTTTTATATCTTCAGAGTCTGTGGAGCCAGTCAAAAGGGGTAAGGTCCAGACCTCAGTAAGGAATTTTTTTGTAACCGGACATTCACAAATTGTACACACCTGCACTAGGAATTATGCCAGAACACTGGGCCTCTATTAAATCAGCGCAACTAATTTTATTCCCATGGATTGCCTCTACCCAATGGGTCCGGGGAAAAAAGTCAGCAATATCATACCGGGTGAAAGAAGTCACTCCTCAGTCAGTAATCAAACCTAGTAACAGGTACCAAAAGTAACGGCCACTAACGCTAAAGTCCAGAATGACAATGTTGCCTGCTGGACGTTATTCTCAAGCTTTCCTGCATGTCTTGTTAGCCTAATCAGTTAAGTAGAGCTGTAAGGAAACCATGAAATACGCTGAAGTTCATATTCAAACCTGACTGTGACCTGAGTAAAAAAAAAAAAATCTATTTGATATACTCCGAAACATCCAATGATGAACCCTTTGGAGTTATTCCTACCTTGTGAATATAATTTACCTGTGAAGTAGAAGGTGAGAAAGAAAAGGAGCAGGCCTGTGAAGAGGTTGCTGAGGAAGGTGACCACACCGCAGGTGATGCCCTCTGGCACAGGGTAAACCGTCTCAATAAAAAGCTCGAAGAAGATGGGAATGCTGCTGTTGATGAAGATGCCCACCAGGATACAGGAGGTATAAAGTGTGGCTGAGGACACAAGAACATCTTTCGTTATCTTCAGCCCAAGCTCAGTATCAGGCCTATCATCCATATTACCCAGGCCAAAACATAAAAAAAAAAAAAACATTTCAGGAAAAATGCGCACAACCTGAAAATCTAAACCATAAACGAATTATACCTCATTCTAATGCGATATTCAGTATTGCTTACGCATACCCTCACTGGCCACTTACAGTTACAGCAGGAACACCTGTACACCAGCACATTCATGCAATCAGCCAATTATGGGGCAGTCGTGCAAGGCATAAAATCATGCAGATACAGGTAAAAAGCTTCAGCTGAAGTTCATTTCAAACAACAGAATGAGGAAAAAATAAATAAAAGTGTGATCCCAGTGATTTTGATCATGGCATGACTGGTGTGGGCTGATCTCCTGGGATTTACACTCAACAGTATTTATAGATAACAGAATGGTGTGATAAAAATATATATAAATAAAAAAAACCAAAACTTTTAGTAAGTGACAGCTCTGTAGATGGAAATGCCTTGACAATGAGAGAAGTCAGTGGAGCACGGCCAGACTGCTTTCCGCTGACAGGAAGTCTATTCCTTCAAATAATGCTTTCTAACCTTCGTGAGCAGAAAAGCATCTCAAAACGTACAACACGTCAAACCTTAAGGAAGATCGACAACAAAACTAGAACACCACATCATGTTCCACTTTCAGCCAAGAGCAGGAATCTGAGGCTAGAGTAGGCATGCTGTCGATTCACCGTAACTGGGCAGCTGAAAATTGGAAAAACATCACCTGGTATTTTTCCAATCCTCAACCATGTCCACTGTAACAGAACGGTCTCTCACATAATGTTTTCTGTTTTTCACACAATTCTGTCTAAACTCTAGAGACTAATGTGTGTGAAAATCCTAAGAGATCAGCAGCTTCTAAAAATACTCACTCAAGTCCAACTGGCATCAGCAGCCATGCTGTGGTCAAAGTCATATTGTGTATTTCAGACAGTCGTATTCTGCATGTCAATGGACTACGAAACCCTTCCCTGATCGTTCCCCCTATGATGGTGGGCCTCCTCAGTATAAACCAAAAAGGGCTCATATGGTGCTTAAAATACCAAATACTGTTTATAATTACAAGCAGAACGCATGTACAGTGAGCAGTTTGGTTTAGTGATAGTTTACAGGGTTCATATGTGGCATGTGTGCATGTGTGCCAGGTGGAGAAAAGCCGGTTAGCCCAGAGTGATGTGTCAGTATCATCGTGACAGTGCCCAAAAGGAAGCAGGTGCCAAGCATGAGATGATTATGGATGTCCAGGTTTGAGCTGGCTGATCTGATGGGCATATGTTCATATCAGACCTGCTTGTGTGCAGCCCCAGTCCCTGCTTCCCTTCACTGAGCTGGACCTAATGAGCTCCTCTGGCTCAGCTCCGTCAGTGCTCCCCACTGCAGTTTGCTTTCCCTGCTGCATGCTACTTTCCCACCTTCACACAACACCGCAAACAAAGGTTATATTTGTTCCAGACTACCTTTAGTGGAAGGCAGGTGAGTAAGACTGGTCAGGCAGGTGAGTGTGAACCAAGTGGCTGCCAGTGAGGCTCCAGCCAGCATCAGCACCGCAATCAGCTTCAGCATTCCCCGGATAGAGTCAGCAAATCTGCAACAGAAACAAGAAATAAAATAAGAACAGCAAGAAAGACATTTTATCTTTTCTTTTTTGCTCTCAGGAAATACAAAACGTCCAAGAGATGTTGTATCTGGTAGCGTAGCCAGAGGAGCCCTAGTTAAATTGACTCACAACTTCAAACGCACATGAAAGCATCCGGGTCAAGTGTAGTCAGAATTGACAAAGTTCTCCCTCCACTGCTTCTACTCGCAAATTTTAATTAGCACCTCTTATCGTGTTTAGATACGAGTGTCTCCAGGACACTTCTCTAAAATGCGGAAAGTCGGTGAGGAAAAACCTGAATTCGAAACAGACTGATAGAAAATCCATCCTTTAGGATGGTAAAAGTTCATACATGACCGAGCACAGACATAAAAGTGAGAAAGCGGGAGTTAATTAGAGGATTAAGACCTAGCAGATATCTTGGGAAGTTATTGAATAGCACCACACTTGCAAAATGCATGATGTAGCACCATTGTAATGAAAAATGTGAAAGCTAAATATGTGCAATCATTGGCTAGGATTATTGTACTTCAAGTCCTAATAATCTGTATGATGACGAGAAATCCATCTTGCTAAATAGGAATGTCTGCAGTAAAATACGACGGTTCTCTACGCAGTCTGCTACCTGGACTTTGCTCGTATCTTAATTTGCTAGTACACCGATTTTGCGTTCTAATGGATTTGAATGGTTCAGCAGTTTGATTTTTAGATCAGCATTTGTGCAAAGTATTGTCTGAATAATGAAATACAGTACAGTGCAAAAATCTTGAGCCACCCCTCATTTTTTTCATGCTTTGCTTCCAAAGAGACAGACCTTGTATTTTTTATGTAATCTTGAGGAATAGTTCTCCAGGCTGCCTGCATACCTCGATAGAAGAAGGAAAAAAAAAAAAACCCCATGTTGGAACATTATTGGTCATGGATTGGCCTCCCCAAAGCCCCCTGGATCTCAACCTTATTGAAGCAGTGTGGGATCATCTCGAACAGAGAACAGATCAAAAGGCAGCCAGTGTCCAAAGAAGAGCCTTGGAATGTCCTTCAAGAAGCCTGGTGAAATTACAAGAACGCTTTCCTAAGAGGGTTCAGGCTGTGTTGAAGAATAACGGTGCTCATGCCAAACATAGACTTTAAAGCTCATTAAAATTATACAAACTCTCTTAGGGATATATACTGTATTTACATACGTTTGCACATTTTGCAAAATATCATCTCATTTTCCAGGCAAAGTATAAAGAAATGAAGGGTGGCTGAAGACTTTTGCACAGTACTGTAGTTTAAGAATGTTGTCCGTCAGAGGAGACCCTCGGACGGGGTCTCATATGAGAAATAAGCTCACTTGGTGGGCAAGACCAAAACAATTAAGCAAAGGACCATATTTTTTCTAAACTACAGGCAAGGTAATTTCTCCCCCTCCTGGTTAATAGAAACCGAAGTTTTAAGTTTGGCTTACCATTGATTAAACACTCTTCAGGTTGGTAATGGGCCACCGCTTGATGGATGGCATTAGGCGTTTCCTTTTAATAACAGCGGTGTTTCTCCTTGCCCAAGTGGTCGTGGGACAATTAAAAGTTGCAGGACTGTTCATCAAGCGTCACAGCGTGCTCTGCGCTGCCCTGAACTACATGCTAATTGTTCATCTGTTCGGATGAATTCTGCCATGTCGGTGAACAAGGACTTTACTTTGAAGGGGACAGGATCTATTAATATCACCTCTAGAGCTGAATCAATTAAAATGAGAAGTCATCACCTTGTGAGCTCAGAGTTAATGCAGCCATTTTTCTACAGCCAGAACATGGCCCACTGGGCTGGGTATGCATGGAGAAACTGGGGTTTCTAATAACTTACACATTCATCCATATGCATTATGAATCACGGTAAAGAAAAAGCACTGAGGCCGCTTACACTGTATCTCATAGAGACCCATTAATGGCATGTCGCCCTGAAAACGATCAGTAATGGTACCACAAAGGAGAAGGCTGCCAGGAGGAAGTATGAAGGGCATCTGTTGCTTCTCTGACGCCTCCCTCATGCACTCCCAACAGAGCCTCCATTTAGTCCTCACAGACGCCGCATTTTCACACACAAGCATACACACAACAGAGGAGAGCCAATCAGCGGGGCGTCTGGCTTCTTTAATCAGTCTCTCTGCCTCCCTGTCCAAGCTGCTGTCCACTGTTTATTTGAATAACAAGCTGATCAAGAGCATTTCAGTGGGTTGTATGTTGCCCTCCAATCATTAAATGATGTAAGCTCTAGATTAACGTTTTCTACTAATTGTACCGCTGCCCCAATGTTAACCTTCAAAATAAAGAGCTGGCAACTGACTGACAGAAAGAGTTATGCGTTAATTTTCTTAATTACGAGCTTTTTTGAATACTGCCATTCCCCAGAACTGCTGACTGAACCCAGAGAAAAAAAAAAAAAAAAAAGTGTTTATTCATCAGTACAAGTCAGATCCCATCCCTCCTTGTGTAGCCAAAGTTCAGTCTATCTGCACTAGTGCCTATCCATCAGGCTTTGCAGCATGGCCATTTCATTAGCATTTTCAGCTGCCGTACATCACAAACGTGATTTTAATAAATTACATGGGAGAGGATGAATTAGTCGCGAAGCCTGGGAGAATCCAAACGGCCAGGGGAAAAAAAAAAAAACGTGCGCTTTACAAAATGGTGACATTGATAAAACAACATCTTTCAAGGTTGGTGAATATACAGTGAGGAGAGTCATTTATCTCTATACAGCACCGACACAAGAGATTCAAAGGAGATGCTGTATGATGTATAGGGCTATTTTACGTAAGACCTCAATTAACTCACATCTGCTTAATGCGAGGTGTCGCTACTTACCTTGCCATGGCTACTCCAAACACACAGCCTCCAACAATAGACCAAAAGCCTATCCATCCTGCATCTACCTGTTAAAAAGGAAGGGAGAGGAGGAGGCAGAGAGGAGTGAAAAAAACACAAGAGGCAACATAAGAATTATTCATTGCTTGTGATGCAGAGGCTATGCTCATTGAAAAAGTGGTTGCACTGTGAAAACAGGGTGCCTGTCTTCTGAGAGAACATGTCAATCAGGCGGACAGCAAATTGCCTGACTGCAGTCTGTGCAGCAAGCATGACCAGAGATCGAGCTTTAGGCAGAACACTCCGCTTCGACCGACAGATGTCATAAATCAGACAGTGCTGTGATGGGCACGGCTAAGGTCAAGCACGGTGATAGTGATGTAGTATTAGGGGTTGTATTTCAAGAATATAAAATACAACCTAGACATATCACCATAGAGACACTCCAAACCAAAGGCTCTATATGATGTCTGTCAAACTGGCTGAGAAAAGTAGTTAAAGGCACCAATGCTCTCTGTAAATAAGGAATATGATGCACTGTTTTTCAGTTTATTGCCAATTAAATCAAATCAAAAGCAGAGCTACCTCTTTCCAAGTTCTTATTAAATTCTCTCAACAGGCTGGTCCTTAGCTGCCTTCATATATTTGGGTTTTCTCACGAACGCAAAATGCTACTTCATTTCAAGGTTAGCATTTACACTCGGGCAAGTATGAAACATTTCAAACCCATTTAGTTGCCAGAAAGCAAATCCAAACACTTAATGTGGAGGAAAGAAATTAATGACTATATACTAAGAGGAACGAGAAAAGATGGGATTTGTGGTGTGTTAAGTGTAATTATGCATTTTTAAGCATGGTCAATAATCAGGAAATGAGTTTAAGACGCACGATTTAAAGCTGATGCTTCAGGCTCTTGGCACATGTGTGCATTTATAGGCCCTTAGTTCTCTCTTCTTAGAATCCTCAGGGCAAACAAACATTGCATCAGTCCTGGAAATAAGCACTTTCTCACAAACCATTAGAGGAAATGGCTTTAAAATGTTCAGCTGTGTTTTTAAGCCTTTACTTGGCAGCTTTGAACTAATCAAGCCCGTTTTGGTGTACGTCAAAATTAACTAAGCACCTTTACAAAGGCAAAAGACGCGCCCTTAATCAGAGCTTGTGGCCTAACAGCCATTCAGGAACCGACCACATCGGACTAATTACACCAGTTGAGGAAGTGCTCTTCAAAAATTCAGCCATGTCTACTGTCTTCTATGGACTCTATCCATCCAGTTTGACTTCGTGAGCCAGAAGGATGTCTGGTTCGGATCTAAACGTCTGTCTTGGTACGATACAATATGCAGGTGGGAATGGTTTAATGGCATCTGGTATTGATTTATCTGGACCTTCAGCTAAGCTTAGCAAAGAAAACATTCTTCTCAGTGCTCCCATCTCACTGGTCACATGTGGAAAACCTTAGTTTATGGAGAGTACAACATTCAGTGAGGCAAAAGTGTACACCTCCAACAAGACCTGCAGGGATATAAGGACGGAGTAGGACATCCACTTGACGTTACAGAAAATAAAATTTACAAAGAGTACTCATGATGCTGTATTTATTCTGTACGTGTCTAGGCAAAGTAAAATATTGTCTGGTCAAGCACATAAAGGATCGAAAGAAATGCATACTCCATGCTTTAATTTACAAGTCACAACTCTCCCTCCTTGTTGAAAATGATTTCTTTTGAAGGAACCTTGAAAGGTTCTCTCAATATAAGTGGCCATAAAAACAGGGAATGCTTCAGGTGGTTGCATCATGAATGACAATCATAATGGGAAATGAAGCTTGAAAGTGAGGAGCATTGCTCCAACAGCTGCGTGACACAAGAAAAGGACAATGTGCTCCTTTCTTGTTTGATTTCTTGAGAAGCAGCGTCCGTCTCATACTAAAATTTCAACAGGTCACTGTCACGCACAGGATGCGGAAACATCTCTCTCAGGCTGCGACAAAAGTCTTTAATGCCAGTGTGCACGGTCAGATGCAACTCTGAAGAGGTTGGGGAGAATCGGCGACACTGTGATGGAGGATGCCTCTCATTAAGTTGGGCAGCTGTTGAATGCAGAATATTTCGACAAACATGCAAACAGAGGAGTTTCTTGCATGCATGTTTGATTGTGTATCGCGGTATTTTAAAAGGTCTTGACGGTTTGCATATTAAGTCATGCATTTTTGCCCTTTATATAAGTTTGGGCCTTATTCTACAGTAATAAAAGCTCACGTTTACAGGAGTAAAGAGAATAAACTTTTTATCATGTACATGACGTAGGTTTTCGTTACATGAAATAATGACACATTATTTGATATATGGATTCAGTAAGCATGAAATAGTTGCATCATTTAAACAACTTTTTGTACTTTAGTCACACTGCGCGAAACTACCCGCCTCCAGGGTCGCTTAAGATGCAACTTTTTGTATTGACGAAAAGAGCTCTCGCTTTGCATGATATGGAGTGAAATCACGGTCATTTATATGATGTTAAACCGAGAAAAACCCGACAATACAAACACATAGGAATCAAGGAAACTGAGCAAAAACAGCGAGGACAAGAGTGCAGAAAATACACTGTAATCTTTGAAACGCAGCACACCGGAGATAAGTGTGCTCACTCCTCGTAGCCCTGCACTCCATTCACTGTTTTCTGGGTCCTTCTCAGTTTTTTGGTTGCTTCTGAAAAAGTTCGCTGTTTGTTACAGTACAGGGGAATCAAGGCAAACCATGAGTAACGGTAACTGTAATATAAAACAGTTAAAACTGAGCAGCGTGCAGGAAACAGTTAATGGAGTGCAGGGCTGTGAGAAGTGTGCACACTTCTCTCCGGTTTGAAACGCAGCACACATTACAGTGTATTTTCTGCACTCTTGTCCTCGCTGTTTTTGCTCAGTTTCCTTGATTCCTATGTGTTTGTATTGTCGGGTTTTTCTCGGTTTAACATCATATAAATGACCGTGATTTGGTAGTTTGACCGTTTCCTTGATTCCTATGTGTTTGTTAGTTGCATAGCATCTGCATCCGATGAATACGTTGTTATAATGTGATCGCGATATACAAAATACAAAATTCGTGTATAGAAATTCGTGACCCGATATATTGGGAGAACCAGCATACCTCCTAGCACTATTACACACTGATGCGAAGGCCTTTGGAGAGTTTCTTTTCCAAGGCTATAATTAGACTGTTATAACAACTGATTTAAAGTTAAAAGTCTATTCACACAGATCTGCCAGATTTTAATGAGGAGGTTCAGCAAGGAAAACAGTTTTAGAAGATTGTGCTGCGGGCTCCCAGTCAGTAACGGCACATGAACGTCCTGGGGTTAATTATGAGTCAAAATCAATTTAGGACAAGGAAATTGCATTTTTGTGCATTTTGCCTGGATCACAATGAAAATGATCGTCAACACAGCAGAAAAGAGAGTGAAGGATTAGATGTCAATACTGATGTAACTGCCGTCTAAACATCCCCCTTACACTCTCAGACTATACATACTGCCAACATCGATGGTACTGAATTATTCTGCTTTATGAAATACTCAATTTAATTTAAAAATAATCCAGGTGTGTGTTCTTCATGTGAAGTATGATGGTTTCTTACCTGGCTAACTCTGACAGGAGTCAGAATCATGTCCAACACGCCAGACCATCCAGCCACCACTCCTGTAGGCACTGAATAGGCAAGAGCGATCATCAGGAACCTCATGTTACTATAACAACAAAAGAAGAAAGATTCTGCTTATTCAAGTGAGAGTATATGCTCCGTAAATCTGAGGGTAATTTTATAGCATTTATATTCAGAGCTCACAAGCTCTTTAAGGGATACTGTATGTTTAAATGTCAGTGCTTGTCCATTCTTGAGTTAACTGTACAAACTGCAATCTTCTGAAATCTACTAGCTGTGAATATGCAGTACCAGACTGGACACTCCTTCTGATTCAATGTTCTTTCTTTATTTTTATTACTTATAAGACACTTCCTGTCTTAAAGGAGTGATGGACTGTTGTTTCTTACTACTTAGCTATACAGTTCTTTATATAATATGGATTAATTCAGTTGTCAAACAGAGCTATTTACTGTACACCATCACTACCTTGACAACACAACACAACTGATGATCTCAAACACATTAAGAAGGCAAGAAATTCCACTATTGAACTTTTTACAAGACAGCTTTTAATTGAAAATCGTTCCAAGTGACGACCTCATGAAGCTGGTTAAGATAATACCAATAATGTGCAAAGCTGTCATCAAGGTGAACACTGCCTACTATAAAAAATCTAAAAATATGAAATCACTAACACTTTGTTTAGCACATAAATCCATATTTGCTATTCTATTATTTTGATGTCTTCAATATTGTTCTACAACGGCATTCGTCATTTCAGCCTTAAGTCACTGCTCGGAGACTCTTCCTTTCTTACTGCAACTCATTTGTACAACAGATGAATTTGGATACCTCTTTACTTTTTGATTTTCGAGCACATCTGACCAATTTCTGATAAACCTGATTCACTTCATTCTAGGCAAGAGGACTGAGGCACTGCACTGGTGTTCAACTCGGAGTTAAGATGTGCAAAATTCCCTTCATTCTAGGCAACAACGGTAGCAACTGCATGATCATTTTTGTCATTTTAAAAACCCTTGTACAGCAACAAATGTATTTCGGTATAGCGTTACTGCAAGCAGATTTTGGTCAAAGTACTTTTTTTTTTTTAAATAAAAGTTTTAAAAACAGTTTACAATCATGTCGGTAACAAACACCACCACAACATAACCAAATATTCATACATTCATTTATTTATTTTCCTTTTACACTTTTCCTGGTGGGGGGTTGTGGCTCTAAACAAATAAGTGTTTCCCCTAAAATACTGCACTGTTTTACAATGATAAACATTTACTCTAATGTATTATATGTAAAAGCGTTCATTGTCCTTTGGTAATGGTCTCCTGACCCTAACACACCCATCGCTCAATAAAGCTAAAGGAGAATGCTGATGTAGAGGAAAAATGTTCCTCCTCACACAGGGCACCAGAAATGTTAATAATTTACATCTACAGAGGAAACAATGAGCTAGGTGGCTATGACGCTACATTTCACTCTACAGATCAGGAAGATAAAACGGATACTAAATCATATTAAGCAATCGTTTCGTTAATTATAACCTTTTGAAATTTTAATTAGCAATTAAAGTTAACAACTTATAATAATTGCATTAAATACATCAAAACGATTAAAGACCTCAGTTTTCCTCTAAGAGGAATAATAATCAATGACTCGGGCTCTGAAGGATCAGAGTTCGAAAATAGTTTGGCTTTTTGTAATATCAAAGTAATAATCAAGCCCAGGCAACGAAGTCCAACAAAATGTCAGAGGAGAATAGAAGAAACACCAGCTGACTACTGAGAGATTGTGTTGAGTGTGTGGGAGAGAAAAGAGAAAAAGAGCGAGCGAGAGCGAGAGAGAGAGAGAGACACACACAGAGAAACAGAGAGAGCGACACAGAGAGAGAGAGAGAGAGAGAGAGAGAGAGAGAGAGAGAGAGAGAGAGAGAGAGATAAATGCCAGGCTATGTGCGTGTGCATATGTGGTTGAACACTCCATGCTAAAGTTTGCACACCAGTACATGTAGTCACACTAAGCTTATGTAAAAATATCACTTAGATGAAATGCAAGGAGAACAAATTGAAAATAAAATGGTGAGAAATTTAACATTTCAACATGTGTTAAAAACGATAATAGTAATAATGACAAAAGTTCCAAAGCCCAGTAATCTAAATGGGGAAACGGGCTTTAGGGCGTTCTGTTCGGTGTAATGGTCTGACTGAGTGACCGTGTTAGTGAGTAGAGAGATAGCATGGACGGAGATAAGAGAGATGAATGACAGAGCAGGGATGCGCTGCGTGCAGGAATCCATCTGTGTAAGAGAATGCGGATTGTAACAAGGGCAGTTGTCGTTCATTCATTCATTCCTCTTCAGTGACCACTTTGTTCTTATCTCTATCCCAGGAACACTGGATGGGACAGCAGTCCATTGCAAAACACCATGCATACACATGTGGACGAATTCATTTGCACCGAAGAGCAATTAGCATGGCCACCGGCAAGGTTTTCAGAATGTGGGAAGACACCTAGAGGAAACCACCATGCCACCTATAAAGCCAAGCTTGACATGACTTCCCAATCTGCACAATCCTTATCCTAACCAGTACTATCCTCCAGCCCAGATGTACAGTCTTACTTAGCATTGCTTTCAGTTTGTGGCATGCAAGAATGTAAAGCAGCTCATGGCATCTGTTCGTGATGGTTTTGTGCGCACTGAGCAACACCACCGCGCATCCTGATCTGTTGCGGATCTGCTTGTGGGGATGCGTTTGAGCCGAGGAGTCGGGAAGTGTTTAAATGGCAGATGTACACGTGCTGTTCGTGAAGTGAAAGAATACTTGCAAGCTAAAAACCATGTGCTATTGTTGAGAGGAATTAATCCTTGCAGCAAAGGACGGGGATTTCTCAGAGACCACGAGTGACTTTGTTTATGGCATCACTGTGAGACGGAAAAGCCAGAGAGAGACGTGGTTCTGCAGTACATCCAGTTGATTGTAAAAGTAAAGAAGCGGAAGGGAGCTCAATCTACGGATGCCTGGAGCCTTCATTTATACGTTCACAATGTACACAAAAATAATTTTTAATTTACATTATAAAATTTAGTAATGGAGTTTTTTTGGATTCAAAATATTGGTTCCTTATGTAGTAGAGTTCATTTATCTTCATTTTCTTAAATTCTGCTTTGTCGACGTTGTCAGCCCCTCATGCGTCATAACTCACGATTCACGTTTATCTTTAAGGATTATCACTTCTTGACACTGAACATTACCTAATTTTGTTTAATTAAACAGTCTAATTAAAAGCCATAATAACAGCTGCAGGAGCACAGATGTAGATGCGTTACTACTCTTCACTGAAACTAGGTGTTCAAGGCACACTGAAGTGTTTATTCGGTTACCAACTCCTCAGCTTTCCTGTCACACAAAATCTATGCAGCCTTTCAGCCGAGTGACAGAGAGATAAATGTGTGCAGGACAGCAACTACGCCGAGCTGACAGCAGAGCTAGCTCTTGGCCAAGTGTAATTATAGAATGGAGCAAGTGCTTAGCAACAAAGCTTTGTCTTCTGTGGTTTCATGTCACCATGACATACGTTACCTTTAGTCTCAGTTCGACATACGCGTTATTAGGATCATATTTGTTCATATGTGATGTGATCGTTACGGAGTAGTGCATTTCTTTAAGTAGCTGGTTTTCTATGCTTAGATGTAAAGATAAAATTACTTGGAAAGTGCAGTTTTTCTTATTTTTGTTTTTTTTTTTTACTTTACACCTCATTTTTATATTCCAGCTTATTATTCAGTTATCTGTTTTAAATCATATCATTCGACACATGTCAAATTAAGTCTTCATTAACGACCTTTTATTACGTGACTAAATCACAATCACAACGTAAATGCAAATATATTTGATGATAAAAATCATGACGAAATCTTTGTTCGTTTTGCCCCGACAAGTAAAGACCAGCTGAAACAGCTGGCTCTGTTCAGGTGGACAACCTGGCTTATTGCTCAAGGAATGTTTTACAGCCAGAATAAATAATCCTACATTTGTAATCAGTTACCTTCCGTTTCACGTTCCTGACCATAGTTCGGAAGCAGTGTTGCGGGAATCCGGTGTTATGGATCAACTGGCTTGCATGTGATGTTCGCTGGCGTTTTTAAGTTTTTTTTCACCGTTAGCAGAGTCATGATATAACCCTGGGACGATCAGAGACAAAGTTCAGTTCAGTTCAGACATTTAAATGTCAAACTTGTCTTTGCAAGCACAATTGCATAACATATTAGCCTGGCTACAGGGCCTGTTGTATGAAAATGGCCTGAATCTAATAATTAAAAAAAAGAAGAAAACAATTCTCTGATGTTCATTTGTAAAAAATTAACACTGTTCTACAGTGAAAACTAATACATAGATATTTAGTTACAACAGTAATGAATGCAAGTCTGGTTTCAGTGGTTACAACACCATGCAGTACCTAGAGGTTTATTTAAAAATAGTAGATATCCGTAATCTCACCAACCTATGTAGGACTATCTGCCTCATCTTTATTTTAACCAGCAATCATACACCAAAAAAAATCAAGTAACAGATGAGTCATGAAATCCAGTCCTTCAGACTTCACAAGTGAACACAACACAACTCAATTCTTAAGCTTTTAGCATTAAAAGATTCCTCGTGTTTGATCCGTCTGTAATCATCCTCTGATACCAAAACCCCTGGCTAGATCATTACGCAATCTATTAGCATTTCTAAGAGAATCTCTCCAATCACTGCATTAGAGCATCAGGGCGAAGAGCGTCTCAGAGTCCCCTTAAAAAATCAGCCGCCCCTCTCACCTGGATTTCTGGCCATGCTTCAATCAATCCTGCGCCAATTATAATCATCAGCCATGCTCACCCACCCTCCTTATGCTCCAGAAGCAGCCTCCATGCTTCCATAAACCAACAACACATCCCACAGCCAGCAAAAAGCCTCACCAGACACACCGTTTACCTTTTTTAAGACATTTGTGATGACTGCTTTTCCCCCCCTTTAATTAACCTTGCATTTTGCGAACAGCATTGTGAACCATAAAGAGAAAGAAAATATCTGCAACACAAAGACTTTATTTCAAACTGAGCCTTCAAGTCTGGCTGCAAATCACCATCCCTGCCCACATGAAGATGTGACGGAGCCGTTGAAGTGCTGCCGTGGCCTCGATGAAGAAATCGTGTTTTGATGGAGCACCTTTTCTCCCAGTTGAGCCCCTTTCATTAACCTTCCGGCAGCAGAAAAATCGATACCCATACACCAGCAAGAGCTTATTTGGATACAGTACGGAAGCATTCCCGGCACTTTATCTGTGAGATATTTTTGAACGAGCCCGCATAGCAAAAACCAACCGTCGGTCGTTGATGGGAGGCCATGCTGAAACCGAGTGCCTCGGGAACAAGGCACACCATTACATTTTCCCTAATCACTAAGCCCAGTTAATCCTAATACTCACAGCTACCACACTAATCAAGCTCTGAATAATGGTTCTTGTAAAGATGGTACGAAGTGATAATGTTCAGAGCATCTGAGAGAGACTTGCGCAAACAAATCAAGCTCAAAGCAATTAAATGAGCTATATTTCAACCTCCAGAGACATCGAAGCCTGAAAAGAGAAATTAGTTTCACGGATAACTTGGAGTTCTGAGAAACAGACGATCGTCCCTCTTCTGCAGCGTTCTGTAAATGTGGACAAAAACGTGAAGCTCAGATCACCGCCGCTCTACTCTGATAGGGTACGAAACGTTCAGCAGCTAGACTCCAATCAGCAATACAATTCTAATTCCATGCAGCTGTATGAAATAGGCGCACAAGTGGAAAGTATGCGGTGTTTGTTTGCTCTAATTACATTTCATCTTCTGAAAGTTTGTGTAAATCTGGTGTCCCTCTGTGGTCTGACCTGGCAGATTAAATAGACATGGTCCTTAAGCCAATGCTGTTGGATGCTCACTTCTTTCCAGGGAGCAGCCTTCAACCCATTCCAGCAGAGCTGAAGCAAACATACCCAGGGCAAGGAACAGCCATCTCTGATCTGTAAACAGTGACACTCGGCCTGGCTCTGATAAACAACCTCTATCAAAAGGAAGTACCTTTTTTTTTTTTTTTGGAAAACCGTGTACAATGCGTTCGGGCTGAAGTCGGCTGAGGACTCGAGTCGCCAGTGAGAGTGCACGAAAAGATGATCTATTGAACATGCAGGGACAGTGCCTGCCAACTTAAGGCTTCATAATTACTCTACGGGGACAGAGCCACATCTCTGATGTGCATTAACTAACTGGAGCAGATGGTGAGTGGCAAAATGACAAGAACCTATTCATTAAGATTTTCTGTCCCTTACATCCAGACCAAATTCATCCCTTCGCCGATTCTTCAGAATGAGAAAACCCAGGTTCATCACAAACAGATCTCTAAATGACTAGCGGTGTTGCTTAAAATGCTTTTGAAACCATCTGCGTGGTTAGACCAACATACCCTTTTGCACTAGAGCTACATTTGCATTAGAATTCAATACACACCTACAGACAGTTATGCACTTTATGTTCCCTGTTCTTATATAACATACCTTTTCCCCCTTACATCACAATTTATTCCTATATTCAGGGTATGTGACTCTAAGGTTAGAAACATGAAAATAAGAATGTCAGGTTTTTCTTAACTCAAACTCTCACTGCATCAAATGAGGAGATTTGGGTGCATTTGTCCGACCAGAATGAAATGAATGAAATGTCCCTGTTTAACCTTAATATATTTTCTAACTACATACAGCACCGTGCGAAAGTCTCAGGCACTCTGTTTTTTCAGTGCAAATTTAGTTATAGATGCTTATTTTATGACTGAGTCGCTACAACAACATTTTATATTTCCAAACATCATTTTTCCAACAAAAAAAAAATTTAATATTCCAGAATAATGTTTTAATGTCAGTAAACAGAGCAACATAATTACATACGAGACCACGTTTCATTAAAAAAAACAAAAACAAACACATAATGAAGGCCCCTGGGTTTTGTATGCGCAAAAAAAAAAAAAAAGAAAAAAGAAGGAGGTGCGACAAAGTCTCCAGAAGAACTAACAGATTGTCTACGTAAATCCAACCAGCTAATTTCCTTTATATACATATACACACACACACACACACCCGGTCAAAAGTTTGGGGTCACCTTCTAATTCAATTATTTCTTTATTTTTATGACTTTAAAAGAGACTGGATAATGA